>RQTK01000317.1:24502-51719 GCA_003991915.1 Elysia chlorotica
AGAGAGAGAGAGAGAGAGAGAGAGAGAGAGAGAGAGAGAGAGAGAGAGAGAGAGAGAGAGAGAAAGAGATGGGTAGAGGATGAAAGGCAGAACATAAAATTATTAGTCATTTTCTAGCGCATTCCTTGAACTAAACGATCCCGTAATGTTGATGGAGTTTTAATGGTGTAGGTGGTGAGGGTACTGACATTAGTTTTTTGAAAATGATGATGATGATGATGATGATGATGATGATGATGATGATGATGATGATGATGATGATGATGATGATGATGATGACGACGACGATAACCATGATGATGATGACGACGACGACGACGACGATAACAATGATGATGATGATGATGATGATGATGATGATGATGATGATGACGATGATGATGATGATGATGATAATGACGACGACGAATACGATAACGGTGTTGATGACAATAATAATGATAACGAAAATGACCACACTGGATATGGCGTAGTATCAGCAGAGAGTATAATAATTAATGGCGGTCCTGGTGTTGGATCCCAGTACTGCTGTGTCCGTGTGTCCCTGTGTCTATGCACGCCAGCAGCACAGCTCAGGCCGGGAGAGTCGGGCTGATCATGCACGTTACGCTATGCCTTAGTAAGTCAAGCTCAGCCAACAAAAAAAAAGAAAGAAAAATAAGGATGGAAAACGAAAGCTGCAGCCGCGTTTGGATGTGTGCGTGGGCACGCGCGCTGTCGACTTGTCTAGAGCTACATTTTTTCTGGGAAAAGCAGACGCGCAGCCAAGATGGCGTAGCTGGGCGGAAGTGCTGAGTGCGCCTGCGCCACACGTACGTGTCACCTTTTATGGAAAGATGCTGAAGCAATAGTTTTGTGCTGTGGAGTTACCTCTGGCACCTGGGCTCCTGGTAGAGTGAGCTCTGTAGGTAGAGGGATGTACAGCGCTCAGCTTATGCCCTGCCTCAAGGAGTGGGAGAGAGAGGGAGGGAGAGAGAGGGAGGGAGAGAGAGGGGGGGGGAGAGATGTATGGTGAACGATGAGTAGATTGGTGTTATATCGGTAGAAAGGCGGAGGAGGTTAAGAATGGTAACAGCGGCGTGAAGCTCAGCGGAAAACATTATGTAGTTGGTCTGTTGGATGGAAGAACAGTAAGCAGATCTAGGATGGCCGTAGAGAGAGAGAGAGAGGAGGGGGGGATCAGGTGGAAGGTTCGGTGAGGTATGGCCCAGCACATCTGACTGTGTTGAGGGTAAGGAGAAAACAGGCCTCAGGGACAGGGAGAGACACAGAGGGTTTATAGGCAGCAAATAACTCCCAGTTTATCATGGAGAAAGTGGGGAATAAAGAGAGAGAGGGAGAGAGAGAGAGAAAGAAAAGGTTTTGGGATAAGGGTGGCGGGTGAAGTGAGAGAGAGGATAAAAGTGTTTTTAATATAAGAGAAAGAGAGGGAGGAGGAAATGGGGATGGAGCCGAAAGATAAGGATAGAGTGAGAAATAGTATGAAGGAACGAAGGAAAGGCAAAGATTGGAAGCAAATTAATGTTATCAGAATGCTAGTTCGGAAACGGATGTGCAAAAAGTGTGAGAAAACAAAACATAAATTTGTGGAATAGATTCACAGAGAAAAAAAACAGGCAGACAAAGAGAGAGACAGACAGAGAGACAGAGAGACAGACAAAGAGACAGAGAGACAGACAGAGAGACAGACATACAGACAGACAGGCAGACAGGCAGACAGAAGAGAGAGAGAGAGAGAGAGAGAGAGAGAGAGAGAGAGAGAGTGGTGTAGCTCTCCAACATCCTTTACTCCTATAGTCATGGCATGGCTAGGACGGCTCGTTAATTACAAACGATCAAAGAAATTCGATGTTATCCCCAGAAAATGCATTTGGGCAGTTGCGATTATCGAAAAAGAAAAAAAAAACAAAAAAAAAAAACTCGCCTGCCTGTTTTTGCACACAGCGCAAGAATTTTTTTTTCTTGCTAATTTTTCATAGTCATACTTGTTTTTGTTGCAGGTATTCTATTTAAGCTTCGTACCTCCCTGCCTATATCTCTTTTTATCTCTCTCGCTCTCTCTCCCAACCTTCCTCTTCTCTTGGTACTTTCTTTCTTCTTTTCTATACCCACATTATCTCTCTATATGTCCATCTATCACATTCGTTTCCATTCTCGCCCTTCCCCATTTTTTCATTCGCTCTTTTGTCTCTCTTCCAATTGATCTCTCTTCGCTATCATCAATAGCTATTACTGTACCTTTCTTCCTATCTGTATCGTTATTTCTTATGTTAAGCAAACCTCTCTGTACTTAAAAAAAAACCGATTCATTCGAGATCCTCTGTTGTTGTTTTTTTCGTGTACCTGTCTGTCTATCTTTTTATCTCTCTCTCTTTCTATCTATCTCTTTCCATCTATCTCTTTCTTTTTATCTCTTTTTCCCTCTCTCTATCTCTTTCTCTATCTCTTTCTATCTCTTTCCATCAAATGTAAATGTATCTCACATACTCACTCCTTTCAAACTTTGTTAATATACAGAGCTCTCACTTATAAAAAAAAATGACCAGTTTATCACTCATCTTGCCACGAGAACATTTCAACAAATCTATCTATCTCCCGAACTCGGTTTAGAAAACACGTCATGGACCAACACAAACAAAC
Organism: Elysia chlorotica; assembly: GCA_003991915.1. Taxonomy (NCBI): domain Eukaryota; kingdom Metazoa; phylum Mollusca; class Gastropoda; family Plakobranchidae; genus Elysia; species Elysia chlorotica. The sequence goes on from RQTK01000317.1 coordinate 27,143, forward strand.
ATGCACACACACACACACACACACAGAGAAAACACGCACACACATATATTATAACTCTACACTGAGGCCTGAACAGCACAACATACACACAACACAGCTGCGTCGTCCTCAGTTGAACTGTGAACTCATTCGTTCTAAATGGCCCTTTTTCTTCTTCTTTCTTTTGTTTATTAGTTCTTTCTTTGGTTTCTATTATTCATTTTTTTCCGTTTTCACTTCTCCGCATTTTTAGTCATCATTTTTTTCTAAAAATTTCTTTCCTTTCTCATCTCCCCCTCTCTCTCTTTCTCTCTATCTCTCGTTCGCCCCTTCTGTTTATTTATCTATCTCTCTCTATAGCTATCTATCTATCTATCTATCCACCCATTTACAATATGTCTATTAATCTTTCTAACCATCTATTTATCTATCTATCTATCTATCTATCCATCTACATGTTTATCTTAGTATCTATTATCTAGACTTTTCCCCCGCCTATTTATCTTCTTTCATCTTCTCTGACTCACTAGCATTGCAGGAGTGAGTCGTTCTTCTCCCTCCCCCAGCCCTCTCTCTATCTCTCTCTTTCTCTATCTCTCTCTCTTTCTCTATCTCTCTCTTTCTCTATCTCTCACACTCTCTCCCTTTCTCTCTCTCTCTCTCTCTCTCTCTCTCTCTCTCTTTCTCTCTCTCTCTCTTTCTTTCTCTCATCACTCTCAATCTTCCTCATTAATTATGTCAAAACCCCCTCCTTCCTCCACTTACAAACCGTAACTAAATTTTTCGTTTTCACACAATTACTCACTACATTTACCGGTAAATATTTCAACCTCCACCCTCCCTGTTTGCTTTACCTAATTTTGCCTCCAGATAATTAGAATCTCACGTAGAGATAACGCCTTAAATTGCTGAGCTAAGCTTTTCCCCCCGACCCACTTTTTGTACAGTATTGTTTGTTTACTGTTTGGTGTACCTGAGCGAGTCAGCCTCCACACACCCGTCCTCCGAGACAAGGCGAACCAAAAACGTTATTGTTCCCCACAACGGTCAAACTTGATTCATTACGGTACTTCATGTACAGTTGGGGAGAGAGGAACGGAAAACGAAGTAACTGGAAAGTTTAAGCAAAACCTTTAGGTCTCTGTCTCCACATCCCAAGTAACAGGTCGATCTTTTGCCTCCGCCAGTCCGCCTTCCTGAGAAAAGCTAGGGCGTCTAAAACTAATTGTAAAAAATATATTGCAACACAATTTTTTTTCCAAACCTCTGTGAACTTATACCATTTACCTCTGTGATGGTCAACCGATGTGCGTGTGAGTGCGAACAAGAAACTGGCTTTGGGCGATGATTTTTTAACCTGACTTTGACCATATTAAGATCTTTCGTTCTTGCAGTGTTTTGCCTAACCACTGTTTGGTACTCGGTAGGTTTAACTGGTAATGTTTGAGAACGTGTGCCGTTTGTCAAAAAGTCGAAAGTAATTCACTGGACCTCGTGTGTGGCAGCACATAAAATTGTCAGATGTCCATCTTGGGGCCCGTCCACAATATAGCCTATATAGTGCTGCTGTTGGACGTTTAACCAACCCAACCAACCAACCAACCAATTCACTGGACCATCCGTCCCGCATCAGCGTGTCAATTCAATCTTCTTATAGTTCAAAGTATACTTGAGGAGCGTGAGTACAATGTCGCGGTAGTTTGCGACGAGTCATAAGACTGTGCGAATAAGGTTTGCGACGAGTTGTAAGACTGTGCGAATAAGGTTTGCGACGAGTTGTAAGACTGTGCGAATAAGAAGGTTTGCGACGAGTCGTAAGACTATCCGAATAAGAAGGTTTGCGACGAGTCGTAAGACTATGCGAATAAGAAGGTTTGCGACGAGTCGTAAGACTGTGCGAACAAGAAGGTTTGCGACGAGTCGTAAGATTATGCGAATTAGAAGGACTGCGACGTACGCGTTGTACTTACAGCTCCTTACTTACAGCTTATTTTCTCTGCACAGACGAATGGGGCTTGGCGCTAGGTCTAGAAATTGTTATTGCCCACTGTATTGCTTTACCAGAACACTCAATTTTCACCAATATTTCATAGAACAAAATCAGTATCATTATGGCATTTGAATAAGTATCCGATTACTTGGGTAAGATGTTTAGTTTTAAAGGATATTTTTGTAAAATAAACCGACTGTGAAGCGAACGAATTTCCTATATGCGTTGGGAATCGGCCTTTTCTTTCTTGAATACTTAGTGATTAGGTAGTGAATAAGTATCCGAATACTTGGGTAAGATGTTTCATGACCGTTGCAGCTACTTTTAAGAGCTTAAGCTTTTTATGTTGCAGTAAAGAAGAATTTTAAAGGTTATTTGTCTCTGAGTTAAAATGTAATTTTCCCGAAACAGCTTGAATGGTTCTAATCCCATAATGTGCAACCATTCTTGGGTCAAATTCACTTGCAGCCTAACCTCTCATATGCACCACTTGAAACCCAAACTGAAAACAATTTCTACTTGGAATAATTATTATCTCAGTGGTTTGCCTTCTTGGATTGTTAAGTCATAGCCGTGTCTCCAATTGGAGTTGATGGTGATGTACAGTTAAAATGTTCAAATTTGAGTAAAAGACTCAAACAGATTGCACCTTGCGATAAGCCCATTCCAAAAAGAACAAATTTGCTCTCTATCTCCGTTCTCTTACGCCTTTTTTTTAAATTTCAATTAAAGCGTCTGATAAACATCAGTATATAAAACGGTTTAGATATCGACCGATGGACTCTCTCATGTCATTATCTACACAAGCTGACCGCTATAAAAGCAACCTTCGAAATCTATCGGTCGTATCGTGCTGTTCTGGTTTGTTATGAGGAGCGCTCGTGCAGCTGTGAGTCTCAAATTGCCTCTCTCATAACTCACAAAAGGAGAATCTAGAGAGTAGAGGTAGAGAGCGCTCCTCCAGAGCTGAGATAAGGATCTCTCTCCACTTTTATCCCTCATTCTGCCCCCCCCCCCCCTTCCGATCTGTTTCTCTTCACAGACGAGAGTTCCAGCTTCGCCTCCAACATGTTCTCCTCCGGGTTTTGGCTAGATCTACCTGTCTACCTGCCTACCTGCCCCCGCCCCTCCTCATTTTCGAGTTTGCACGAGCGGCCACAGAAAGACCCCCCCCCCCTTCCTTAAACCCTCCCTGTAGGGGTGAGCATCTTCAATCACCCGAGTAAACAAGGACGCGTGCACACTGGCGTTGCCATGGAGACGCATGTGTGATGCCAGCCCCTCACCTTTTCATGATAACAGAAGGAGAAGGAGGGGGGAAAAGCATAAGTCCGACCACTGTGGCGCAAAAAAACAATTTCTTGAAAAAGATGAAGAAGGAAAAATATCTCCGCAAATAGAAGAAACCTGTAAATCTCTCGGTTTATGTTTCTCTTATTCTCTTCTATCCAAATTCAACGTACAGCGGTTCATCAATTTCTGTTAGAGGCATCTTGACATTTTATGGGAAATAATTATGTCTACAATCTAGCGTATCCATATAACTTCCCAAAGCAAAGCAAAGATAATGCACGTTTTACACAGCCTGACACTACAGTATTGAAACAGAGTTCTAGACTGTCGAGCAGGAGGTGCTTGGTTCGAATCTCAACTATTATTCCCGTCTCCATATTCGGATGTATTAGACAAAGGGGTAGGACGTGAAGCCCAAATAAATATGTACATGTACTGTTTTATGAGAGGCTTCTCAACAAACTTGGTTTACCAACCAGTCTTTGATGCTCTCAGATCTACTAGACATGGTGGCAAAAGGGGAAAAGTTCACTGCATAAAAAACCTTTTAAGCGTTTCGTTTCATAATATTTTAAAGAGAGCACACGGTATTGAAAAGAATCTACCATACCTCTTTTTTTCCTAGAAATGTTTTATTACATTTAAAGTCAAGGAAGTGGAAAAAAACAGAGTGATAGAAACAATAGACGCTTTGAGTAGACCAAATGAACTCATTCTTTGTAAACAGATAATATTTTCTCTCGGCGCTGCTTCACTCGTCATTGCACTCTTGCCTTGTCCTGTACAGCCATCATTTATTTTGGCGCTCTTCTCAAAATAATCTGGCCACCTGCATCGAAATGTCACGTGACGGGTTAGAGAGTTCCACTATTAAAACAAATGGTTAGTGGGGAAATTAGAGGGAGGGAGGAGAGAGAAAGAGGAAGAGGAGAGAGAGAGAGAGAAAGAGAGAGAGAGATATATAAGAGGGATAGAGATGGTGGATAGAGAGAAATAGAGGCAGACAGACAAAGACACAGACGGGCAGACAGGCGGGCAGATAGAGACAAAGATAAAAAAAATATCAATACAATGCGTAACGACAAGTTTGTATCTTAAATTCATCAAGAAATATTAATCTTCATGTAACTCCATAATTCAATTACCATATTTGTTTGACAAGCGTTCGTATATTTATGATCTTCTTCATACTGGACTATATATATTGTAATTAAATGAATTTCCTTATCTCGCGCAAATAAACTTGTTCCAGCAAATTGAAAATAAAGATTAGCATGAACAAGAGATAAGACCACCAGTGTTGGTGCAGGATTTCACACAGTATGAAACTCGTAAAGCACAGGACGTGGTTCACATTTAAAAACACGTGTACATTATCTCAACTATTTTTTCTCTTTTCCCCTTATCTCTCTCTCTCTCTCTCTCTCTCTCTCTCTCTCTCTCTCTCTCTCTGTCTCTCTCCTCTCTCTCTCTCTCTCTCTCTCTCTCTCTCTCTCTCTCTCTCTCTCTCTCTGCACCTTTTATCCCAGAGAGCAGGTAAGATTATGGCTTACAAATATTTGGTCCAGAGCGGAAATTTCTGCACGGGCAGCGCTTATCATGTGAGCTTTGTTTACGGCTGCAGTGAAGGGCCCTGGCGAGATGGGAGCCCATCTCCGAATGGCTTTAGCTTGCGAAATGTAAACCTATAACTGATCTCTCCGAAGCTATCCAGCTAAAAACTATTCCTTCTCCTCAGAATGGAAATGGTATTGGAACATTAACGATTTAAAGTAACTGTTGTTTGCGAATCCATTTGCAATGTTTTGCCTGCAATAAACGCCTGAAAAAAAGGGAGTAGGGATAAAAGGAAAGGTTTCCAATAAATGTAATGGTGTGACTTCCCTTAAACCCAGAAGTGACCGACATGGAAATATATATAGCAAGCTTCTCTATTTAGGATCCATGTTGTTCATTCTCTATATGTGTGCAAAAGTTTTGTTCAAAGAACATTCCATTTTTGTTCTGGCTCATCGGGAGCACTAAAATCTAACTAATATCCACCTATAAGCTTCTAACAGTAATGCTTTTGCGTATATTTTTTCTAATCTAAAACACAAATGGCCACGCTTGGTTCTGTTTTTCACCATTTTGAGGCCGAGCCCTAGATAGCGCAGGAGAATTTAGACAAGGAAAGAGCTTTAACTAGAATACAAAACCTTTCTCTACAGCGCATTCGAAAATGTCCAACAGGTACGGTACCAGGCGTTTTCACGAGCAAGTTTGGCCAGAGAGCTAGGCTAATTTAAGCACGAGTTTCAATCTGTCTGCAGCAAATACTGAAGCTTAGGACACCAATCCATTCTTCAGTGACGTCATGAGTGTGTTTGGCACGAAACTCCAATACCTGGTGAAGATCCGCGAGTGTCCGCCGGAGATGACGGTTTTACAGGGAGATAAAGAAGGCTAATTCCGCCCCAGTTGGCGGCCATGTTCTCTCATCTGCCCGCTGAGCGCGAGAAATGGGCAGTTTGCAGCCGATCGGCCAGTAAACAACCCTGTTTTCCCAAACTTACCTTTTAAAACACGTACAATCAAAGTTTAACCATAGCATCCAATGAGCCTGTGAACCACGAAAGAGCCTAAAATGTCAAATAAAATTTAAAAGCGGCAGATGTTTTTGCATTTTACTCCATTTTAAATGAGCTGACACGGACTATTTTCTTCATGACTTTTTGTTGTTGCCCTGAGCACCCAGTTAACCAAAGATTTAACATCTTTGTAAGGAAACCCCTGGGCTGAGAAAACACTTTTCCTGGTCTGGCGTCTTCTAGATATCCAGGGGCTTGCTCCAATAGTATTCATAAGGTTTTTTATTCAACTTTCAAATTTTAGGGATTGTAAAAAAAAGTACAGGAAACAAAAGGAGAAAAAGGAAACACCAGTGGCTTATAATTAACTTTGCTTCAAAACATTTGAAAATAGTATTCACTGAATTTGTCGAATTGAATACGTTTGTGCATAACAAAGGTAACTTAATCAAAAGGCCCGCACCTAATAACAAATATAATAAATGTAGCGTAATTATATACGAAGATATGAGATATCCCCAGTTGTTCTAAAATTAGATTTTCAAACATGAAAATTATAAAATAAACGCAATTGTTTGTGTGTTACAGTCGTTAACCTCGGCACTAACAAAGGAGGCGGGTAGAGAGAGAGAGAAAGATAGAGATATAGAGAGAGAGAGAGAGAGAGAGAGAGAGAGAGAGAGAGATAGATAGATAGATAGATAGATAGAGAGAGAGAGAGAGAGAGAGAGAGAGAGAGAGAGAGAGAGAGAGAGAGAAAGAGAGAGAGTGGTGTAGTTCTCCAACATCCTTTACTCCCATAGTCATGGCATGGCTACGAATCTATGCTTCGAGATGTTAATTTGTTACCTGACTTTTTTAAGTGTCTAATTTCATCAACTAGGCTATCTCGTGGGTGAGTCACCAAACGACAGTCTGATGATTTTAATTGCTACCATACAGAGACTTTTTACAAAGACTTTATACAGTGGTACCAGAGGGTGTGAAATATTGTAAACCTGTCGTCTCTGCATAGTACCCAATACTGGTTTTACTGACATAGGTCCAACCCCGGCAGGCAAACCAAACCAGCGGAAAATCGCAGTAAAAGGTCACGTTTTGACATCTCTCGTGGCCCAGTCACCTGAACATCGCGCGTGCCCCAGTCACCTGTAACATTTACTTAAGGTTATTCATCAGACAAACGGACTAATCAGCTGCAGAATCAAATGGTATCATTCATGACATGTAAACAATAATTTTGTTAAGACACAAAAATGCATTTAAATTCAGAATCTGATTTCGCCACGATTAAAAGGGAACACCAGTTACCAAACGGAAAAAAACCCATTTAGGTTTAACAAGATAGCGCTATGCCTATTTCTGCTTCTTGCTGAACATCTCTCGTGCCTTCCAACAAGGCGGAGTAACTTTTTTGAGAAATCTCATTGCCAATGACGAACACAATCTACCCATATCATCCCAATCTTAACATTGAAAGTCTGCTCATGACAATTCAACAATAATTAGTTTAATGGTTTAATTTTATCCTCCTAGGTGATGCATAATCATTGAAATTACGGGAAAAAAAACAATGGCAGAGCTGAGATCTGAGCTAAGTGTTGTGTTTGACGTAGACCTGCGACGTATGGCCTTCGCCGAGAGAAGGTGAGAATAACCATGAGCACTCCACAAAGTTTTAATGCTGGGTTAATTAGAGCGCCATGGAGGGAACTTGAGTAGGATTTGCAGGAGCCAAAAGGTGTCCTTCATAAAATACACTGTGGAGTCAGAAGCAGTGAGTTAAGTTTCGAAAAAAGAATAAAGAAAACGTGCCAATAGTTGTCTACTTGTTTTACTTCTTCACAGAAATCAAACCCATGTTTTAAAAAATATGTTTGAAAGCTGGACACATTCTCAGGAGAGCAGATCGCAGAAATAGATCTACCTGCAGAATCTGTTCAAAGATTCGTCTAAACAACGACTGTAGCGTTTATGTCTAGAGGTGGGCTGCGTTACGGGAAACAATGGCTGTCTATTAACACATCGGGATTTGGGATTTTACAACATAAATTTGGCTCACTAGATTATATAAAACATTCGGTAATTTATATCCCAAACACACTTGTGCTTAGAGCAGCAGCAAAGGTTATAGTAATGTATGGATAAGTGTAGGCCACCTATGAAATCGAGTGGACGAAAATAATGCAATACTATAATTATCATCAAAGATAAAATCTCTTTTCAACTTCACAAGATCCAACCTCTGGCGTGATTAAGTTTCAGTTTGATATCTCTTCAAAATTAAACTGCAATGAAGAGTAAAAGAACTGGAGTTGTTTATACGTGTGTGTGTGTGGTTTTTGTTCCCTCCAAATTGTGGCTAATAAATTCTTTTGAGCCACATGAGAAAAGTGAACCGAAAAACATTATGTACTAAATGTAATACTACACTTCGTTTATAACTTTGTAAATTACCTTAGTGCATTTTCAAGCAATAACTATCGAAAATAGACCTTCTCAAAACGTTGTAATTGTATTTTTGCTTTCACGGTCAACTTGCGGGGAAACATGCGGAATCAAACGGCTTTTGCTTTATATAGTCCGCATACTTATTTTTGGAAGGATTTGGTCAGGAAGATTGAAGCCCGCCAGCCGCAAAACACTTCGGCTCCCTCAATGACGTCTGGGAAATGGACACTTGGCATTTCTCATCCCAAGTGGCAAATCTAACCGGCGGGTCCAATTTTTTAATCTTCTGTCTATCGAAAGCATCGCTCCGAGTGTGTGGCAATCTGCGCGGGGTTATCTCCGGGTTGAGGGGTCCGTCACGTGATAATTGCACTGTACTGGGTGAGGGTCGGCTGGCGGCCACCTGTGCGGTGTCTCTCAGCGCGTGGATCCTCTAGTGGGGTTGTTGGCTTAGGTGGGTAGGTGGTTAGGTGGGTAGGTAGATAAGTTGGTAGATACAATGGTTGGTGGGATGGAAAGATAGATAGATAGATAGATAGATAGATAGATAGATAGATAGATAGATAGATAGATAGATAGATAGATAGATAGATAGATAGATAGATAGATAGATAGATAGATAGATAGATAGATAGAAGATAGATGGATGGATTGAAAGATAAAAAGATAGATTTATTACTGGATAAAAATCAGGCCTCGATACACTGAAGATGGGTAGGAAGATAGGAAGAGAGAGGTGTATATTGAGCGAGCATTCTCTAACTTGCAATGTGGGAGCTTTAAGCTTTAGGGAACACGACTCTGATCTTCTGAGTAATTACAGTTTGATGCCTGAAAGTATAATTATTATAGTTAGAAAAACCCCAGAAAATTCGCGCTGTTAACATCCATGGACAAAAAGGAACTGAAAAGATGAGACGTTTACCGCACTGGTGGTATGGGGCTCCAACACAAGCAGAGTAACTGCCCTTACGGAGGAGCAGAATGGCAATCTCTTCACATTTTGATGAACGCTGGAATTCCCGGGGAATTTCTAGGAATCGGATTTCACCCAGAATCACGGGCCGTGATGATATCTAGTCTAAGAAACAACAATAATGTTAGAAATCATAGAAGACCCCACACATCCATTGTACAAAGAATATGAATGTAGACAAATCGAGCGTAGCGGCAGGTACAGAACAACAAAGACTCGAACATCCAGACATTCAAACTCCTTTATATCAAAATCAATTACTTTTTTCAATGATAAACATAAAAGGACAATGCAGGATTAGACATCTTCTGCGCGTGAAAAATATAAGTCTTAGATAATTCTACTATGGCATTTTTATTTGGTCATATTGCTTTTTATGATGAATTTTTACATTCATTATACCAGAATATGCTATATTATAGTCATATTTTAGGTAAAAGATAAATGTAGATAGTTCTAATACGACACATACTGTTACATTCTTAAATTTAATTTCTTGTCTATTTTTATAATCTATACTTGTGTGTGTGCATGTGTGTGTGTGTGTGTGTGTGATAAATATAGTCATTGATGCATGTTAGAATTTTTCAAAATACTTTGCTTAGAACAAGTGCAATATTCTCATCATATTCAATGTAAAGTCTAACATTTTTATTTTTATTTTCGTGATTGCATTTGCATATTTGAGATCTATTTACACTACAAAATAGCGTTTGATTTGCTGGCGATTTCTAGACATAATAAGTGATACATTTGCAATATCTTTTTTAAAATTAATATTTTATATACAATTGTGTGTTGTCTGTTTTGTTGTTGCTATTATTGTTTTTTTTTTGTTATTGTTGGTTTCTGTTTGTTTAATATATATTATCTTTGCATGTCAATCTCAAATCCCCCAAAGAGGATAAATAAAATCTTATCTTATCTTATCTTATCTTATCTTATCTTATCTTATCTTATCTTATCTTATCTTATCTTATCTTATCATATCTTATCTGGTTCAACTTAGCTCAGCAAGAGTTGCGGGCCGTGAACTCCAATTTAGCCAACATCTCCCATGTCTTCCAATAAAGAAAAATAGCTTTTTGTTGTTGTTGTTGTTGTTGTTGTTGTTGTTGTTGTTGTTGTTGTTGTTGTTGTTGTTGTTGTTGTTGTTGTTTTTTTTCTAGATAGACGGGAGAAAGCGTTTGGTCTGGGCCTTCTGCTGTGCAATACTGAACAGCACCAGCTAAAATTCGGCGTCCAAAAGTAATGGTAGCAAGGTGCAGCTGAAGTTAAAGCTGCGAACCACAATCATTATAAAGAACCATCTTGACATAGCGATTAGCTGCATCTGCCTGGTGTAACATCGCCTCAAACATGAATGTAATCTTTGTTTTCAGAACTTTGCCAAATGCGATGGAAAAGCCTTGTTAAAGCGTTGAACTCATTATGAAAACGCACACACCTGTTGTCTATGAAAGACAAAAAGACATTATATTCTACATCATGGTTCGCAGATTTAACTTCAGCTGCACCGAGCTCTATTTTGTGGCACATAGATGGTTCATTAGGTAGAGCAGTCGGAGGAAGATCGGGAGATTCAAAGTTCGAATCTCAGCGGGTTTGCCGAAAGCCACCATGAAGCCTAGAGCCCACAGGGGACTTGAGATTGGGAGGCAGCTCTGTGGGCTCGCAATGAGTGGGATCAATCATTGGATCAATGGATCACGCCGATACCAGATACTATATATACTTATACAAAATTATCCCTTAAGCATGACGCCATATAATCAAAACACACCTATAGACACAATCCCACCAACCCCCAACCTTACTTTATAAACTTGTTTGTCCTGAACTTGAACTGCATAAAGAAATGGACTAATTTCTTTTAAAAACTCATAGAGTGTGGATATCACGAGGGTGTGTTTGATGATCGCTTCCATCTTCCAAAATAATACATGGATCGATGCTAGACATCTCAGTTTAATATTCATCCCTAGTATTCGAGTCTCTGTTGGGGCCTCGTCTCCGTATCGGATACTTTTGAGGAGTCCAGAGATTTAACATAATCAAATGTATTTAAAAAAACGACCACATTACAGCGCATTACAGATAATTATCGTATCCTATTATTTTTATAAGAAGGAAACTAATAATATGATCAGCGTGGTGAGATTTTTAATTTAAACAATACGTTTTAGACTTGGCCGAAGATGATAAGCACAAATGGGATATATTTATTTACCCCTTTTCCTAAACTTTGGCAACGGGCTAGATGTAAGGACCGTAGTGTTAACCCTTGTCTTGAGCCAAATAGGTGAACTGCAAACCCAGGACCTTGAGGCATCGCGATCCTCTGTAAACCGTGGCTGATCTTTACAGATCGTGTATGTGGCTGTAAACCGTGGCTGATCTTTACAGATCGTGTATGTGGCTGTAAACCGTGGCTGATCTTTACAGATCGTGTATGTGGCTGTAAACCGTGGCTGATCTTTACAGATCGTGTGTGTGGCTGTAAACCGTGGCTGATCTTTACAGATCGTGTGTGTGGCTGTAAACCGTGCCTGATCTTTACAGATCGTGTATGTGGCTTGTGGCTGAGGCGGTATGTGTTGTATTACCTTATCTTTCCTTTTAGTAACTTTTATCCTTTTATCCCTGCATCGAAAATATGATCAGGTGAGCGTTCCATACCTCCCTCCTTCACAGGGAGCCGGTACAATCCCCTGTGGAGTTCCTCCCCCCCCCTGAATCTTGCTCCTGTCCGTCTCAAACACCAGCCTGTGGATCAAAGAAGGACGTTCTCCCAGGGTTGTTCAAGCATTGTCTTAACATTTTAGCGTTTTTGTTTATCGGATTTATAAACATTCAGCCCGATAGTCCCCGGCTCTGTGACTTCTATGGGAAGATGTGTGCGTGCACTGGCATTACACAGAGAGAGCAGGCAGTCGGTGCTCCGGGGGATAATGTATGTTTATTTTTTAAACAACATGCAACTGTTATACTTATATAATATGAGAGAGAAAAGTGGGGTGAAATATAGGACGCAAACAATGTATGTGTGTATGTTAGAAAGAGACAGAGGCGATTGGAGACGGGAAATAGAGGGAGACAACAAACAGACAAGATTAGAGAGGTAGGGGAGACAAAGAAATCAAGGTGAGTTGATCACATACTAGATAGAGAGAACAAGAGAGAGGAGATAGAAGAAAAGAGATGGAAAGAGATTCAGCGAGAATGCGTCTGACAGAGCTAAAAGTGCAGTCCTAAAACTGAACTTTATATTTACTCTTACAGACAGAGATAAAACTAATTCTTATAAAACACGGACTTGCATGTAACGCCATATAAGCTTGTATATGTGTGCGTGTGTGCGTGTGTGTGCGCGCGTGTGTGTGAGTGTGTGAGAGAGAGAGGGATTCCCCAATCGCTGCCAACTGAAGTGGGTGTATTGCTCAGGTGTGTTTGAGGTGTGATATCTCACATTGGTGTGCTCACGGCAACACCTAGACAGACGGGATTCTGCTGACTTAGTGGTGAGCACAGATTCATGGAGAGATGCGCGTCTTGTGTGTTCTGTCTTTGCTTTGGGCGCACGGGTCAGCTACAACGATTTGTATTGTGTCTGGAGATCATCTTGCACAGCCTCTTCCCCACAATGCCATTTTGTTTGTTGTTGTTGTTTTTGTTGTTGTTGCTTTTAGGCTTTGACTCTTAAACAAGTGTTTGATCCCTGCATATCCATATGATATGTTTAAAGCCCCCTGCGTGTGCTGAAGAATCACATTAATTGGGGGCAGTTTTGGTTCGAACCCGAGACCTCGAACACCGGACCTCGGACCTCGAACCTCGACCCTCAACCCTCGACCCTCAACCCTCGACCCTCAACCCTCGACCCTCTGACCTCTGACCTCTGACCTCTGACATTAAAGCTCAGACCTCGAACCTCAGACCTTGCTTGTCCTTATGCTTTGACTTACCATCTGAGATTTCTTGCTCGTGAACTTTCATGTCAAATTTGCTTGTTTTTGCATTTTTTTTCTCTCCAAATGATTAACTTAAGCTCAAAACATAGCATCTAATTTTGCATCTGTCACTCGAGGCTGGCATTATAATTATAGGAAAATAGCTCATTACCAGTAGTATTCTTTCACATTTATTACAAATATTTACAAACCTTTGACAGATTTTCCAGATGCGTTCCGTTTATCTTACCTGGCTATGTGGGTGTTTGTGTATGTATGTATGTATGCGTGTGTATGTGTGTGTGTGCGTGTGTGTGTGTGAGTGTGTGTCACACCTGCAAGTTTTGTGAAGGTAATAAATTATGTGGACCAGAAAATGTTTGGAGAGTAGAATGCCGTTTCGTAAAACTAAGACCACTGAACTATTTTTATCAACAATGCCAATTATGTCTACATGTTAAATTGATGGAGTGTTTTGAGTTGCGCCTCCATCATTACGCGTTACTCGCCACAGCTCAATACTGCCTGTACCATCCTCTCTGTGAGGATGATGTCGATGTGAGTTCAAAGCGCGAGAAAAGAAAAGGAGAGAGTGACTGAGAGGCACACGGTGGATGGCAGAGGGATGTTGGTGGGTGTGCACTTTCTCTTTGCGAGATCAAGAAAGTATAAGAAAAAGGATAAAGAGAGATAAAAATTAATGTGTCGACTGGAGTCCTGTAAACAATGCAGATGTTACCTGTAGACTTGGAAAACTGGTGGCTACACGCCAAAACATTCGCCCAAAGACACGAAGAAATGGTCCATGTTCGATTCTCGTGATCAACCTTGGATAAGTCGTGGATCGCAAATTTCTGATTGCAGGTTCATCTTTCTTGAAATGAAATAGGCCTAGCAGAATATGGACGAGTTACGTCAAATAATATTTTATATGCAATCTAAAAAATTGTTCTATTAATTCTTATCCTTAACCTTCATTCTTTCTTGATATATGTCCTTCTGCTCTCTCTCTCTCCCACTCTCTCTCCCCCTCTCTCTCCCTCTCTCTCTCTCTCTCTCTCTCTCTCTCTCTCTCTCTCTCTCTCTCTCTCTCTCTCTCTTTCTTGTAATTCACCCTTCCTCTCCGTAGGTATCGTACATCCCTTTAGTCCTGTTCCTTTCTATCTCCAAGCATACCATCTAACCGTTAACACATCTACCATCTACCATCTTATCTAAGGCATTTCTCGCTAACTCATCTATCCAACACGCCCCCCGCCCCTCCTTCTTTCAATGGATGACTGCGGGTCCGTTAGTCCTGTACTGAGAGGAGCCATTTCAGACTATGACGTAAAATGTGCGGGTCTAGAGCTGATCTGTTCCAGGTACATCTCTCCGAGAATTAGCATCAGCGCATCATAAGGAGCGCCTCCCTTATACAGAACGCTCTACAACTACATTCTCTACAACTCTTCCCTCTCTCTCTGTCTACATATTTTCTTTACCCTCTGATATCCTATGCCACCCGCTCCCCCCCCCCCCTCTCCTTTCTTTTTTCACCGACCCACAGTCGGCGTTGTATAACGACGAAAGCTTAGCTGTACCTCTGCATACCCCAGATAATACAAGGTAGATTTCATGAGAATCCCCCCCCCCCCCCAACCCTTGTATTTATTTGTGCCGACGTCATCAGGACTCACGCTCTCTACCTGAACACAGACTGGAGTGCTCACCTCGAGTCCCAGGTAGCCCGTGTGTGCTCCATCCTCCTCCCGGCCAATAGAATCGCTGCACCCGGCCTGTGACCGCCCCCTCCTCTGTACCGAGCCCCGAGCCCCCATCAGGCGGAGTATATAAACCCTGGAGCGACCGAGGCCCTCAGAACAGACCTGTAACGTAAGTACTGACGTGAGCGCACAGCCTCACCGCTGATCTCCCGGCGTTCTACCTCCCGCTGCTTGTGTTATTTTACCTTACCTTGCAATATCGTTTTACCCTTTTTCTATAAAAACCTAGACTAGATCTACCTCACCTCTAAGAGAGTTCGTGGGCAAAGTCAATTTGTTTAGGCCCTTGAGGAGCTCTTCTATATCTTAAGATCAGGATAATTCAATCTGCTTTAATTATTTTAGCTGTGCTTTTCATTGCTTATCAATTATTTGTTTGCAGTACCGTAAGTACTTTGAACTGTTTGAAGTAGATTTATTTTTTAATTTGCTTTGATCTAAAAAATTAATCACCATTAGAACTACAATCTAATTAGCAATGCACGAACAATTTCATTTCCTCCTTTAATTTGTTCCGTTGCTTTTTGAACGTATACTCACATCCAATTTTACCCTCTAACCTTTAAACCCCGAAGTTTGAACCCCACCCCAGTTGCATCCACCCTTTAGCCAAGACCGAATGACCTTCAGGCGTTGAGGTTGTTCGCAGTTTCTAGATAAGCTAGCGGTGTCCTCCCTCTTACTAGAGATATTTAGTACTCAGTAATTTATTTAAACCGTCTATGATAAATTTGTTCCATATGTTCTTAATCGAATGAAGAAATACCATTTTATAACGAGGCAATTTAAGGTGTATATAATTATCTGACAGGCTGAGAATCTCACTAATTAATTAAGAGGTTAAACAGTTCAACCTAATTCTATAATCGACTTTTCTTTCATATTGCAACAACTGGAATGGAATCAGTGATAAGTGCAAGTAACACCTAAAGTAACGAATAAAATAATAACGTTTTGCTGTACAGGCACTTCTAATAGTTTGAAGAGACAGTCTGAAACAGCCTAGTCTATAGCAAAGCCGATCGGTGCTTTAACCCACCCCTATTTATTCTTGAACGACCTATGAATTATCCAGCTATTTAAAGCCCACGGCGCCACTCTCTACTATTGTTGTATCAGAAATGGAAGGGCCAACGCTAAGCCATTGTTAATCTACCGACATGTTCCAGTATTGGCTCGCCATTGAAGGGCCAACTCGCCCAAGAAGCCTACACCTCTATAGGTAGACCACTTGAGCTCTGCTATTTAGGAGTTTTTAAGTTAATCCGCCGGTGACCTCCGACCTCACGGGATAATCCGCCCAAAGGTTACAATAAAACATTCCTATCGAGTAAGCCAACATCCGTGCAAACAGTTCAGACATAAATAATTCTATTCTTCGTTCTCGTTCAACTGTATGGAGTGAAACATGTCACATTGAAAGCAGTTTAAGATATAGATCAAATTTCCTATTGAAAAGAAGGCTAGAATGTAACATACTGTGCATCTACGCGTCGTGCTAAATGAACATTGTTTAGAGGAAACAAGTGAGCAATGAGCTGAAACGTGGCATTGTGGCGAAGATAGAATCACCTCAAACTTGTTCTTTAGACTTGATATTAACTTTGTTGGATACAACAGACCAAATTCGATTGGAGATTAAAATGCCGATTAAGAGGAAGCAGAAACTGCGGCTTGGTATGTAGACCTAGATCTGCTGTAGGATGCAAGGTACTTTAATAATAACGTCTAAACATCAACACTTTCTTACTTACTCGTTGTGTCCATACGCCGTAGAGCTGCAGGTAATCGCTGATTTCTTTTGATCTCACGATTTCCCCGCAGCATTCACAATCATTTTGGCAAATATAGATAATATAACTTTTCAAAGTCTCCTAGCCTGTCTTTATTAATGAAAGCAAAGAAAACTTCCTCTACCATTAGTCGTCAATAACGACAATCTGCAATAAGCGTCATGAGAACCATGAACACAAGATACGTTACCATCATAAGCTTAACGTGGTCGAGTTTCAAGCTCATACAAGACAAAACAGTTTTAGGGATAAAAAGCGATATTATTCAACATAATGATATAGATATATTATCGTATATGAAATCTATCCGCATATGGACGTTCCGCTGTTTACGAAACATCTCATGTAGCCTATATCACACAAATCCACGCTTTATTTACCACAATGGTTTGATCTTTTATCATTTCTTTGCAATCGAGTGCTGATAACATGTTATTCTTTGTGTGGCGATTTATTTTGTGTGTGTGTGTGTGCTTTGCTGTGCCATTTTCCTCACTCCCCGGATTAACCAGTGTTGCCTGGATTGTACCACGCCCGTCGCTGGCCCGGTGACTGTGTGTGTGTGTGACCGCGTGCCTGGGACCAGTCACCATTCCTGGATTATTTGATTATCCCACCACTCCTGACACAACCTGGACCTTCCTCATCTTCCTGGATTATCAGTTGTTGCGCCCGCTGCGTTCTACAGTTTGCTCGGTTTTTACATAGATGAGTGCCTGACGGGGGCTACTCGTGTTTGCTTATGGCTAAAATAATTTATTTATGCAAGGGATATTCCATCTCCTTTTTATCGGATATCGATGCGAATTCCAAAAGTAGCCATACAAAAATCTGTCAGTTTCCATTTAATTCTAAATTAAAGTTTATTATTGTTAGAATCAAGATTTCCCACAAAGCAATTATATCATGAATATGAGTAAACGGTCAATGAAGACGTTTGTGTTGATACATTCAAAACCTTCTAAAATTAGTAAATTGAACTCCAACTTAACCTATGTACAAAAACAACAACAACAACAACAACAACAACAACAACAACAACACCAACAACAACACAGTTAACAAACTTGATCATTTAGGCAGAATCACAATTGCAAAATAGAATGATAAAACATGTACCCTATTGATCACGAAACCTATAACTCTTTGGAAATAGTTTAGGTCAAGATGGAGAAAAACCCTGCTTAGTTTGCCTAATACATGTACACACTAGAATAACAACAATGTAACACTAATTCACAACTCTCTTAACAAAAATAGACATGGGAAACTATCCACATCTCCGTGAGTGATGAGTCAAAGAAAAATGTTAGGAAAATGTCATTATAATTCAACTCCGCATACTGGGAACTGAGATAACAGAATAACTCATGATAGGAAGTACATGTAGAAACCCATGAGGCAAGAAAAGCCGCAAGATCCCCATTAGTTTATGTGTGTTGCATTCTCAATGAGATAAAAGTACATGTGTTGTGCTCAAAAGCCTTGGCTCTTGTTTTGCTTACATAGCATAATTAATGCAGGTAAATAATAAAAAAAACAAAAACAAAAACAATTCACTTTTCCTTTTCTCTCCGATACAATTCCTTGGGGCTAATAATAAAATTGTTATGAAATTTATTTGTATATAGACTAAATAAGACTAATTTGTATCAGTTATTTAATGGTCGTATTTATCTTTAAAGATAAAGATTAAAGAATATTAGGATGGCCCTAAATCTTTTTGCCTCACAAAAAGTCGAACGAGCGCCGCCATGTTGGATTTACCTGTGCGATATCACTGTGCCAAATAAGGCAAGGGGCAAGGTCATGCGCATAAGCACACAGGTACCTCTCTTTGATCTGGCAGCACCACTGTTGCCACCCCCCCCCCCCCCCCCACACACAAAAACACCCCCTCCCCCCCCCCCCCTCCCCACTCGCTTTTGCCACCCCCCCCCCCCCCCACACACACACACACAGACTCTTCACCAACATCTTGACGTCATCAAGTCAGATCTCGTGTACCCCCCTCCCTCCTGCGTTCCAAGCTCCCGTCGTGAGCAGGCTAGAACGAGATCTAGACCTCAGTGGATGATCAGTGAGGTAGTGAGGGCGCCAGCCTCAATGTGAACTGGAACTGTTGCCAGCAGACGGCAAGTGTATGGGGGGCACTCCTTCACTGGCTCAGTGCACGCTCCATACTTGTGGCAGATCGCTCCTTTCTCAGCGTTCGTTTTTTCCCCACATTTTCCCCATTCTTTTCCATATACGTAGAAATAAGACGGCTGTTCTCACAATCTGCTTTTATTTATGGACGAATGAACAGTTACCAAAGATGTCTGGTGTTGGGGAAAAAAAGAGATGATTATTTTTATCAGCCAGCTAAACCAAATAAGACGATGTCTCTGTTTGCTGCAAACTTGCTCGGGTGTACAATGCCAAGAATCCATGATCAAATTAAAATTAAAAATTCTATTTACAAGTTCCAAGTTAGATTTTGTTGTTGTTGTTGGTGATGGTGGTGGTGGTGGTGGTGGTGGTATTTTGGATGTTTATTGAATCTTTAATACCTCTTGCTACTATCACTACAAGATCAAAACACTTCATTCGTTTGTTGTAGGAATACATTACATGTGTAGTTTTTCTCTCTTTTTTTTTCATGGAGGCAGTAGCATTGGCTCTTACCCTCTTCAATCGCTGTGGATTTATTTTTAAATTAAGTTTAAAGTACAAAAGAAAAAAGAAAACATAGGCCTTATTATTTTCGCTTAGAGCTTCAAACGTATTAGCTGTTCAATTAATTAAACTTCGAGGAGAAAATCTTGATCACTAAAGATATTTGCATCATAAACATTAATCAGTCCTTTTCGTAATGTTTATTTTTCCGCTCTTCTTTTAAACACAATATCCATTAAACATTGAAGAGAAAGGTATCTTTTTTAAAAATGTGTGAATTTTGGGGCCATTATGAAAAGCTCATTTTCTACTTCAAAATCATTCAAACATTTTACTTAGAGCGACTAGTTCAGAATTCTATTAGTTTGAATTATGAGCAGGATATTTTCGCGCTGCCGAAAGAAGAAGAAAAGCAAGTACAATAAGTAGGCCATTGCATACTTGTAAAATGGCGAGGGAGTTGATGTGTAATCTCGAGATTTTAAATGACAAACGGTTCTCTTTAAGTCACAACAGGCTTTTACAAAATACACGTAATAGGATCGTGACTAAATCTCAAAGGCCTGATCTAAATAGATTAATTTGTTATGTTGGCATTAGCAATTAACGAACCAGCAAAGACCCCCCCCCCCCCCCCAAAACCAAAAAAAAAAAAAAAAAAAAAAATTCTTGTTAACACACACACACACCTGATGGTCCTTATGCGGCACCCGCTGCTGTTACTACAGTCATGTATTTGTTTAAAAACACAGCTATTTCATCGCTTGTTCTTAACTTCAGACATAAGAAATGCGCATGAGTTGCACCATTGCTATGTGATACTGTACATCGGTAACTGCAAAGCCGCATAAGATATACCGACGTTACACTCAACAAATGCCTTTCAGTACAATGGTGCAATAACTTTGTTTCGGACCTAGTGGTAATGTAGTAAATGCAACCGTTTGTCCGTGGTAAAAGTTAAAAGTGCTGTTGTAATTTTAAACCAACAAATCTAGTCACACATTGCTCCTGTCTACATTCTGAGTTTGAGATTGTACCTAATTATCTCATTAACCGCACGACTTTAACGGGCATTTTTTATGTAGGATAGCCTGTCTAAAATTTGTTTGTTGTAAGTAAATGATTATTAAATCAATCAATCAACCAACCATCAAGCAAGCAATCAACCAATCAGCCAATCAGTGTCCTGGTGTAACTTACACCCTCCTTGTCCCTCTGTGTATGCGATTTGTTTGACTTCGTGACTTTTAACACGCTCATTTCTCTCTGTGTCCATCCAACCATAACACACTCATTTCTCTCTGTGTATATCCACCCCTAACACACTCATTTCTCTCTGTGTCCATCCACCCCTAACACACTCATTTCTCTCTGTATATATCCACCCTTAACACACTCATTTCTCTCTGTATATATCCAACCTTAACACGTCCATTTCTCTCTCTGTCCATCCATCCTTAACACGCTCATTTCTCTCTGTATATATCCACCCCTAACACGTCCATTTCTCTCTGTCTCCAACCTTAACACACTATCTGTCCATCCATCCCTAACACGTTCATTTCTCTCCGTATATGTCCAACCTTAACACGCTCATTTCTCCATGTGCCCATCCATCCCTAACACACCCATTTCTCTCTGTCTCCATCCAGGCTGTTCTGAAGTAGCTCAGTCCGCGGGTTTTTCTTCCCGGCCGCCGTCTCTGCACTTTTGACCCACTTTTCGCCCTACCTGGAGCCCTAGAGAGACCACCGTGCCGCAAGGCAGATCACGTGATTTCAGTTTAGCCAGTAGCCGCCCAGCAGCAGCGACCGACCGCCACCATGTCCGGCTTGGACGTTAACGATCCCGACTTCCAGTTTCTGGTCGTGGACCGGAAGAAGCTGATGAAGGAGCAGACCCAGACGTTCGACGGCAAGAAGTCTTGCTGGATCCCTGACGCCAAGGAGGGATTCCTCGCCGCCGAGATCCAAAGCTCCAAGGGAGAGGAGATCACCGTCAAGACCACGGAGAAAAACGAGGTGAGCGACACTTTACTCTCTGGTGTTGGCGGGCTTTTCTTAGTGAGCTCGCCACTCCCTAGCGTTAACTTTGTTTTATAGACACCAACAATAACTTGATATACTCTCGAACAACAAAAACAACTAACTATACTTTATACACTTAAATTATCTCACAAGACTGGATTGCTAAGTGAAGAGTTTCTTTTCTACTCGGAATGTGAAAATGCTTCAATTTCAAAGATATTCATAAGATTGTAGGCATGCATTGCTTTATGCTGATATTACCAGAATTTATCACTTTAATTAAAGTTTAATATCACGTACATCAAGCAGAAGCATGGAACCTGCTACCATTATTCAACAGCTTGAAACGTCCCCATTCCCTTTGTCGTATGCTAACCTTTTCACTTCGCTCCGCCTCTCCCTAACTTTGCTCCATGTGCTCTTTGCTCGGCAGACGAGGACGGTGAAGAAGGATGACGTGCAGCAGATGAACCCGCCCAAGTACGAGAAGATTGACGACATGGCCAACATGACCTACTTGAACGAGGCTTCTGTCCTCTACAACTTGAAGAGCAGATACGGCTCCGGCCTCATCTACGTGAGTGGCTTTCCTTTGGTGGAACTAGTGTGGTTGGTGGGGCTGTGTGCTGGGAATGACTTTCTCTCCCCCCCCCCCCCCTCTCTCTCTCTCTCTCTCTCTATCTTGCTCTCTCTCTATCTTGGTCTCTCTCTATATTGCTCTCTCTCTATCTTGCTCTCTCTCTCTATCTTGCTCTCTCTCTCTCTCTCTATCTTGGTCTCTCTCTATATTGCTCTCTCTCTATCTTGCTCTCTCTCTATCTTGCTCTCTCTCTCTATCTTTCTCTCTCTCTCTATCTTGCTCTCTCTCTATCTTGCGCTCTCTCTCCCTCTCTTTCTTTCTGTCTCTGTCAATATGTCTTTCTTTTTATTTCAGTATTGTGTCTATCCTCTCTCTTTTCTATGTATCTCTCTATCCCTATCTGTTTATCTATGCTTTTCTCAAACTATTTTATTTTCCTCTGTTTATCCAAACATCTCTTTATAACTATCACAGTGTAGACATATTTTTCGTACACTCACTTTTCTTTAACCTCTGAAACTGATTTTTTAAATTGGAATCTTTCAAAGAGCTATTAGATGCTCATTCTGCAAATTTGTTGCTTTGTAAAATGGCACCTGGTGTGTGTTATTTTATATTAAATACGACTCAATGAATCCAAAACGTTTCTATGTTTAATAAGGTTTATAATTGTCCTGAAGTCAAAGTTTGGACATGTTTTGATGATGTATATATACTCGCGTTGTCCAGACCTACTCCGGCCTGTTCTGCGTGGCCGTGAACCCGTACAGACGCCTGCCCATCTACACCCAGAAGATCATCAACGCCTACAGGGGCAAGAGGAAGGCTGAGATGCCGCCCCATCTCTTCTCCATCTCTGACAACGCCTACCAGAACATGTTGCAGGGTAAGCTGGGCTCCATCGTCTTCATCTCTCTCTCTCTCTCTCTCTCTCTATCTCTCTCTCTCTATCTCTCTCTCTCTCTCTCTCTCTCTCTCTCTCTCTCTCTCTCTCTCTCTCCCTCTCTCTCTCTCCCTCTCTTTCTAGATCATTTTCTATCTCTATCGTTTTATCCATCTACCTGCGTCTCTCCACCTTACTCACTCTCTCAATAGTGCTGCAAAGCACACTGATTTCTCTCCCCTTCATACTCCTAATATTCCTCCCCACTGTCGCCCTCGCAAACAAACTCCCCTCTATGCCTCCTTGAAACCTATATCACCACACTCAACCACTCCCTTTCAAATGCTGGTAAAAGTGCAACCCATGACCCGTCGTCTTGGCGACTTATAAAAAATATCAGAGGTGCGGTAGGAAAAGACGAATGACCCTACAGTTTTTCTATGTTTTAAAAAGTATTTTATAAAAAAATTCAGCCTCAACATAATATGGGGATGACTCAGATATCGTTTTGTAGATTACTTGTCTGACATTGGTAGGCGCACCTGAAGAAAAACCCTAACCCCTCATCCTCGGAATATGCCATCGCTCTAAAGGTGTATCAAGCAATGGGGTGTTTGGCACTCTGCTTCTAAAATTGCAATTCATTTAAGTTAGTTTGCAGGATTGGAAATTGGGTGGTTGGCTAAATGGTGAATATCTACTGGACGTGAATAGTTTTGTGGAAATTGAGCAAAGTAAGAAGAAATATCCTAGGAAAAGTAATGCGGCAGAGGCCGGTAAGGAAGATGGAGCTGAGACGGGATAACGGGAAATAAATGGGGTGATAACTAATAAAGAAAATGACTGAACCATAGTATACAGTCATACACAATAAAAGGAAAGAAAAGAAAGACAGGTCGAGAGTTAAAAGAAAAGGATGAAAGCACGAAGAAAGTGATGCAAAAATTCGAGGGAGAAAGAGAGAGTTTCAGTTTAGCCAGTAGCCGCCCAGCAGCAGCGACCGACCGCCACCATGTCCGGCTTGGACGTTAACGATCCCGACTTCCAGTTTCTGGTCGTGAGAGAGAGACAGACAGACAGACAGACAGACAGACAGACAGACAGACAGACAGACAGACAGACAGACAGACAGACAGACAGACAGACAGACAGAGATATAAAGAAGCAAAGAGCGCAGCAGAGGTGAAGTCGGGGAAAAACTGAAAGCCAGAGGTTTAGCTTATAGTGCCAGGTAGGCACATTCTTGGGGAGGCCATGAAGCGAAATGTGTTCCTGATCAGCGCCACTTTGGACCAGGTCCAAGAACAGGGAGGCTTGGAATCTCAGAGCATCTGGGGGGCATCTCTCGATGTGATGGATATTTCATGTGTCGAGTGCTTGGGCTGATTCCTTGATGGAGATCCCCAGACTAGCTAATATCAGCAATTTCTCTACAAGAAAACAAAACAATGAACATTTCTTTTTTTATAATGATAATATTATTATCACCAACCCTCCCCATTCTACCTTTTGCCCAATATCTGTTTTCCCTCTGTTTGTCGGGTGTATATCTGCATTTCTCTATCTATCTATCTATCTATCTATCTATCTATCTATCTATCTATCTATCTATCTATCTATCTATCTATCTATCTATCTATCTATCTATCTATCTATCT
>RQTK01000317.1:60001-72708 GCA_003991915.1 Elysia chlorotica
TTATTATTATTATTATTATTATTATTATTATTATTATTATTATTATTATTATTATTATTATTATTATTACTATTACTATGTCTGGCTCTTGCAGTCAGCTTCTACTTCCAGCTCAGCGTCAATCCATCCTTTTGTTTCACTAATTAATCATAATGTCCGAGACCTTTGTTTCAAAGTGAAATCTCTTTTTACTATCTGTGTTTTCTCAACCTTTCTGCCTCTCTCTTTCTCTCTCTCTCTCTGTCCCTCTCTCTATCTCTCTCTCTCTCTCTGTCTCTCTCTCTCTCTCTCTCTCTCTCTCTTCTCTCTTTCTCTCTATCTCTCTGTCTGTCTATCTTTTCTCTTTCTCTTTCTCTCTCTATCTCTATCTCTCCATCTTTCTCTCTCTCCCCCTGTCTGTCTTCTCCCTACCTACCTACCTCCCAACGTAATGGCGTACTAACCAACCTATTCCCCTACTTCCCCCTACTCCGCTCTCTGTTCCACTCCAACTAATCTACCTATTCCCCCTACTCCGCTGTCTGTTCCACTCCACCTCCCTACCTACTCCGCTCTCTGTTCCACTCCAACTAATCTCCCTATTCCCCCCACCCCGCTCTCTGTTCCACCCCACGGCCGCCTCCAGCCAAGCTGCTGATCAGCCCAGACCCCGCGCTGTACGCCTTCACCAACCAGGGCTCCCTCGTCGTCGACGGCATCGACGACACTGAGGAGATGAAGATCACAGACGTGAGTGTTGGCCTGTACATGTTTACCGTAACTGATGCCACCGCAACGTTCCTTAATTTCGATATGAGGAAATAGAAGGACAATAAACAAAGAGATTATTGTGATAAATCCGACATCGATGTTAAAAAGACTTAAAAAGGGGTATTATTTTATACCTGTATACGTGTTTTTGCAGCTGTTGGAATCCAATACTTGATTTAACCATATGTTTTTGTCCACATGATTGTGTTTTCACTAAGATTTGCTGCATTTTGCTTTTATGCGTGCAGATAGTCCAGGTTTGTATACAGAATCATCGCCTAGAGCAACAAATTCTGTACTTGTCTTTCTCAAAAGAGATATTGCATTATCCATTACACTTGTTCAGTTTTTATGGGAAACTAAAATCTTTAAATCTCTGCAACTAAGTTTTGCCAAGTCCTGTCCATAGCGTCTCATTGAGACGTCCAGGTGTCCCATTTGTCTGCTCCTGTAGTAGTTAACCACTCTACGTGTCTCAGTCTCCTGTAGTAGTTAACCATTCTACGTGTCTCTCTGCTCTCGTCCCCAGGACGCCTTTGACGTGCTGGGCTTCACGCTGTACGTGTCTCAGTCTCCCACTGTACGTGTCTCAGTCTCCCACTCAGTCTCCCACTGTACGTGTCTCAGTCTCCCACTGTACGTGTCTCAGTCTCCCACTGTACGTGTCTCAGTCTCCCACTGTACGTGTCTCAGTCTCCCACTGTACGTGTCTCAGTCTCCCACTCTACGTGTCTCTGCTCACGCCCCCAGGACGCCTTTGACGTGCTGGGCTTCACGCCCGAGGAGAAGGGCTCGCTCTACAAGTGCACGGCCGCCATCATCCACTTCGGAGAGATGAAGTTCAAGCAGAGACCCAGGGAGGAGCAGGCAGAGGCTGACGGCACCGCTGGTAAGCAACTTGCTCAGCACACAGGCGGAGCCAGGTTCAAATCTGTAGTCTTATTTGAAGTGTGGAGATTTGTTTGATTTTTATTTTATTATTTTAGTTTAAACGTAGCCCTTCAATGCATAAAAAACACAAAAATAAATGGTGCGTCTTTTAAAAGAGGACAAGGAACAAGATTGAACATCAATTATTTGTTTCGCCATTGTAGAACACTACATTTTCCCTAATTTTGATTGTAGTTGATTTTTTTTTTCAAATGTAATTGCATCCCGCTTTAGAGAAGTTTTTGCGTGTTCCCCCCCCCCCCCCCCCAGAGGCCGAAAAAGTGATTGAACATTGTAGAACACTACAGTTTTATTGTAGTTGATTTTTTTTTTCAAATGTATGCGCTAAAGAAGACATAAGATCAGGAAACTGTCTTGAGCCGGTTAATTGTGGGACCAATCCTCCAACATGTAGTCTCTTTCACCGCGTGGTGTGCTGAGACCTCCTTACGACGCCTACTGTTATTTCGCTCCCCCCAGAGGCCGAGAAGGTGGCCTTCATGCTGGGCATCAACGCCGGCGACCTCCTGAAGGGCCTGCTCAAGCCCAAGATCAAGGTGGGCAGCGAGTACGTGACCCAGGGCCGGAACATCGACCAAGTCACCTACTCCGTGGCCGCCCTGGCCAAGTCGCTCTACGACCGCATGTTCGCCTGGCTGGTCAAGCGCGTCAACAAGACGCTGGACACCAAGAACAAGCGCCAGTTCTTCATCGGCGTGCTGGACATCGCCGGCTTCGAGATCTTCGATGTGAGTAAATCGAGTAAACCCGTGAGGCGGGTGTACGTGCGCGCTCTCTCAACATTGAGACCAGTACACCAGATTCGTGCTTTAAGATAAGATAAAATAATCCTTTATTATCCCATAGGGAAATTTTTCTTGATCATACATACATAAATACACCAGTTGTACATATGTGACATAAAAAATAGTGATGATAATAAAGATAATAAAATATAATTAGCGATTTAAAACACATAACTCTTCATGCATATACAAGAATACACATAACACTGCATACAAACTCAAAGTTTAGCAACTTATTGCAAGTCGGATGTTCTTAATAACTCTCTGGTATTCTAAATCAATAACGCACCGTAATGTCTATTGCATGTATTCAGGTTTATAAGATCTAGATCTAGCTTAATTGCGTTCATGGCTGAATCGGTTTTTTAACCCTAAAACCCAATCTATTATATTTCACAAATTACATCGATAGTCAGATTTTTGTCAATTATTTTATCTTGTTTTGTTTTTTTTAAACTACATTCGTTTCTGAAAAAATGGATTTTCAAGCCTACGACGTTTTTCAATTACGGGTAAAAAGCAATCTGTATAAAACGTCAGACAAACAACTCTATATAAATATAGCAGTCTCTTAGCTTTGAAGAGAACAATCCCTACATAAACGTCTTCTCATGATCCTAAGACTTAGTGCGACTAAGATTAGCCCGTGCCCCATGTTTGAGCCGTGTTTGTGTGCCTGGTCCCCAGTTCAACAGTTTCGAGCAGCTGTGCATCAACTACACGAACGAGCGTCTGCAGCAGTTCTTCAACCACCACATGTTCATTCTGGAGCAGGAGGAGTACAAGAAGGAAGGCATCGACTGGGAGTTCATCGACTTCGGCATGGACCTGCAGGCCTCCATCGATCTCAGAAGGAGGGGCATCGACTGGGAGTTCATCGACTTCGGCATGGACCTGCAGGCCTCCATCGATCTCATCGAGAAGGTGAGCAGGCTGCAGCCAGAGTGTGTTGGCACCAAGTATGGTGGAGTTCTCAGACCAAGCAATCGACAACACCTACACTAATAGCACATGTTCATTATATAGACATCCATGAGAGAGATGTTGTTAAAAGAGGAATTCAATTTTATGCTAAAGTAACTAGCTTTATTGGTTTTAACGAAATTTAATTTATTAAAATGACGTCATGTGTATTCTTTTTGTGGGGTATCACAAGGTAGACAAAATTGAGTTCTATTTCTCTCGCTCCTCTGGCTCTGTCTGTCTGTTTCTCTCTCTCTCTCTCTCTCTCTCTCTCTCTCTCTCTCTCTCTTGTCTGTCTTCTGTCTGTCTGTCTGTCTGTCTCTCTCTCTCTCTCTCTCTCTCTCTCTCTCTCTCTCTCTCTCTCTCTCTCTCTCTCTCTCTCTCTCTCTTCCTCTTTCTCTCTCACTACCTCTCTCTATCTATCTATCCATCTATATCTATCTATTTATCAATCTACCTATCTATCTATATATCTCTCTCTCTCTCTTCATCTCTCTCCCTACATTCCCCCTCTTTCTTTTCCATATTTCTTCAAGATGTCTACAGCTATATTTATTCTTTTTTCTCACGCTCGCCCTTCTCCATTCTCCCCCCCCCCTCCTTTCCCCACTATATTCTAATTTTTATTCCTCCACCCCCTTAGCCCATGGGCATTCTGTCCATCCTGGAGGAGGAGTGCATGTTCCCCAAGGCCAGCGACAAGACGTTCCTGGACAAGCTGAACGGAAACCACCTGGGCAAGTCCAAGGCCTACGGCAAGGCCGGCAAGCCCAAGAAGGCCGGACAGGTGGAGGCTCACTTCGAGCTGCATCACTACGCTGGCTCCGTGAGTATAATGACTTACTGTTGTACTAGTACTGATGACTTACTGTTGTACTTGTACTGATGACTTACTGTTGTACTAGTACTGATGACTTACTGTAGTACTAGTATTGATATAACCTTCCGCTCACTTCGAGCTCCATCACTACGCTGGCTCCGTGAGTATAATGACTTACTGTTGTACTAGTACTGATGACTTACTGTTCTACTTGTACTGATGACTTACTGTTGTACTAGTACTGATGACTTACTGTTGTACTAGTACTGATATAACCTTCCGCTCACTTCGAGCTGCATCACTACGCTGGCTCCGTGAGTATAATGACTATAGAACTTAGTATATGACTTACTGTTGTACTAGTACTGATGACTTACTGTTGCTCACTTGGAGCTCCGTCACTACGCTGGCTCCATGACTTGACAAGAAACTGTTGTACTATTTGCAATCTAGAATCTTCGTGCCTCTGCGGAGCATGCTCTATCGACTGTCTTAAGCTCCATCACTACGCTGGCTCCGTGACTTGACAAGATACGGTTGCACTGTTTGCAATGAAGATCTTCGTTCCATGTCTCGGTATACAAAAGATGACGCCAGTAACTTTCTGCATCAATATGGTGGCTCTGCAGAGCATGCACTTTCTTATGGGAAGGTTGCGCGTTCGACCACGCTTTAACCGCTGTCTTTAAACACCCACTTGCACAGTCTTGGTTCGGAATCTGAAATGTGCAATACCTTGAATCGGTATCTAAAATTGTGCAATACCTTGATTCGGAATCTAAAATTGTGCAATACTTTGAGTCTACATCGCGTTGAGTCTGAATGTGTACATGTGCAACGCCCTCACTGTGTGTGTATGTGTGTCTCCCTCCCACCCCAGGTGCCTTACAACATCGCCGGCTGGCTGGAGAAGAACAAGGCAGGTGCCTTACAACATCGCCGGCTGGCTGGAGAAGAACAAGGATCCGCTGAACGAGACTGTGGTGGACCTGCTCTCGCACTCCAAGGAGGCTCTCGTCCAGATCCTCTTCGCTACACCCGAGGGTGAGTCTCGGCCTTGACACTTAGATACATCGTTAGAAACAGGCTTCTTAGGAGAGAAATAAATAGCTTTAATTTTGATAGACCTTCATGAGGCTGATAGACCTTCGTGAGGCGGCGTTGGGCCAAGCCGTTGCCAGTGAAAGTATGTGCTGCCATCTTCTCATTGTAGAGTCATACTTACAAGAAAAGAGACGGCTGGAACTGAAGATATCTGGAGAAGGGGGCAGAGAGAGGGGATAGAGATCGAGGCAGAGAGAGATTTCGAGATAGAGAATGTAATGATATTTCAGATGCCTTTTCATCTATAGTTTCATTATTATTCTTATTTCATAAGAATCGTAAAAATTCAAAAACAATTTGATTCTTTCTGGTTTTATGAAGTCCATTTTCAAATTGTGCTATTTGTATTGGACCAATCTAATATTATTCAAGGGTCAGTCATAAACATAAATATAAGACGTGAGTAAATGTATGTTTAATTAAATTTCTTAGCTGCTACATAACTTTTCAAAATAATAATAATTCTGTTTTTATGAATATTAAATAGACAAAATCAACGGGCCTGTCGGTGGCTCTAAATCTTTGAAATACATTTGTAATGTTTGTACCGCATTGAAAACAACTATGTACGACAGCTACTATCTTATTTTATAACATTAAGTTTGAGGATAGGTTTTAAGTGCATTGGTAGGCTGTAACGACATTTTCTGCTAAAGATGTTTTGTTTAGCAGGAGAGGAAGCTAAACAGCTGCCTGGCCAACGGAAGAAAGGCGGGAGTTTCAACACCGTGTCCTACGTACACAAGGTCAGCTGTGCTATAGCCCGGGGCGTCTCAGCGTTGGGTGTCTTGCTTTCGATATGTCAGTGATCACGTGACTCAGCCCGAGAGCAGATCAGCGTTGTGCGCACTAACCAGTCTGAATTAAACTCAGAATATCCAAGACACATTATAGTTCTTTAAATCAAGCGTGATTTTTCATAGAATGTGCCTAAAAGGCGAGGAAAATGCGTTCGTGGTCAACACAAAGTCTATCAATTTTCCCGAATAAAGGAAATCTCCACAGCGTTGTTCAGTAAGCTCACTGTACTAATGAAGCCTTATGTAGCAGTGAAGTACTGAGCGACACTAGATGTAGTTTTAAATGCAGAATTCTGCCTCGGCCTGAGGTCATGCGCTGGTCAGTTTCTGCCCACAGCAAGCCTTGAGTATTCAGTGCGTCTCGCTCGAACACCACATTAAACCAATACAGTAAACACAAGACTCGGTCTCAGATGTAAATACTAAATCGCTCTTGTGTCAGTCAGTATAATTCTTTCATACGTGAGTTCAATATTTGTTTTTTCTCAACAACAAAAGGACGCATTGTTTACCGAAGGGTTGCTGAAGTGGGCGTGGCCTATAACGAAAGTTCCTCCCTCAGCTCACAGTTCACAATCTCGCCTTCACGGCTGGAGATCTACAGCTCCTGCTGGATCCGCGAGATCACCAAATAGACTTGTGTTTGACTAATGAGTACAATTAACCCTTTGCTTCACGATGTCTAAGTGGCCATGTTTTGTTGCTGCCCCACAGAGGCCGCGGGCGGCGGCGGTGGCAAGAAGAAGAAGTCCAGCGCTTTCCAGACTATTTCCTCTGTCCATAAGGTATCCTTGCGCCGCGCATGCCCATAGTCCCCGGAAGTAGAGAGCCTGCTGCCACCTAGCGGAAGATATCGATAACCCTGTGTGAACTCCTTCAACCTTGACCTCTCTATTAGACTTGTTTCGTTTTCCCTCAACTTTTTTGTTAACCTTCTCCCATTTTCCCCTACTTTGTCTCTTTGAAATAACTTTTTCCCCGGTATTGGTTTGTTTATTTATTTTTTTTTTCACTTTCCCGTTTTCTTTACATGAACTATCTCTTACTTTTATCATTTCCCGATAAATATGTAGTCTCACCCCCTTAACTTTACCCAACAAATAGCTTTTCTACTATCGTAAACACGGCAATGATTTTACAGTTTCTGAAGAGGAGCCTATTGTATTTGTAAAGTTCAAAGCTCTTTCAACAACAATTAAATATAAAATTAAAAAAGTGATACGAAACAATCGAGATAAATTCAAAGATTGAGTAAATAAATTGTCCTAATTCTGATACCCAATTTCAATCACACCAAGCATGATTTCTGTTTTGAGTTACCCGTGTTACCGTTTTCTATTTTTTTATGGACAAGGTGAAAGAATTCTCACCCTCTCCTGGACTCCCTACCCACCTGTGTTTTCCTCACACATATACACCCAGTTCTACATTTAGAGCATCTCTATCCTGTAGTTCAACCAGCATTACGTAGATAGAACCTGCACCCCAAATAACAACATTTGAATCTCTATTCACTTGTCCAGTTTTTATCCTCTATATCCCTCCTCTATCAAACCATTCTCCTCGTTCCCTGTGTTACTTTACTAACCCCTGAACCAATCGTGAAGACTAACCTTGATTCTCTCTCAGAATCGCCGGGAAGAAGGATATCTTCAACAACAACGCTCTACTTTCTTTTTCGGTTAATTACTGTGATCGAGTAGTGTTCTTGAGACGTATAATTGCTTGAGTAAATTATTGTGACAAGACCAGTAGAATTTGACTTTACACATTTATATTTCGAATATGTGTTAACATGAAAGGATTAACATTCGATAAATAAGTGTCTCGTTGAATTGAAAAGTATATCTGTTTTCATATTCACGCTATCTCGGTATGTACCAATCTAAGTGAAATTTTTTGCTTATTTTAGTCCTCTTAAAATAACTCATATCATAAAAATAAAAATATCCTTTAATACAAACATGACAAAAATATTTTTTTTATTAGTATCTAAAGTGGCGGTGCCCCAGTAACATTGTTTAGTTTTCTGAATCAAGTCTTTACAGACAGTTGTATATTGTAAATAACTAGATTAAAATCAGTATCCTGAACTAGAGCTTATCAAATAACGTTTCGCCTCTATCAGAACAATAAACCTGTAGTGGCTAACTCACCATGTGTACCTTACAGGAATCCCTGAACAAACTGATGAAGAACCTGTACAGCACCCACCCTCACTTCGTGCGGTGCATCATCCCCAACGAGTTCAAGCAGCCAGGTAGGTCTATGCTCTAAATACAGTTCACCAACGGGGTGGTTTAGCTGGTCTTACTCAGGATTTCTCTATAAAGTTTGTCTTTGTTTTCAACTGCGCTGTACCTGATTCAATGTTCGCCTTGTCTTCTCTTTATCTCTTTTCTAAATCTGTTCCTCGAACACATACTTAAAAAACAAGTATAGCTATAGCAAGATAAGACCACCCGCCATTGAGCACTGTTTCTCCTCATGACGGACAATACTTCAAATATCCACTGTTGCATGTTGCCATGACGACCACTGCTTCAATCAGCCGTTGTTGTATGTTGCCATGACGACCACTGCTTAAATTTATCACTGCTGTGTGTTGCCAAGACAACCACTGCCCAAATTAACCACTGTTATGTGTTGCCATGATGACCAATACCTCAATGAGTCACTGTTGTTTGTATCCCCCCCCCCTTTCCAGGTCAGATCGACTCATTCCTGGTGCTCCACCAGCTCCAGTGTAACGGTGTGCTTGAGGGCATCCGTATTTGCCGTAAGGGATTCCCCAACAGGATCATCTACTCAGAGTTCAAGCAGCGGTAGGTGCAAACTTCGCCAGTGGGGAGATGAATGAATTGTTGAAAGTAAATGAAATGTTTAGTTCAGAGTTCAAGCAGCGGTAGGTGCAAACTTCGCCAGTGGGGAGATTCACCTACCCTTAGTACATGAATTGTTGAAAGTAAATGAAATATTCAGGGTGTGCCCAAGGGGATCGTTAAAAGTTCAAGCAGCGGAAGGTGCAAACTTTGGTCGTGGGAATATACAAATAATCTATTGCATGAACCGTTGAAAGTAAATGAAGTATTTAGGGATTTTTCTTGTAGTTCAAAGAATAGTAGGTGGAAACTTTGGGCGTGGGGATTGGGGTCCACTTAGCATGAAAAAATGTCAGCTAATATAGCTAAAAATTTAAAGCGTATGCAAAATGGATTAATATTGGGGGCCGAGAAATGAAACAACTATATCGTAAGACCGTAAAAGGAAACTACTAACTCTTTCAAATATAAATACTTATTTAAAAAAAACGTGCATACAATCATGTGGATAAAAATTCTAGAAACGTTCTTACAGTTCCCAAACGTATAAGCCAAGTTTAACAGTATAACGTGACTGGCTGCATCCAAACCTTCCACACCGAGTCCCCACGTGACCTTGCTGACCTTGCCTCTGCCTGTTTCAGCTACTCCATCCTGGCGCCCAACGCCATCCCCGAGGGCTTCGTGGACGGCAAGAAGTGCACAGGCAACATCCTGCAGGCTCTCCAGCTCGACACCAACGAGTACAAGCTGGGAACCACCAAGGTAAACCCCATCTATCAGTATCAGAGTTTTTTTCTTCAATTTTTTAAAGGATCATTTATCAGTCTTCTGTTTTGTTCACTCTAGGCCCATCTCCTTTTAGAGACTAATGTGGGCTAAAAAGAGCAGTACCAGCAGATATCATGACATCTAGCTCTTCCTATCACGCGTTAAAAGTTTAATAAATTCAGTTCAATAACTAAACAATTTTTTTCGGAAGATTGTTTTTTTTTTCAAAGCTCAAATTAGAGCTACCCCAAAATAGTTCGGGGACGTGTCTAGAATGAGAAATCTCAATATTCCAGATACTCAGATTGTAATCTGGTAAAGCAGACAGCTGGCTCTACAGTGAGGGCGGCTCGAGAAACTCTCGGGCTTTTAACACAACCATTGTTACACTCCTCCTCTAGCGTTGATACAGAGAGTTTTTTAGGTTAATCTGAATAGTGCAAAAATCTCCCCTCTCAATGGGTTTTTTTATGTACCGGTATTTCTGGGGTGTTTCTAGAAATGTTGCAGCATGCTTTGCTTTCCATATCTCCTAATCTTCCCCTTCTCCACTCATTCTAATAATTATTACGAGTTGTGAAGCACAGTCTAAGCGAAGTGTACCCCGCTCTCCAGGTTTTCTTCAAGGCCGGCGTGCTGGGAACGCTTGAGGACATGCGTGACGAGCGTCTCTCCAAGATCATCGCCATGTTCCAGGCCCACATCAGAGGGTACCTCATGCGCAAGTCCTACAAGAAGCTGCAGGACCAGAGGTCAGCGAAAAACATCAGTCATATAGTGCTCATCCAGCCGCCTGTTTGCATGATGTTTATAGCCCGTGTTTAGTTATCCAGTTGCGACTGGGATTTACATATGGGGCTTCAATCTAATTTCGTTTCTAGTAATCTAGTTTCATCTAGTCGTTTGATAAATGATGGTATACTTGAAAACAGCCACGGCAGTCTTAAGCCTTGTGTGCTCTCTAGCTTTTAATTTCACTCCTACTCGCCAACTATTGCCATTAATGTTACAATGTTCATTCTTAGCCAAGCGCTATAATTAGAGCACCCCTTTTCACACTTTTCGTTGCTCTTCCTGTCAGATTTTGATTGAGGGAGTGAAATACTGCGATGAGTCTCATATTTTGCTTGAAGTCTCTATTTAGCCGCATCATGTATGTCATGTATGAGTTTGTTTTTATTTAATTAACACGCACACCATCTCTTGTTCGCCGCCAGAATCGGCCTGAGCGTGATCCAGCGTAACATCCGCAAATGGCTGGGCCTGAAGAACTGGCTCTGGTGGCGCCTGTACGTCAAGGTGAAGCCCCTCCTCAACATCGCCCGCGCCGAGGACGAGATGAAGGTCAAGGAGGAAGAGCTCGCCAAGACCAAGGCCGATCTCGAGAAGACAGAGAAGCTGAGGAAGGAGCTGGAGGAGCAGAACGTCGGACTGTTGCAGGTAAGAGGAGTGTAGAGAGAGAGTGTGTGAGTGAGGGAGAGGGAGAGAGATAACACTAGATGCTTTCGTTGTGTGAGGTTTAACTTATTCTGAACGGACCGGCTAATTTTGCTGCTTTAGTAGCCGGGAGGGGGGGGGGTGATGATAATCATAAAACATGATGATTGACTAAAAATCGAAATCATGTAAAGGCTTAAAATTAAACTCACTATTGTCATTTAACACCCCCCTCTATTGTTTTCTCCTTCAACAACAACCTGAACCATCTAAAGACTAACATGAAAGGGCTACCTTTTGGGAAGGGTTATAAGAGGTCTAAATGGTACATAAACTCAATCTTTGATATTGTGAACAAAAATTGGCCCCACCCCTTTACTGTTCAGGTGAAGATGAGCTGTTTTGTCATACAAATTGAAACTGTGAACAAACTTTGACACCCCCTACTCGCCACCCCCCCCTCTCCTGTCACTGTGCAGGCGAAGAACGACCTGTACATTCAGCTTCAGGCCGAGCAGGACACGCTGATCGACGCCGAGGAGAAGATCGAGAAGCTCATCTCCCAGAAGGTCGAGTACGAGTCGCAGCTCAAGGAGATGGAGGAGCGTCTGCTGGACGAGGAGGATGCGGCCGCCGACCTGGAGGAGAAGAAGAAGAAGATGGACGCCGAGAACAAGGCGCTCAAGGAGGACATCGAGGACCTCGAGAACACTCTGGCCAAGGTGGGTGGTCTTTACTGTGGTAGCACTAGGAATCTCTGGATAACACTCTGGCCAAGGTGGGTGGTTCATACTGTGGTAGCACAAGGAATCTCTGTATAACACTCTGGCCAAGGTGGGTGGTCTTTACTGTGGCAGCACTGGTAGGAATTTGGTTTGATAAAGTTGTGATACCAATACCGCGTTTTAAGAATAAGATACATTGACAAAATTGAGGGAAACGATTGGGTAAGGTGTTTTTTTTCCTTATGCCTTTTTTATATTCATTTCGGGAATATTCCTCCCATTTAGTAATTCATACGATGTATTTATGAAATTACAAATTTGAATACGATTTTTTTTCTCTAAACATTGGATTTTGTAACATCTACGTTTAAAGTATATTATAACTGTGTGTACAACAATGTTTCCTTTGGACTATGAAAGGTCTGTAATGCCAGCCTCTCTGCGCATGTCTCTGGGTAATTAAAGTTCCTCATATATGAACATTCCCCAACGCGCAAACCACTAACCTTTCTGTCCCTCCCGTGCAGGCCGAGCAAGAGAAGCAGACGAAGGACAACCAGATCAAGACTCTGCAGGACGAGATGGCGGCACAGGACGAGCAGCTGAGCAAGGTGAACAAGGAGAAGAAGAACCTGGAGGAGCTGCAGAAGAAGACGCTGGAAGACCTCCAGGCAGAGGAGGACAAAGTGAACCACCTCAACAAGCTCAAGACCAAGCTCGAGCAGACCCTGGACGAGGTCAGTCAGTTTGGGGGCTGGGGGGAGGGGGGTGAGAGGGCA
>RQTK01000317.1:72814-100260 GCA_003991915.1 Elysia chlorotica
GGGATTGGGAAGGAAGGGAGGGAGGCGAGCCACACATGCGCATGAGAAGATATTCAGGATTGAAGGGGGATGGGGGCATGGAGATAGGGAGTGGAGGGGAGGGACAGAAGGGATTTAGCCTGTTGTGAGGATTATACAGATACATTTATATGTCATATTTTATAAGCTTTACCGTATTAAAATAGCGGCATTTTGAATGGTTGAGATACGTATAATAGTAATAGTGCAAATAGTACAGCCGTAACATGGAAAGGTGTTTTGCCGGGGAGTAAGAATAAGATATTACCTGATGAAAATATATGTTAAATTTCAAGGTGTACTTCAGTAAATTATGCAATATGTCAGGGATTGCTATGATTGCTTATTGTATGTAAAGTAGATATAGTTTACCAGTGTCATGCTGGAATAAGATTTATGAAGCTGGACTAAGCCGAAAACGATATCGACATCCTTAGCATGCCGGATTAAATAGTCAGCATATAATACAGTTCTGTGCTTTTTTTCGAGAAAATTACACCTTAAGATTTCTGATTGTTTTTCAAAGAAATTTGTGAATCAAATAGTCAATAGTCAATACTATCTTTACCAATACTAACAATGCTTCTTCCCCATGTGTGCTGGCGTGCCTGTAGCTTGAGGACAACCTTGAGCGCGAGAAGAAGGTCCGCGGGGACGTGGAGAAGGCGAAGCGCAAGCTGGAGCAGGACCTTAAGTCCACACAGGAGACCGTGGAGGACCTGGAGCGCGCCAAGCGGGAGTTGGAGGAGAATGTCCGCAGGTACGTGCTGGGTCTCTCTCTCTCTCTCTCTCTCTCTCTCTGTCTGTCTCTCCCTCTCTCTCTGTCTGTCTGTCTGTCTGTCTGTCTCTCTCTCTCTCTCTCTCTCTCTCTCTCTCTCTCTCTCTCTCTCTCTCTCTCTCTCTCTCTCTTTCTCTCTCTCTTTGCAGGGACCTGGGTTTATAGCCGTATAGAACCTCGAGGGACCTAGGAGCCGTTCGACAGAGAGAGAGAGAGAGAGAGAGAGAGAGAGAGAGAGAGAGAGAGAGAGAGAGAGAGAGAAAGTGGAAAGGGTGTATTTCTTTGGTCAAAAAGTAATAAATACTTCCAAAAGTAATCAAACGTTTTCCATAACCCTTACAATTATGAACCGTCTTTATAATCGACGTATTTTTCAAACTTGCTTTTAAAGCCTCCTATATTGTATTTTCCTTGTAAACTTCTATTCTATATTATAATCTTTTGTTACCATTTCGGTGGAAAAAAATTCCCCAAAAACAACAATTTCACCAAGTTTTTTTTCCCGTGTTTTTCCCCAGGAAGGACATGGAGATCAACGGACTCAACTCCAAACTGGAGGATGAACAGAGCCTGGTCGCACAGCTCCAGAGGAAGATCAAGGAGCTTCAGGTGAGCGCTCTCTCTCTCTCTCTCTCTCTCTCTCTCTCTCTCTCTCTCTCTCTCTCTCTTTCTCTTTTTTTGTTCTCGGTTTATACCACTCTGTATCTTTCTCTCCCTTGGACTCTCTGTCTTCCCCTCCCCTTTCTCTGTCTCCAACCCTCTCTCTGTCTCTCCCTTTGTCTCACTATCTCTCCCTATCTCTCTGTTTGTCTGTCATCATCTCCCTCTGTATATTTCTTCCTCTCTATATATATATATAAAATTGTATATGTTTCTCTTTGACTCTCTCACTGCGCTGTCTCTATTTGTCTGTTCCTCTCCCTCCCTCCCACCCTCCCTCACTCTCTCCCACCCCCTCTTTCTGTCTCTGTATCTTTCTTTATCTCTCGTTTTTGTATAATCTAGCTGTCTGTTTGTTCATCAACTCACTTTTCTCTTTTGTCAATTTTTTTTCTTCTTTTTTTTATGATTATGATGATTCTCATTCCGTCATTTGATTCTTAACGATGGATGTCTAGTGTTTAAGTACTTGTATGGTGAGCGTTTCTATTTAGAAGAGCAACATATTCGTTAGTTTTTTTATTCCACTCAAACTTGATACTGAGAATCCGTTTATCCGACAATTCTCTGCATTAACAAGTAGGTCTATCATACATTTTTTTCTATAGATTGCTCGGTGTATATCTATGTGAGAGCAAAGAAGTCGAGCTATTTTCAAACACCGTTACAATATTTTGAAAAGCGAACATGTAACACGTGAAGCGTTATATAATATCTGCATCAGTCCACCTTTAAGTCATTATTTTGACGCTCTGTGAATTTGGAGTCCCGCTTTGAGCAGTTTGCAAGGTAACCACATAATGAAGTTTCTTGCTCGTACGTTTCTTTGCACATTGAAACGTAGTTTTATTATTTATCAAACCTCCTCTACATTATTTTGTCAGGAACAACATTTACTAACGCCTAGTCAGGATTTCACTCTTTTCATTGTTTCGAGTTTTGTTTTGGTTTTTATGGAAAATTTTTCCCTGGTTCATGCCATTACTTCTGTGTTTTGTTTTTGTTTTTGTTTTGCTGCCGTGTAGTTGAGGGATAAAGAATATCAAATGCATCAACAAAGAATAATAATTCAGCTTTATTTTAAGAAGAAAGCAAAAAGAAGAAAAGGGTTTCAGCTCAGATTGTTAAAGAGCATTGTGTTCAGAGATACACACACCGATGATAATCATGTGAGCCTCTCAAACTGACAGCACTCACACACTCCCTATATATGGAGAGCCCAGGCTGAGATTTGCTGACTGGCTTGTTTTACACAGCACGCGCGCTCCGGGTCGGTGCTGAAAGGTGCGCACTGCCGTGCACTGTGAGACACGGTGAGGGGAAACTGTGGGTGAGCTGCGCAGGTAAACAGCGCAGGCGGGGTGTAGATCTAGATCTAGATAGGTGGTGGGATGGAGGTTAGACAGGAGTGTGCTTTCAAAAACATTACAGCGCAGGGAAAGAAAGGTGTGTCAGAGGGGAAGTAACAACAAACATTGTAGCAAATAAAAAGTTTAAGCACTGCGCGAAAATTGGCATTTATACAACAGTGTGTTTCGCAGCGAACTGAACGCTGGTTTTTACACACTGGAGACTCCACAAAACGAAAGTTTCCGCTATTGTGAAATAAGTTTTACTCCTTACTTTATCCCTCAGTTTTTTTCCCCGTTTCGTGAGTTTTTTCATTGCCGATGTAGGCATTGATTTCACTTCAATCCTTCTCTTTTCTCCAAAAATCACTTTCATTTGGATAAATGATTGTTTTACCTTCCCATTTCTATTGCTCCAAGTCTATATAACATGGGAGTATTTCAAGATATACATGACATAAAAACAATTCCCTTTCTCTTCCGCGCAACAGGGGAAAATAGAAGAATCTTTATACTTGTAACTACATTACTCCCTGCTCCGGGATTGAAACCTAAGATTTCTGGCTGTATAAAATCTCTCCACTCACCCAAGTATGAATCCCACACATAACACTACTCACCCGCCCTTAGCTCAGGTTCAAACAAAGTTAAAGTGTTGCAGACCTGTGTGTGTCTGGGAAAGCTTCTACCACCCCTCCCCCACCTTCCTGAAAGCCCAGTAGCTACAGAAGCATTTCTCTCGTCTCGTGCATCTGGTCACAGTGTACCTGTGTAGGCTGACACTGGGAATGTCTAGCCGGTGATGTCACGCCCACACGTACCTGAAGTCTGGGAGGTTCCGGCCCGCCCCCTCATACCCTGCCAGATCTATCTCCTTCTCCTTGTCTAATTGAGTTACAATTTACTCTAAAATATGGGTTTTCAAACTTGTGATCAAAAGAAAAAAAATATTTAGTTTATTTGTCGTTTAAAACTTTAAGAATAAAATCAGTACAATCATTTTTATTTTGAAACAGTCCATGATCAGGGGTCGATAGTGGTGATCAGATTGATCTGTGTGTGTTTTATTTAAACGTCAGAAAACATTTGAATTTGCCAGGGCTGCACACAAATTCTCTACTGAATTCACCCCAATTATAGACGTATCTATTTATTGATTTGCTTATCTTCTTTTCCCCCTTATTCTTTTCACTGAAAGTATAGGTTTCATACGATTATGGTTAGAATAAGAAGAGGAAACACAACATTCGTCAATATATAATATTAGGAATGATGGTGCGCAAAAAGCGCGTGTAGAGGCACAACTGTCTAGAATATTTTATGAAATCTTAGAATCAGGTTTGAAGAGAAAACAGACAAATATGGCCCACACCTCAGCGTAGATTCTAGATCTACACACATTCCAGGAGTTTATTCCAACAAAAAAAGCATTTTCTGAGCGTCACTGGATTTTGAAGAAACATGCACAGCTAGTTGAAATGTTGTCCAGGTAAATACCTGGTTTGAAAGTGAGACTTTCCAATTGTGTCGCTGCCAAAATGCATCTCAACGTGAATCAGTGTTGAATTCTTCTGAAAAGAATGCTGATTACACCAGGTAAACGGAATCTTTCTCCTGCCAGGATTTTTATGGCCCCAGTCTAAATATGTCGCCTGTGGAAGACCTGGAGAAGTGTATTCCCACCTGGCGTATCGCGTCACTGAGCCAGCCCGACAGGCGATTGGGCCCAGGCATGGAGCACATGCAGCGCTGCGCTCTATAGTGCTCACTCCAGCCTCTCTAGCACGCGGTTGTTACTCACCCCGTTTTCATCTCAGAAAGAAAAAAATGCTTCCGTCTACCCTTTTCCATCCGCCTCCCCAACTTGAATAAAAGCAAACGTTGCTCACCCTTGCCATTTCGGAAGTTTGCTTGTGTTGTATCAATAAATAGGTACCTTTGCACACACACACACACAAGTGTCCTATGATTTCAAATACGTCCTAACCTGAGGCAGCCCTACCCTATCCTAACACACACCTACCCCGGGCGGCCAGACTTGGTTTATATACCGCGAGCCGGTGGGGAGAGCGTCAGTGCTTACCTGATCACTGTGTGACTGATGGAGTGCCGGATAAGGGCCTGGAGATAAGTTTGCCTTTGGCCCTTTTAGTTGTGCCACATCTCCAGGGTGTCTAGGCCTCAAGGATTCGATGGTTTTCGAGGATTAGTTGTTCTCACTGTGACAACTATCGGTATCCGCTGTAGAGACTTCAGGGACTTTAAGCCAAAACTTTGGTTGACGGCAAAACTTGCTTCTCATAGTTTGGCTTGAGTCCATTTTCTGCTTCCTTCGGACCAACTGAAAGCTTCGAGCTTGGCCGGCAGCCATAACTTTGGCTTCAGAAAATACAGAGAGACTTTTTCCTCCTGAACTGGTCTGTGGTTTCGACTGTTTGTTGTAGCATTAACCGCGTGAGAGCGATCCAGCATGTCGTCTCCCGGCATTGAGATCCCAACAGTGGAGGTCCAGGAGGTGGACGATGCTCTAGAGGAGGAGCCCGTGGTCCTGGTCAAGCAATCCCCTCGACAGGAGTCCCCAGATGCCAGACCAGTAGAATCGGACATTCTCGCAAACACTGCAGAGAAGGACAGATTTGAAGACGATAAACCCCCGTCACCTCCAGCGAGAGAGCCCCTTCCCTCGACTCCCCTCTATGAGCGTGAAGACAGAGGGGCGTCCAGCTCCCACAGTAAACAGACTTCATACTCCGCCAAGCAGTACAAGTCTCCAGCCCAGCCTCACAGCAGCTCTAGGAGTGGCAGCCGCCTGCTAGGACCGTCGTACGCCGCCCACCGCCCTCCCCGCGAATACGCCAGCACTCTGGACATCGGGGCCGCCCTGTCCCGGGAGTTCCGCGGCACGAGCCCCTCCGTCCTGGAGAAGATAGCCAGCCACCCTCTACTGCAGAGCGGCGGGTTCGAGCCCCTGCGCCACCCGAGCCTCAGCGCGCGCAGTAGGAAGGTGCTCAGGCAGGCGGGAGACCTGGTGTACACGGCGCCGGGCTTGAAGAACCTGCTGGAAGTATGTGCATCTGGAATGGTTGGCTATTTTTAGGTATTTGGGGATTGTGTGAGCAGCTTTTATCTCGTTGTTGATTTAAGTGTGTGTCACATGAATGTCGAACAGTTACCTCTTAGGAGATTCTGTAAAATCGAAGATTGAAAGAAGATCACACTCGCAATTGTCTCTATTGTCACTGAGAGTTTTTTTTTCTTGCTCACAAGCACATCTTCGCAAGATCCGAATTAGCTGACAGTGGAGAGTTCAAAACTATGCACTGTTGATTCCTATAAATGGCGAAATCTGGGTGCTGTTTTTTCCACCGATCTATCTTCATGGTCATGGTAGACTCCCGGCTTTTCGCCGGTACAAATGCAATGCTGAATCCTTGTTGGTTCAACGCCTCACACGGTAGGTAGTTCAAAGCCTTGACGGCCTGCTACACCCACGCGTTGTTTGAGAGCTACCCTTTTTGGAGTTTTGCAGGGTTAATCTGCAGCAAACTCTTTGCAGATATAATCTCTCAAAAGATCATTTTTTAATGCCCCTGTTTGTTTTTTATTGTTGCTACTTTCAACCAAAACTTCTAATGTGTGTCGCACATGATGTTGGATCTTACACTTATGTATATAAGAACTTATTCTAAAACTTTTTTGAATTGAGTTGTAGCAGAATATCTTTTCTTACACCTAAACGGTATAGTTCAAGTCTTTGCCTCACACGTCTTTCCCAACATAAAGAGATAGCGGCTTTGTGTGGAATGTTCAAAACTCAATTCACATTTTTTATAGTTCACCTGCCGCGACACAAATAAATAAAGGGAAGAACTGAATAATTTAAAAAAAAAAAAGATTTAAAAAAACACAGCAAAACGAGCACACTAACGTACGAGTGTTTTAAACGTTCCAGCGTGCTAGCCTAGGCTCAGAGCTGTGTGGGTGTACACATGTTAAGTTGGTCTCAGATATCTATCTAGAAATTTCTCCAGGTAGATTAGGGATGGAAGATCGTAACGACTGGCTTCAGGTTCGGAAAGCGCAGGTGAGGGGGCCGAGTGATGAGGAAGGGGTGAGGCTGACTCACGGCACAGATATGCAACTGTGGAAACCTGACATAAAGTTCTTTTTTTTTTTGGGGGGGGGGGTGCTATTAAGTTTGGGGAATAGGTGTTGTTAGAGGCGA
Source organism: Elysia chlorotica (assembly GCA_003991915.1). Lineage (NCBI taxonomy): Eukaryota > Metazoa > Mollusca > Gastropoda > Plakobranchidae > Elysia > Elysia chlorotica. Next base: position 79,845 of record RQTK01000317.1, read on the forward strand.
AATACATCTGGCAACAATGTTGATGTAGTGGTGAAATTTTGGAATCTCGAGGACTTTCCCATTTTTGCAGTTACTCCAAATATTTCTCCTGTAGGAAATTGTATCCTCCCCCGCCCCCACCTCTTCTCCCCGTCTCCCCATTCTTAGTTCTAAACCCTCTCTAAATCCCCACCACTCACCGTGTTGTCTCGTCTCTAATATAATGGATTGGTATTCTCAGAGACGAAATGAATTTGCTATTCTTAAATACAAGATCACTTTTGTCAGCAACGTGCATAGAAATCGCCCAGCCAGAGTCTTTCTTAAGCGCGTTTTTTACCTCAATTTCTGGCACCGTCTCGGCGTGTCTGATGATATCAAGATGCAGGCAGCCCCCAGCCCCAGGTTTATCAGGATGCGGGGCTGTGCACCTCCTGGCACTCTCCACACTCGTCTTGCACTGCGGCCAGGTCGGGCCTTGCTCACTCACAATTTTTTATCCTGTTTTTTTTTCCTCCTTAAAACCGACATCTCATTAAGAGATCCATTTGGCACTGGCTGCCAGAGGCGCAAACTTTCCTCAGTTTTTCGCTGGCTCAGAGAATTTTTCGCCATTTCTGCGCCAACGTCGTGCCTTTTTCCACCTTTCGAAAACAGGATGAAAATAAACTCATTGTATTTAAAACTTTTCGAGTGAACTTGGTGAATTTCTTCAAAATATGAAATGATTTTTGTATATTAAACCGGTGTTGGCTTAGAAGGAAATTCACAATCATTGATCGCCTCCGGACTTGCAGATTTCGATGACAATGACAAGATTATCGTTATAACCATAAACAGGCGTGGAATAACCGTTAACCACTATGGAAATAAACATTCTTTAGCAACTTATATAGAACAGAGAACATTTAACACGTGTAAATTGTGTGACTGATGCAGATATTATTGCTTTCGCCATTCCGTGTATTTAAGTCCTCTAGAATTTGTGCTGTATAAACAGGACCTCAGTATAGCCCGAATAGTCTAGTGAATTCTTCGCACTGTTAGGCTGTCAAGCTTAGTACTACCTCAGTACAGCCCGAATAGTCTAGTGAATTCTTCGCACTGTTAGGCTGTCAAGCTTAGTACTACCTCAGTATAGTCCGAATCGTCTTGTGAATTCTTCGCACTGTTACCCCAGTGTTAGGTTGTCAAACTTAGTACTACGTCAGTATAGCCCGAATAGTCTAGTGAATTCTTCGCACTGTTACCCCAGTGTTAGGCTGTCAACCTTAGAACACTATGTCCGGCCAGCGCCTAATGATGAATGAATTCAAATTGCAGGCCCGCATCGAGGAACTGGAGGAGGAGCTGGAGGCAGAGCGCCAGGCCAGAGCCAAGGTCAGTGGAATCTTAGGATAAGATAGACAAGATAACATAATACAGCATAGGACAATATAACATAATACAGCATAGGGCAAGATAACATAATACAGCATAGGACAAGATAACATAATACAGCATAGGACAAGATAACATAATACATGTTTAACATCTTATTACATCATAGGATAACATAAGGTAACATCGGATAACATAATATTAACTTTATTGAATTCTCTTAAAAGGGTTCAAAATTGGCATTCAATTTCAAATTAAATATACATAATGTAAAATATATAATAGATATGCAGGTGAATGTAAAGTAAATATATGATTTAAAAAATTAACAAATACATAGTGCATTTATTACTATGCATATTCATATTATGGTTGATGCACAATACAGTGTTAAAATTTATATGTATGGCATCTTCATAAGATGCGAAAGATTTCAATATTTTGATATGAGCCACCCTCACTTTCTTTGTCGGTATTGAAACCGATTGTTATTGTTGTCTATATTATAAGAGACGAACATATAACGAGAGCCGATTCCTACCGTTTTTAACGTTTTGTTTATGTAAGAAATGCATTTTGTAAAATTCTACAGCTGTAGCCAAGTAAAGTTCTGTAGGAGTTGCCAAGTATTAATGTGTTTTTTTTTTTTTTTTTTTTTTTTTTTTGGCTTATGCTATAAGTGATGATAGTACACCGCCTAACTGTGAGTTTAAACCCCCCCCCCCCCCAGGTGGAGAAGCAGCGCACCGAGCTGTCCCGCGAGCTGGAGGACCTGGGAGAGCGGCTGGACGAGGCAGGTGGCGCCACCGCCGCGCAGGTCGAGCTCAACAAGAAACGCGAGCAGGAGCTGCTTAAGCTGCGCCGCGACCTGGAGGAGTCGGCCCTGCAGCACGAGTCCCAGGTGTCCGCGCTCCGCAAGAAGCAGCAGGACGCCGCCAACGAGATGGCCGACCAGATCGACCAGCTGCAGAAGGTCAAGAGCAGGTCAGTGCACGGGTCAAGGTTGGGCCTCGGATTTAGGTCAAGTCCGAGGCCACCTTTAGAATTGGATAAGTCAAGACAGCTAAGTGATGGGATTAAGGCTTAGCTCGAGATTTTGATACTGAATTGCTTCGCTTTGTTCCTGTTTAACGTCTGATAAATTCGCTTGTGAGAACAAAGATGGTGAGATAGGAGTCAGGGGAAGGTTTTAGGCCTGGCATCAGTCCTAAATGCCTAATGAGGGTTAATAAAGTTGTATGCATTGTGTATTCAGTATTATGTCTTATGTATTTAAGTCTAGCCTACATTTAAGGCCTAGCCTCAGATTTAGGTAAGAGCTTAGATAGTCAAGAGAAGACAAGCTGAGATTTTTAGGGCTGGCATAGCAAAAATGAAAAATCAATATTGCTATCTAAATGTCCTCTGATTTAATGTCTGAAAGAGAAACTTATGTAGACGCTGAGGATCGAACCTTGCATCTCCTAGCATCAGTCGAGAGCTATCCACGCTGCAAAATCTGGCACGCCAGTCTCAGTCACAGAGAGAATTAAGCTACGCAGAACGTTTACAGTTAGTGAATAACTTATCTCGTACAAACTCACTTCCCAGTCTATTTCACGCTTATGTGTATATCCACTTTAAATGTGTCTTCCACGAGTATATGTGTGTGTGTGTGTGTGTGTGTGTGTGTGTGTGAGATCACCCATGAAAATTGAAACTACTTCTTTTGAAGCACAGAATTTCACCTGACTAAAAAGGGTAAAGTTAAAAGAAAATACATAACCACATTTGAAAATATGATGTGAAGATGAAGCACATAGTCTAAAGATCTCAACGCACTGTAACCAAGTCACGCAGTGTGTGTGAGCACTCTAACTAACTAACTAACTAACCCTCCACTGCCGCCCCCCCCCCTCTCTCCCCGCGGTGACGCCCCTGCCAGGGTGGAGAAGGAGAAGAGTCAGCTCAAGTCCGAGGTCGATGACCTCCAGGCACAACTGGAGCATAACAGCAAAAACAAGGTACCCAGCCCTTCACAACAAAGCCTGCATACTTAGTCATTTTTTTTAATGGCATGATGATGAAAAATATCTGCACCCCTTTCAGTTTTCAAGACAGGACAATAGATTTGGATGCATCCACTCCGCCTCTCTCATACACAAAGAATAAAATGCATGCATTCTTAGGTTCTCTTTTCTTTTCGGTTATATTTCTCTTCTGTTTTTCTCTCGCTGTAGGCCTATCTCTCTCAAACTCCGTCTCTTTTGACTTCTCTCTTCTCTTCTCCTTTTCCTTCTCTCTCTCTATCTCTCTCCTACCTTCTCTTTCCATGTAGATTATATCTTCCCTTGTCTCTCTAATTATCTCTCTTTCTTTCTCTATCTCACTCTCTCTCTCTCTCTCTTTCTCATTTTCCCTTCTCTTACTCACATGTTATGCTTTCAAATATTTTATAGTATTTCAAGTATAACAGCCTCTTTTTGACAAAACTAACCGTTTTCACCTCAGAGACTCGAGATCTCGTGCATGAAAGGGTGTTAAGATACGATTTTCAGTTTACTGTGATTTTTTTTAAACCTTTAGAAGCCACCAGACAGATTTATCATCGAATTACTAACGCATGCACGTTCTGTGTACACTGCTCCACAACTAACCCTCAAACAACTTGAAGAGAAACTGAGAAGGGCGAGCGGCAAAAGGCCAATGTCCGGTCTCTGTGCCCCTGTAGTAACCCCCCCCCCTCCACCCTGTGCATGAGTAGCCAGTTGTGACCAGTGCATGTGCTTGTGTCTGCCAGACTAGAGATGGAGAAGCAGGACTTGGAGATGGAGGTGGAGGACTTGCTGGAGGAGTTCCACCACGCCAGCCGCGTTAGGGTATACTAAACACTCATGTCGTCTCCGCCTGCCTATCTGTCTGCTATCGCTAACTTGCTTTCGTCTGTCTCTATATCTACAGATCTCCTTGTTTTTATTTTCTCCCAGTCTTTCTCCCTGTCTTTCTCTCTATCTCCTTCCAGCTCTTTCCTTTTTCTTTAAAACTCTTAACTCTCTCTCTCTCTCTATCTATCTCTCTCTCTATCTCTCTATCTATCTATCTATCTATCTATCTATCTATCTATCTCTCTCTCTTTCTTTCTCCCTCTCTCTATCTATTTATCTATCTATCTATCTATCTATCTATCTATCTATCTATCTATCTATCTATCTATCTCGCACACTTTCCAAATTAGGTACCCCGCATGTTTACAGTTTGTTTGAATGTATAAGATTTAGAAACTATTAGATTTAATACGCATTTTCCTCTATTCATAGTTTTAAGAAAGTGATTGCTCTCATGAAAAATAATGCTTCTTTGATTGTTTTGTTCTCCATTGTATATTCCTTCAGTAATGCCTCAATATGAGTTATTTGAACAGTTGCTATTGAAGCTATTTTAATGTGAAAATATATTTTACAGTATTTTATTTCAGAAAAAATCTTCTGTTAGACAATAAGAATACCATGTATAGTTTTTCTAAAAAATAAACAGAACGCTTTAAGTCATTTTCTTCCCAAAAAAAATTTAGCCTGTTACAATACAATAAATACACCACAAGATCAGTTTTAAAATGTTAAAATTAAGTTCCCAGACTTCTAATTTAAATACTTTAAGACTTGCATCTCAGTTTTCTTGGTACCTTTGCCTGCCAATACATAAGCACTTAGAATTCCCTTAGATTCTCTTCTCCACACCTTGTACACAAACACACCACCAATACCACATGCCACTGACCCCGTCTCTCTGCGCGTCCTGTCCAGGGCATGAGCGAGAAGATGTCCAAGCAGGTGGAGGCCCAGATCTCCGAGCTGAACGCCAAGCTTGACCAGGCCAACCGCAACGTGCAGGAGCTGCAGGCCCAGAAGAACCGCGCCGGCCAGGAGGCGGCCGAGCTGACCCGCCAGCTGGAGGAGGCCGAGCACAAGATCGGCACCCTCACCAAGGAGAAGACCTCCCTCACCTCCGCTCTGGAGGAGGCCAAGAGGGCGCTCGAGGACGAGACCAGGGTGAGGAGGGAGTGGGCGTTAATGGTTAAAAGTAGAGGCCTGAAGGGAGTTATGTGCTCAGGGTATAGAGTCTGTCTAGCTAAATGGCTTTATATAAATGATGATGATAATAATAATAATAATAATAATAATAATAATAATAATAATAATAATAATAATAATAATAATAATAATATATTGCATTTATATAGCGCACTTTCATGAACAATCATGCTCAGTGCGCTTAACAATATAAGTCACTAATATTCTCTATGCGCCCTACCTTCTGCGTTTCGTTTATCTGTTACGTTATTTATCATAAAAACCTCACCTTCTGTATATGTGCTCCCTCCGCCCATGACCTCACACATTAGAGAGCCTGATAATTCGGGGTTGGGCGCTATATAAATACCATTTATTATTCCTCGTGTGCCACACACAGGCCCGCCAGAAGCTCCAGTCCGAGGTGCGCAACCTGACGGCCGACCTGGACGCTGCGCGAGAGCAGCTGGAGGAGGAGCAGGAGGGCAAGGCGGACCTGCAGCGCCACCTGAGCAAGGCCAACGCCGAGGCCCAGCAGTGGCGATCCAAGTGGGAGAGCGAGGGCGCCTCACGGGCTGAGGAGCTCGAGGAGAGCAAGTACGTACGGCCAGGACCTTGTGATAGTCATAGCGGAATCAATATGTACGGCCAGGAGTTGTGATAGTCATAGCGGAATCAATATGTACGGCCAGGAAGTTGTGATAGTCATAGCGGAATCAATATGTACGGCCAGGAAGTTGTGATAGTCATAGCGGAATCAATATATACGGCCGGATAGGCAGGGGGTGGTCGGTCTATACCGTCCAATAGACATTCTGAAGTCAAACTGATGGGAGCATGTACGCACGGGCGGATAGCAGATAGTAACAGCAGGCAGTATGAGGAGACCAAGTACACACGGGCAAATAGTCAGAGAGTTTTAGGATATATACAGGGTACGTGGAGATGTGACAATGTCAAGAGATTAGGCCTAGATTCTGAGATCCTTCTCTGTAGAAATCCAACAAAAAGGTGGGCATTTTTCAAAAATTGACTTATAATGATAGTGGCAGTTTAAAGTTTTTATTTTTTTCTTCAATAATATCCCCTGTTCCCCGTGTCCCATAACCCTTTGACGCAACCGTTGATTCCCTGTCTGTCCCCTGTACCCCTGGCTCCCCCTAGACGCAAACTGCAGGCCAAGCTGAACGACGCCGAGCAAGCTGCGGAGGCGGCCAACGTGAAGGTTCAGGCCCTGGAGAAGGCCAAGTCCCGCCTGCAGGGAGAGCTGGAGGACCTCATGATCGACGTCGAGAGGGTGAGTAACAGCGAATCCATGAAACACATCGTCACAAACAGTATCAGAGGATTAGTTCTGTTTAAGGGACCTATTTATATTCTCGTTTTAATGTTTTGACATTCACATAATAATAATAACAATAGTAATTACATTTTTATAGCGCTTTATGCTTTATAATTATAGTACAATAAATCCATGAATTCTACATTTTAGATCAGAAAATCTGTCAAACAATTTATTTAGCAAAATAAAACCAACATTTTGTATTTATACTTATAACCATACTTACAACACACCGCCTCTCCTGTCCGCAGTCCACCGCCAACTCCAACAACCTCGAGAAGAAGCAGCGCGCGTTCGACAAGACGATCGCCGAGTGGCAGGCCAAGTGCAACGACCTGCAGAGCGAGCTGGAGAACGCCCAGAAGGAGGCCCGCGGCTACTCCGCCGAGCTGTTCCGCGTCAAGGCGCAGGTGGAGGAGGCCCACGACGGAGTCGAGGCGCTCAGGAGGGAGAACAAGAACCTCGCAGGTCCGTCAAGGGGGAGGGGGGATTAGGGGTTCTCATACTCATCATTTTCACAGGTGTTTGAGGATATCTATGAGGGTTTTATTGTTGTTGTTGTTTTTGTTGTTGTTGTTGTTATTTTTCTTCTGTCGTTGTTGTTGTTTTTGTTGTTGTTACTGTTGTTGTTGTTGTTCTTCTTCTTCTTCTTCTTCTTCTTCTTCTTCTTCTTCTTCTTCTTCTTCTTCTTCTTCTTCTTCTTCTTCTTCTTCTTCTTCTTCTTCTTCTTCTTCTTATTCTTATTCTTCTCTGTTGTTTTGTTGCTATTGTCGTCGTCTTTAGGCATCGTGACTTCATGTACGGTTTGAGCCTCTGTACGCGTTCTTTATCACTGATCGAAATGGTACATTGTATTGTCATTACTAAAATGGCGGAGAAAGATAAATCTAATAAATCTTTTCTAGGAATTGTGTACTGAAACTCCTCAACAAGCACCTGGTCAACATGTAACTCTGTGTTTGTGTGTTAGTGTGTGCTGACTATTTTCACTTTAATGCAAAGCACATGGTTCACCGTGTCTCTCTCCCTGCTCTGTACCCAGACGAGATCCACGACCTGACTGATCAGCTTGGCGAGGGCGGGCGCTCCACCCACGAGCTGGAGAAGTCCAGGAAGCGCTTGGAGATGGAGAAGGAGGAGCTGCAGGCCGCCCTGGAGGAGGCCGAGTCTGCCCTGGAGCAGGAGGAGGCCAAGGTCATGCGCTCCCAGCTCGAGATCTCCTCGGTCCGCGCGGAGATAGATCGCCGCATCCAAGACAAAGCCCACAATATAATCTATGTGTGATGACACTGGACGTTAATCTATACGTGATGACACTGGACGTTAATCTATGTGTGATGACACTGGACGTTAATCTATGCGTGATGACACTGGACGTTAATCTATGTGTGATGACACTGGACGTTAATCTATGCGTGATGACGCTGGACGTTAATGAACCAACCCAATTCAACTGAACCCTGTGTTCTCTGCTCGGCCAGCCGCAACCACCAGCGCGCCATGGACTCCATGCAGGCGAGCCTGGAGGCGGAGGCCAAGGGCAAGGCCGAGGCGCTGCGCATCAAGAAGAAGCTGGAGCAGGACATCAACGAACTGGAGGTGGCTCTGGACCAGGCCAACCGCGGCAAGGCCGAGTTCGAGAAGAACGTCAAGAAGTACCAGCAGACGATCAGGGTGAGTAGCTTGGTTAGTCAGTGAGTCAGGTAGTAAGTTGGTTGGTTAGTCGGTTGGTTGGTGAGTCAGTTAGTCAAGTATCGGTTGGTTAGTCAGTTAGTTGGTTGGTTAGTCAGTTAGACAAGTATAGATTTGTTAGTCAGTTAGTTGGTTCGTAAGTTAGTTAGTCAAGTATCGATTGGTTAGTCAGTTAGTTGGGTGGTTAGTCAGTTAGTCAAGTATCGGTTGGTTAGTCAGTTAGTTGGGTGGTGAGTCAGTTAGTTGGGTGGTGAGTCAGTTAGTTAAGTATCGATTGGTTAGTTGGTCATTTGGTTGGTTAGTCAGTTAGTTAGTTGGTTGGTTGGTCAGCTAGTCAAGTATCAGTTGGTGAGTATGTAGGTAATAAATAGGTAGGGATCTACACGCCGATTTCAATAGGAATGTCAAGAAGTACCAGCGGTGTGGATTGGTTAGCCTATTAGTCTAGTAGTTAGTTAGTTAGTTATTTGGTTGATAAGTTATTTTGTTAGATATGTTGATAGTGAGTCTCTATGCCAAGTTAAAGTTGAACGCCAAGAAATAAAAGCAGACCATCCGGGTTAGTAATTTTTTAGTTAGATAATTTGGTCGTCATTAAGTTAATTCGTTATTTTGTTATTTGATTCGTCATTTCGTTCGTTGTTAAGTTGGCTATATACATGTACCCAGTCCACCAAACTTGGTGATCTTAGAGTCCCAGAATTTGGGTTTCAACTTGTTATCCCAACATGTATCATTCTATCATTCCGTTGTACACTCAAGAAAATAAAATTATAATTAACACTGCCACAGTTGTTTATAATTGTACAACGTGGGTTAAGACAAGTACCTATAAAAGTGTTCAGATTTTGTCATTAATACCAATGCATGTGCGTGTTTGTGTGTGTGCAGGAGATGCAATCCGCCCTCGAGGACGAGGCTAGACAGCGGGAGGAGGTCCGCGAGAGCTACAACATGGCGGAGCGCCGCTGCACAACCCTCACCGCCGAGATCGAGGAGCTGAGGAGCGCTCTGGAACAGGTCAGTCCGAGTTCACACTGGGCACGGTGCAGGGTCAGTTACAGTGGTCACTATTGCTGTGACACCCAGACTTGCAGATCAACTTAAGTGCATCTTTCCCGATCATGGGGATTGGGGTGATTTTGAAAAACAAATTGTAATTTTGAATTTTAAGGCAAATTACAATAAAAAGGGAGTCTTATCTTTTTCCTGAGTATGGAGCCTACCGCGGTGCATTGTTCCTAATGTGTCGAGAATGCATACATAGATCTGAACCCTAATTTCTTGAGGAAAGGAGATGCAATCCGCCCTCTTTGCCTTTTGTTTCAGAACCAAATGGCACTAGTTATTGCACATGACTATGAAAGTTACTTGATCACTATCTCATTACTGCTCCATTCATCCCTGGGCTTCCTGCCTTTGTGGTCCACACACAATATCATCCTATTCATTTCCTGTCCTCGCGTATCTAGACCACAGTCAATATCCTCTAAATCTCATTCGCTCTCTTTGTCCCCGCTTGTCGCCAGGCCGAGCGTGCCCGCAAGGGAGCCGAGAACGAGCTGAACGACGCCAACGACCGCGTGAACGAGCTGTCCGCGCAGAACTCCTCCATCCAGGGCCAAAAGCGCAAGCTGGAGGGCGACGTGCAGGCCATGCAGACAGACCTCGACGAGATGAGCAACGAACTCCGCGCCTCTGAGGAGAGGAGCAAGAAGGCTATGGCCGACGCCGCCAGACTGGCTGATGAGCTGAGACAGGAGCAGGAGCACAGGTAAGTATTTGGGCGGTCTGGGTGTGTGGAACACAGGTAAGCATTTGGGCGGTCTGGGTGTGTGGAACACAGGTAAGCATTTGGGCGGTCTGGGTGTGTGGAGCACAATGGGTGTGTGGAACACAGGTAGACACTGGATGGTCCAGTTTTGGGGCTAGTGAAAGGAAAAACTGATAGAGATAGAGAGAGGTGGGGAAATAGAAAGGTAAAATGTAGTCAAAAGAAAGTAACGTCTTTGAAAAGGAAGAGCTAGAAGAAAGTACATGCAGTTAGTTAAGAACAGGTAAAAGAAAAAGAAAATAACGGCCATAAGGTGGCTGTAGTGTTCCCTTAACATCATATTTTTCTTTTTAGTTACAGGGATCTAGAGAGAGCGTAGTATGGACAAACGAAATCTGGTAGGCTTAAGGTCGGTGTAGACTGAAATTTGTGTATTTGAAATTTTCCATGACGAGCGGGTTAGAAAGGTAGGCATACAACGATCTTACCCCGTTGATATATTACATGTAAGCTACAAAGACAATCATAGTCGCCATTTTACGTCTTTACTACGCGACATCGGGTGTCATGCCACTACTGTTTGTCGTTGCCACTGTTCCGCAGATGTTGATACAAGACGATTATCTGACATAAGCCTAAGGTTACGAATTGTTTTCTTTCTGCCTCGTCCTCTGTTACCATCTTATCTTGGCTCCTATGTTGTTGTTTTTTGTGCTCATATTACTTATCCCCTATCTCCCCCTCCCCCCCCCCCCCTTGTGTCCGCAGCATGCAGGTGGAGAAGCTGAGGAAGGGCATGGAGGGCCAGATGAAGGACCTCCAGGTCAGTCTGGACGAGGCCGAGGCTCAGGCTCTCAAGGGAGGCAAGAAAATCATCCAGAAACTCGAGACCAGAGTGAGTTACTCCCCTTGGTGCAATGTTTCGGGAGAACAACAGTGTGGCTTTTAGATCATGAAAAGGCGTTGTAGTTTTCATATGTTGACATCAAGGCGTTGTAGTTTTCATATGTTGACATCAAGGCGTTGTAGTTTTCATATGTTGACATACCATATGAGCTGGTAATGACAGTAAAGAAATTTTTGTGACCTCTTACTTTGCTTAACTGTTGACTTTCCTCTTCTATGTTTATAAGATATTGGCAAAAGTCAAAACCTAAAATCTCATCTCAACATGAATAGAATTAGCTAAATTGACTTCTTAATACTTTCATGTATTTATCGCCGTATAGGATCCCCCAGGGGAACCTAGGAGACGTTAAAACCGTAGAGAGGGAGAGAATTCTCTCCCTCCTTCTATTGAGACTTCATGTATTTAATGCTGACTTATCATCAACTCCATCTACAGGAATGCATGTATTGTTGAATGAATCTTCTGTAGACACATCACTAAACTCCATCTACAGGAATGCATGTATCATTGAATGAATCTTCTGTAGACACATCACTAAACTCCGCCACCCCCTGTGCCCCCCCCCCCAGGTGCGCGAGCTGGAGACAGAGCTTGACAACGAGCAGCGCCGCCACGCGGAGACCCAGAAGAACATGCGCAAGGCCGACCGCCGCCTCAAGGAGCTCGCCTTCCAGGCGGACGAGGACCGCAAGAACCAGGAGCGCCTCCAGGACATCGTGGACAAGCTCCAGAACAAGATCAAGACCTACAAGCGCCAAGTCGAGGAGGCTGTGAGTGCACCAGTAGAGCCTTCTCCTTACAGATAAGCTGGGAGATTTAGTGGAAAGCCTTCTCCTTACAGATAAAGCTGGGAGATTTAGTGGATAGCCTTCTCCTTACACATAAAGCTGGGAGATTTAGTGTAGAGCGTTCTCCTTACAGATAAGCTAGGAGATTTAGTGTAGAGCCTTCTCCTTACAGATACGCTGGGAGGTTTAGTGTAGAGCCTTCTCCTTACAGATAAGCTGAGAGGTTTAGTGTAGAGCCTTCTCCTTACAGATAAGCTGGGAGATTTAGTGGAGAGCCTTCTCCTTACAGATAAGCTGGGAGATTTAGTGGAGAGCCTTCTCCTTACACATAAAGCTGGGAGATTTAGTGTAGAGCCTTCTCCTTACACATAAAGCTGGGAGATTTAGTGTAGAGCCTTCTCCTTACAGATAAGCTGGGAGGTTTAGTGTAGAGCCTTCTCCTTACACATAAAGCTGGGAGATTTAGTGTAGAGCCTTCTCCTTACAGATAAAGCTGGGAGATTTAGTGTAGAGCCTTCTCCTTACAGATAAAGCTGGGAGATTTAGTGTAGAGCCTTCTCCTTACAGATAAGCTGGGAGGTTTAGTGTAGAGCCTTCTCCTTACAGATAAGCTGGGAGATTTAGTGTAGAGCCTTCTCCTTACAGATAAAGCTGGGAAAAAAAAAAAGGGGGGGGGTGGTGGAGTTCCAATCCAAACGTCATTTTTTAGCATATTCACATACATATGGCAAATAATTCAGTGCCTCTACCTCAAGTGTAGACCTAGTTTATATGAAGTTTAAAAAGTCGTTTTGTTTTGTTTTTCTTAAAGAAATATACATTTATCTTTGGTTGCCATGGCAACATAGTAGTTCTAATCGTCTCGCAACGTCTATGTGTAGCAGCATGTAAAGTAATCCATCATCCGCCAACGATACGTCTTCGTTAGTGACGACCAATAACGCCCATCATAATTATAATCAGATCTATTGTCGAGCTAAGTAAAACATCAAGTAGAGCTCTCGACTTCCAACTAAGACACATAACTGTTGGTTAAATCGCATGCACTGTTGGTGACGGTAAGGGTGTTGACTCACTTATCCCCCCTGCAGGAGACTAAGACACGTAACTGTTGGTTAAATCGCATGCACTATTGCTGACGGTAAGGATGTTGACACACTTATACGCCCTGCAGGAGACTAAGACACATAACTGTTGGTTAAATCGCATGCACTATTTATGACGGTAAGGACGTTGACACACTTATCCCCCCTGCAGGAGACTAAGACACGTAACTGTTGGTTAAATCGCATGCACTATTTATGACGGTAAGGACGTTGACACACTTATCCCCCCTGCAGGAGGAGATCGCAGCCATCAACCTGGCCAAGTACCGCAAGGTGCAGACCGAGCTGGAGGACGCCGAGGAGCGCGCCGACTCCGCCGAGGGCTCCCTCTCCAAGCTGCGCGCCAAGAACAGGAGCTCCGTCAGTGTGTCCAGGACGAGCGCCTCCCCAGGGGTGAGTGACAGTCGCTAGTCGGCCAGTCTTCATGTGGTACTCATCTAGTGGATGATAGAGAAGCCACCGACTAGTCCTAGCGGAGAAAATACTAAGCACGGGCATTTTAACCTAGCCTTATTGAGCCTTCCTCAGTAAATAAATGACAAAATATTTAACTAGTGGATGATGTAAGAGATACTGATCATTGCACACTGTTCTTCCAGCTAGATCTCGAGCACTTTTTGTAATTGTTCTTGTGACACATGCACTTCTAGAAGTGGTTATGTATTCAGCGCAAGAATGTTTCAAAAGATATGAAAAAGCCCTTTAGGTATTAAATTACTTCAAGTATACTTACAACCCTCATCTGTTGGTTTATCAATAATGAAGAGGTGTGAAATAGCTCGTTATCTTAGATGTCCATTTGAAGATGGGTTAATTTTTATAGATCTAAAGACCACAGATTTTCATAATGACGATATCTATCACAGATGTAATGTTACTCTTTAGATTTTTTAGCTATGTTTTGTGTTCACAAATTTGCATGGATTAAACGATTAGCAGTTATCTAATTATTGTTTATATTAAGTCCAATACTGCTCTTTTATATCATGAACTTCATTCTGATTTTTCCAACTATGAAAGGTTATGTAAGGTGGATTATGTAATTGTTTTTCTATCTTCTACCTTCTGTCTTTTGAGATCCTTATAAAATATCTGAAAGTGTCGTTACTGTTTTGAAATAACAACATCATAAATTTTTCCAATTTTCGATCCTTATAAATTATCTGAAAGTGTCGTTACTGTTATTTTGAAATAACAACATCATAAATTTTTCCAGATTTTGAAATAACCCATAAAATTCATGTCAGAGCTCTCATCCCTTATATGTTCTCCAATACCATTACATCACCACCACCATTCACACGAACTACATCATCAATGTCGTTGCGGTTCGTGGTCATACCATGTATGCCATTGCTTCACTATACAAACATAAAACACTCATTTTATGTCTTTAATAATCATATTCCTCCTTTTACCATCTGGCGTTATTTCCATATCATTGGCGATTTTATCCTACCCACAGAAGCCTTTCATATAATTGGCTATATTTAGAATTCCTTATCATATATTCCATGCCTGGTATAATTCTTTATGATTTTATCACCTGCCATTTTTATAATTTTATCGCCCACCATTATTGCTCTATCATTGACAATGTCATCCTCTCCTCCCATCATGCCATCGCGGTATGTCAGTTTGCCGGTCCGAGCTCCGTCTCCGCAGCGCGAGGAATGAGTGTCGACAGGAGTGCCCGCGCCCCATCCACGTCATAACTTAGATTTAGAAATCATTGATTGGCCAGGTAACTCGGCTTGCCGGTTAGGAATGCTACAGGCCAACGTTCACATGCGCAGCAACTTCCTAGAGCACAGTTGTTGTCCGTTAGACTTAGGCTTCGTGCATTTTGGCGTTTCGTCGGTACATGACTGTATTAGATGTATAATAATCTAAACCTTTCAAACTGCAGATGCCATAGAGTAGACTAGAGGCTTGCTGAGTTTGATTCAGAGATTTGGTCGCGCGGCACAATATGATGGGAATGCTAACAACTACCAGATGCTCTCTTTTTTCCAACGGAACGCTTGTCTTGTAGAGACTTGTACAGTACCATACACGGTTACTGTTGTCTTGTTGTGTAGTCCTAAATCCTCAAACACAAAGGCCGATTTTTTTTCAATAAATTTGATCATAAACTAGTAACTAAACACCAATCTGTTGTTATTTTAAATTGATATCATAAAACTCGTCAAAATTAAATTTCATTCCTTTCTCAGTTTAGGCTTATAAGTGAAAATCGGCATTTGGTTGACTTCTAGAGCTATTGTATTGTCTAGCTCCTATTCTAGCCACCTTTAAAAAAAAAGGGAAAAAAATGCTTGCTGTCGTAGTATTTTTATATAGTGTGTCATTTATTTATTTCAAATCGTGATATCACCTTGACATTGCTCGTAGATCGTAGAAAAGTTGATTCGCATGGTTCCGAACTTAGTTATCTTCCAGGCACCAACATCCTCTCGACACCTGCATGGCATCATTTATTCTTCTATCATGCTTGAAGAAATCATTGTCATCTTAGAAAAAGGCAGCCTTTACAATACTTGTTCACACTGTTAAAATGTTACAAAATTACTTTGTTTCTAATATCAATGATTTAAGGATCATTATTCTTAAACCGCGCCATCTTATACTTCATAATCTATGACGTAGTAATTTAACTTGCGTTTTGATTGGTTCTGCTGCAGCATGTGACCTCCACGTCCATGAGACGAGATGTGACAGTTGTAGAGTAGACCTGTCTCTTTCTCTCTGTAAGCTGCCCGCGTGTGGTCTCCGGGCTGACTCAGTCACGCCTGGAAAAGAACGGACACTTCGATATGTTGCAGTTCCCCCTCATAACGCTTTGTCATTAATTTGCCGCTTTTTATTAAAGAACCTAAATCTGCTCAATAACGACACGCTTTGGTGAAAGAAGCTTCCAGAAGAACGTCTTGCATGACTAGTCAGCGCTGCATGCATTGTGGGAAATGACTCTGTGTAGTACTGAAGTAGTACAGTGTATCGTTTAGTTGCGTGTGCTCGGCTTCTTTTGTTTTCTTCTATTTTTCAGATTATTTAGCATTTACAACCTAACATGAGAAACAACAACATGAACGACAACGGAACAATCTATGCTGCTTCACTGACTCATATAATGTTTTGCTTTACCTTCTATCACACACCTGTTTGTCTCCCTCCCACGTGACCTTGTGTGGGTCAGGGCGGGACGGTGAAGATCACCCGCACGTCCCATGAGAAACACCAACATGAACGACAACGGAACAATCTATGCTGCTTCACTGACTCATATAATGTTTTGCTTTACCTTCTATCACACACCTGTTTGTCTCCCTCCCACGTGACCTTGTGTGGGTCAGGGCGGGACGGTGAAGATCACCCGTACGTCCCAGTCGGTGACCCGCCACATCACGTCAGCCTAAGTCCAGGCTCGGCCACCATCCAGACACACCTCTCCGGGCAAAGTTAGAGCACAAACCATTCACACTAGACATGAACAACTAAAGAAAGACCCCCTGCCTGTCCCTCGACATGCTCACCCTTGGCTATCTTTTCTCTGTCGGTTCTGCCTCTCATTGTTGTCATAACACGAGGATGCATTATGTTATTGTTATTAATATTGTAAATAATAATGTATGCAAATTGAGATCAAAGTCTTGTGTTTAAATGCTGTTTCTTTTCTGACACATAACAACTGTACATGCCCTCCTCTATCTTTCTCTGCTTCGAAGTTCTCCTCCTCATCCTCTACAAAGTTTATCAAGAGGAGGATGACACAGTCCGTGTCTCGCTCCATCGTCTCTGCTTAGAGAAAGTAAGAGTGTGACCCTCTGGAAAACACTAATGCCCATCCCTCCTCCTTCAGTCCCAAAGCAGAGCAGTTTTCTTTTTCCTTAAAAAAAATCAAAGAGTGAACTTTTTTTTTCATTGCTCTTAACTTTTTGATAAAACAAGAGTGAACCCTGATTTCTCTTCGCCAACCATTTTCAAACTGCGAGATTTAACCATGCCCCTCAACCTTTTCCTCCTTGACTACGACATACTCTGAGGTTGATCAGAGACCCTCGTTTTGCTGCCGTGTGATCATCTGAAAAGACAACGGTTTCTTTCTGTGCCATGTGATATTTTTATATCAAACTTTAACCTTCTTGGTCAATGTGCACCCTCCCTTGCAGTATATAAATAAAATTATCTTAAAGCTTATAAATATGAAATCCACATTTGAAAAATATCAACAAGGATCCTTTTTCGAAAAATGATCTTCACGTAATACAAATGTATCAAGGTGATAAGAGAGAGAGAGACATTTTGTGAAAAGAACTCATGTGGCATTTGAAATCAAAGTAACATTACTGATTTCTGCACCTTGAGAAAAAGAAAGAATGGAAGCAGCAAAAAATCACATCCTCTACAAAATAATGTGCACGCTCTCCAGACATGTCTTTTAGTTTTGCCCGCTGTTTTAAGTTGCATGCTTTGCATCCAGATAAAAAAACATTTAATTATTTACTGAATGCTTTTGTCGCAAGTTATTTTTTTACCAAACCATAAATTATTGTTTTAGCAACATATAAATTATACATATCAAATATAGATATTTTAATGATATTGTAACAAAAAGTTGTAATCGTTTAACTATTTGTTTTGCAATATATTCAATATGTATTTGTTTATCTAGTTTATATCTCTCATTAACTGTTTTGCAAGAAAGGAAACTATGTACATTGATTAAAATTCGGTAAACCATTAATTATAGAGCAAAACTAAGTGTGATTTTTTTTCTTCTAAACATTTTTTATGAAAACAATCCGCAAATACCTCATAGTTAGCAGAATATCAATACAGTCAAATCCACAAGCTTGAATCAAATGGTTGAGTTTTCTATCTCGCCATTTTTTTAGCATCTTTCCTTTTTTAGATAACTAACTGTTGGTTCTTGTGCTTTGTTTCCCTGCAGTCTCCAGCTATCTTGAACGCACGCGGCACCGCAAGTTTGAATTCCTCCTTCCGTTCGGCCATCCCGTCTAATGAGGCACCCCTTGAGCAGACGACTCTGAAGTGACCCCACGCCTAGTAGATGACGCCACAACCGCGCCATCTACCGAGCGTCACGTGACCACTTCAATCGCCCTGAGTTTGCTGTAGCTGATGTTAGTCAAGCGCTATGTAACGATTGTTTATTAATCACACTGTGCGGCTTTCCCTCTCAGCCATGATGAGAGAGGAGTATAGATCTTCCTAGTACAATGTTTATCTGAACGCGTAGGTTCGGTTGTTTGAACTTCGGTGGAACTTGAGTGAAAGGAGAGTCGCTATTATTTTTATATTGACTGCTAAATCTGGGCTGTGATTGAGTTTTGTGTGAGTTAGATTGACAGCCAATGCTGTTGACAATTGTTTCCCTTGTACAGAGTCATGTCACCCTGGCAGTGCGACAACCGCTGATGTTGGATGCACTGCCCAGAGCCCTGTGGTTTATTTGTTTTCTTTTTTTTTAATCATTACACACATAAACTATAAAAATAATACGTTAGTCGCGTCCGCGTTTGTCTCTTCTATGTTTTTGCCTTGAATTGTTTGTACTCTTAGACGCCAGAATAAAATATCTTTTAAAATATCTTTGGCCTTTCGCCAATATATGGATATTGTACAAAATTGCCCTACCAGTAATCGGTCTAGAGTAAAGCAAGCCATGAACCGGCTGTTCAGTTACTCACAAAAAGTTCATTTTATACAGCAACGTGTTCACAGTGCCTGGGCTTAGTGGAGAGCTGACCTGGCAGGTCATATACAACTGTTCAAATCTTAAGCATGAGAATCATCGACCTATCGCAAAGAGTGACCAGAGCCGTTCCATCTCCACACACGTACCACGTCTCGGACGACCGTTACAACTATAAATACTACTAGACTGGACTGGCTAGTAAGACCAGCCTTAACTAATGAAACACCAGCGCCGCCATGACAGTCTGCTCACCACTAAGCCTTGTTCACTGTGCGCATGTGCAATGTGCAGAGCGACACTTTAGAGTAGTGGTTCCTGAAAACTCTAGCTTCGATGGCTAGTGTAAAATGGGAAACTTATCTCCCCTTACTACAAAGCGGGTCCTAAGATCAGACTATTTATTAGAAAATAAAGAATCCATTTTATATTATACTGTACAAATTGAGATCTATTTTATTGTTTCACCCTTTAATTTCTCTATACTACGTTTGTTTGAGCCCGTGTACAAGTGACTTGCGGTCACCTTTTATTTATTAAAAGTCTTCTTGTATTCGGATTCTGCTCTTGTGTATTCCTTCCATGGTCATAGCTGGCCTTGGTCCGGCGTATTTATGTTTGGGTTTTTGGCGTGGTTCATGTTTGTTATTATTTTATTTGTTTAGACCAAACACCAATCAATATCGCGGAGATAATCAGAGAAAAACGAGAGATCTTTAGCCTCATTAGACTGTTTCTTTTATAGAAATAGACATGACAAGTAGTCTTGATTGACTGTTCAATCTTTTGGCTGTTTTCATGCAAAGGAAAACTAATAATTAACAGCAAACAAAGTATAAAGTTACCCGCGATCATTGACTGAATCCTCTGTACCAGCAAATAAACATCTGTCCAAATTTTAACACTCGTTTGTGTTTTCTCACTGCAGCAGAGGTTAAAACATATTGGCACGCTTCTTAACTTTATCTAAACATTTCAGATATATCCACGATCGGGTGTATTCTCACAACAACAAAATGCTCTTCCCTTATCTTTCACAATCTGTTTGTGGCTACTGTTCATGCTGTTGACTTTGTTTCTTTTGTTGTTCTTCATATTATTAGTCTCGAACTTCTAGTTATTCTTCTTCTTGTTCTTGTTCATCCTCCTTATGTTCTTTATCTTCTTCCTCTTCTTCTTCTTCTTCATGTTTGTTGTTGCGATTATTTTTTTTTGCTTTAATATTTTTTCTTGGTCTTAGCAGTATAAAATGAATTAAAAATGAAATCGAGAATAAAATAATGAAACATCTGTCAAAATTCAAAGATTGTTCAGGGTTTGCTCCAGTTGGAGTTCTTCAAGTTTTAACTGCGTATAAGGCGCCTACATTGATATGAATAAGAGTATTTGCCACATCATACTCGCATTAAGCCGAACAATAGTCAAGAGAGAGGTTTGAGTCTAAGCATAAGTTCATTTGAACAAAAATACTTCCTTGTAATAAGAAAATATGCATCCTGATCATGAAGATCGGGATGAAAAAGAAGACGATGATTGTGATGATGATGATGATGATGATGATGATGATGATGATGATGATGATGATGATGATGATGATGATGATGATGATGATGATGATGATGATGATGATGATGATGATGATGATGATGATGATGATGATGATGATGATGATGATGA
>RQTK01000317.1:114192-130502 GCA_003991915.1 Elysia chlorotica
CCTGCGCCGTGCGCCGGCCCCCCCCCCTCCCCCCAGACTGGAACGCCACGTCGTACGGGCACCCCGAGCTGCAAGAGGGCGACTACACGCTCATCCTGCCGCTGGTGATGCGCTACCTGTGCCCCGAGGCCGTGACCTTCATCGGGCTGGGCGCCGTGTCGGCGGCGGTCATGTCGTCCACGGACTCCTCGGTGCTCTCATCCAGCAGCATGTTCGCCCGGAACGTCTACGGCGTGGTCTACGCCAGGCTCTTCAGGCGGAAGGTTGGTACAGTGCGTACAGGGAGAGGACACTTCTGGTGTGTGTGGCTGTGTGTGTGGAGACACTTCTGGTGTGCGTGGGTGTGTGAAGACACTTCTGGTGTGTGTGTGGGTGTGTGTGGGTGTGTGGAGACACTTCTGGTGTGTGTGGGTGTGTGGAGACACTTCTGGTGTGGGTGGGTGTGTGGAGACACTTCTGGTGTGTGTGGGTGTGTGGAGACACTTCTGGTGTGTGTGGGTGTGTGGAGACACTTCTGGTGTGTGTGGGTGTGTGGAGACACTTCTGGAATGTGTGGGTGTGTGGAGACACTTCTGGTGTGTGGGTGTGGACGTGGGGTTCGGTGTCAAGATGGCTTAATTGATGTAGCGTTGGCCTTCTCAAAGAAAAGTTCTGGTTCGGGACCACTGTCGGAAAAGAAAATAGGCCTTTTTATTTGTCGGATTTTTTTTCTCTACGGGCTGGTATAAAAGCATGAAATACACGTTTTAGTTTTTAGTTTAATTAAAATATTTGGACAACATGGATGGATGAACTATCTTTCCTCTCTCCCTCTCTATGTCTCTCTCTCTATCTCTCTCTCTCTCTCTCTCTCTCTCTCTCTCTCCCTCTCTCTCTGTCTCTCTATAAAATTTGACAATTGCCATTTCTATAAACTAATTCTATCTGATTTATGTGGTGATTTTTATAATTATAGCACCGGTACCTTAGATCTCTGTTTCAGTTGACATATGCATGTATTGCGTGCGCGTGCGCTTAATGTTTACTTAACAGTTTATCCGTTATAGTGATTGTCTTTATAAGCGTGCGCTTAATGTTTACTTAACAGTTTATCCGTTATAGCGATTGTCCTTATAAGCGTGCTCTAATGTGTCCACTGTCTCCCCCAGGCCTCCGAGGCGTCTCAGGTGTGGGTGATGCGGGGCGCCCAGATTGTCATCACGGTGCTGGCCTGCTTCATGGCCATCCAGATAGACTCGATCTACGACCTCTGGCTGCTCTGCTCGGACTTTGTCTACGTGATCCTCTTCCCGCAGCTCGTGTGCGTCATGTACCTCAAGAAGAGTAACTCTTACGGATCGTTCGTGGCCTTCGTGCTCGGGCTCTTCTTCCGGTTAATGGGGGGAGACAATGCCCTCAATATTCCTGCAGTCATCAAATATCCATGGTAGGTGGAGTGTGGGGGCGGGGTTGGGGGAGGTAGGGAATGGCATTCATTTGATAGCCTTGGTAAGTTTCAAAATACTTTTAGTCCATTAAAAAAAAGGAATGTACATTATATACACAAAGATGTCAAAGTACATGACCTAATAAGATAGACGAGAGAGGAAGTGGAAATCATAGTGGTGTTATACTATATTACATGTATATAAGTAGCAACATAGCTCTAATTAGACTGCCACGTAAGTGCCCATAATGACTTCACTACTGCTAATAGCTAGATATTGCTTTGTTGTGACAGTTTGTGCAGTTGATTGGTTTTGGTTTTTCCTTCCAGGTATTCCGAGACTGAAGACGTGCAGTACTTTCCCTTCAGGACTCTCTCCATGATCATCTCCCTATTCTCGCTGATATTCGTGTCCTACGTGACCGACTTCCTGTTCACGCGCAGAATCCTGCCGTTGTCTGCGGACTTTTACGGCTGCTTCACGGTACGTCACAAACTCGCGTCCATTGATTTGTTTGTCTTCATAGAAAATTCACGTAGAACGAAAATAGATAAAACTAAAGGAGGAGATACTGATGCGCCTTAAGATCATATAGACCAATATGTCTCACATCCCACCTAGGGAAAA
The DNA here is from genome assembly GCA_003991915.1 of Elysia chlorotica. NCBI lineage: Eukaryota > Metazoa > Mollusca > Gastropoda > Plakobranchidae > Elysia > Elysia chlorotica. The sequence goes on from RQTK01000317.1 coordinate 116,247, forward strand.
CTCTCGATCTAGCTGAGTGGTAGTGTGTTGGTCTCTGGATTGGAGGACCGTTGTTCAAAGCTCCACGATCGTTCAGCGTAATCCACTGGTTGCGTCGGTGTCAGTATAAAGTGACTATGTCTCATGTGTGGAAGCACATACAATTGTCAGACGTCAGTCTTGGGCCCGTCCACAATATACCTATTTAAAGCTGGCGTGGGGCGTCAAGTGACCAACCTAACTCAAGTTTCCTAGGTTCGCTCCAGGTTCCGGTGCGCCTCGGGGCTTTAGACTTAAGGCTGTTTGTTTTACGTCCTGAGACAGACACAGCAGGTAGGCCTATGCTGATAACTTTAGTCTCCGCTGGTCAGATTTAGTGTACTGCCCAACCAGTAGGGACTGTACCCAGGGCGTCTGATCTGAAGCCGTGCTCTCTACCACTATGCTCAGTTTCATCTACCTCGTCCCACATAATGTTATTATTATACAGTTTATGCCCCTTGCTAATTGAACCAAATCGAGAAATAAGAGCGCTAGCGCTTTTACATAATTAGAAAGATAATGATCATTTGTTCTCATATTTTTCTTTAGTAGTTATAGAAGTAGTAGTAGTAGTAGTAGTAGTAGTAGTAGTAGTAGTAGTAGTAGTAGTAGTAGTAGTAGTAGTAGTAGTAGTAGTAGTAGTAGTAGATGTGGGTTAATTGATGTTGTTTCTTATATTATCAATACTATTACAATGTACTGCTCAATACAGTTCTTCTTCCTAATGTTATTATTAATACATGTATTATTGTTTTTATTATTCAAATTGTTGCAACTGTAGAATTTACTTTGTTTTAAGATACACTGTATACTAACTTTAGGGTCCAATATACTCCGCGGTCCGCCTCTTTTCACCTTCTAGTTCTAATCACGCTCAACCCTTACCTCATTTTCCCCCCTTTCTTCTTGGTGTGTAGCATCTGTCTAAAGAGCCAGGCACACTGAGGTATGAGTTACCTCCCTCAACAACAAAGACTGGAAAGGACGCGGGTCTCACAAAAAGGCATATAGAGAGCAGCACAAAACTATAGATAAAAACTGCTGGGTCTTCCTTCATTGAAAATTAAATTATTTTTTTGCACGTGTAAATTTTGTTTTTAACATAACACACTGTATCATCGCCATATAAAAAAGTAAGGGCAAGTTTAGTTGATGCACATGGATGAACTTTATTGCTTGCTTTTTAATGTGTTGAATTTCATTTGTTTTCCCATATTCAGCTTTTTTTCTTGTTTTAATTGTATGCTTCATGATAACACATTGTACTAAATTAAATCACCAAAATTTTTAACCTGTCATTCCTATTTATTTGAGGTGCCTTTATTTAAACTAAAGACAGATCATAAAATATTTTTAAAGGATTTTTTAATAACTTGGCCCGACAAAAATCTAAATCCGTACCACATTATAGTCTCATGATAAAAGCTTGGGCAAATTAAATAACACAGACCAAAGTATTTAATCTATTGTGACTTGTACATCACCATTCTCTTGCCACTGACTATGTGAGATCTCTGTACATTTGTTAAATCGACTTCTCTAGCCCTTATTCTACTTCTAGTGATATGATCACAAAAACTTTCTACTTTTTTATTCTCTAATTGGTAGCATGTAACACAATATAACCATACATGTGTACATGTTCCAAATAAATGTGTCAATAAAAAAATCCCTATTGAATAAGAATATTCATTCAATCTGATTTTTTAATTTGAAGAGTGAGAGGGGCATTTTGGAAAAGCAAAATAATAAGTCCATATATTGAGAATATTAGGCACTCACACACTGTTACTAGCACTAGTAGCAGTTTCATTTTTCTCATTAATAAGAACTTCCAGCATTTGGAGACTTGGTCGCATCAACGTCTGTTTAACTTAAAAGGAAATCAATGTTCAGTTCAATAGAATGAAATTGAACTGGCAATGTGAAACTCAAGTGCTGCTTGGTTGCCTAAGTGCATTTCAATTTTGGATCACATGAATTGGATCTTTTTGAGAGATTTTAAATCCTTTATTACTTGGATGGTTACAAAAATGTAAGGAAAAACCTGAAAACATTTATTGATGAGGCGGGGGGTGGGGTTCTCAACAGAAATGCTTGCAATTTCTTATTCACTCTTCACATAATTTACAGGGATGCCACCCAAACCTGGCAAAATTTGCGGAACTTAAGTAGTGGCGAAAGAGGGGTGTGTGGAGCTGAAAATGTTCAAGTGAGATGATAAATGGTTTCATGATCTATAGAAGGAAATAGATGTATTACATTTACTATGCTCGCTAACAGATATTTGCAGTAAATGATACATACAAAAGATTTAGACCAATATTATGTATTATATATATCCGCCTCAACAAATTTATTTTTACTCTACATTTGCTCTAATTTCATTAATCAAAATTTCGGTAAATTTGTCACTGTGCAGGATGTGTTCATTTCATGAAGGAATAAAGTGAGTTATTTTTTTATACAAAAGATTGGAGCAAAAAATGGGAATATCATACCAAAATATTATTTAATCATTAGCAGAAATCCATATATAAATCTAGATTATATGAATTTAAAATTCAATTATATTAGATGCAGAATGTGCCGATCGTCCGATACAATGTGGCTACCACATAAGAATTAAGATACATCCCGGTTGGATCTAGCTTATTATTCTTTTTTATCACAGTTACCAGACAAGCGCACTTGTTAATTCGTTAACCTAACTATCAATAAGCTTAGGACGGTTTCGCCAAGGTTCTGTCATTAAAATAGTCAATAGATCTGAGTCAGATCAAGCACATCCTAGTAGGAATCAATTGGTCAGAAAAGACAAGGACTGGATGAAGATGGACAGACCGGTACTATTCAGACGAATAAACAAGGATCGGATACATTTCATAAACAAGAGTTAAATGTAACCCGGATGAGATTAACTGCACTGCCGACATCGATACAACTGTATTATCGCAAATTTAATAAACAATTGAAAAGACATCTCATGCCGATAAACATTGTTCTTTGATTTTCATTTTTGCACTCACAAATTTAAGTTACGGTAATTTCTTTTTCTCCTCTGGCTCAAGTTGCGCAATGAAACGTAGTAGAACAATAAAAAAGACATTATTTTGCTATTAGCGACGGAGTCATTAAGAAAGGCGCTTTTTCTAAATTAACAGCTCATAGTTTCCACTTTTTAAAATACACAGGGCATGTGAGGTGTGACCTTGGATATCGCCGATTAAATAGTTGGGTTTCGAGATACCCTCTCATAAGCTATTTGAAAAAACCTAATGGTCCTCACGTCTGCAGGTTTTGGCTTTGAGCAATCAATGAGGGCTGAAAAAAAAATATGGAGGTGTCGCCAACTTTCTGTAATTTTCAGCAAGAACATTTTCCGGACATCGGACTCGAGAGTCAAAAAGATTTCCGGAGAATACAGACCCAAATTATGTTTCTAGAAATTTCCGGAAAAGTGGTATCCCTCATAACTTAGGATTTGTGAAATCCATTTTTAGTAATCCAATGATAAATTCAAACTTATTTCTGGGAACAATTGAGAGTTTAAAAAGTTTAAGAATTTGTACTTTATAGGTTTGAGATGAATCAATTTCATTTGCTACCACACATATGAACTAAGGATATGATAGAAACTTTATGATTAAAACTAGAATTAAAACATGACATAAATTATAATTTCAGAGAAGTTTATTGAAAATTACTGAAAATGTATCTTTAAAAAAAAAACTTGTTCCAGTTTCAGTTTTACATGAGAATTTCTCCTCTAAATTAAATATTCTCTTCATGTTACTCAGTCTTGCAGACTGAACATTTACACGCAAAAAAACAAACAAAGACGTATAACACATAACTGTTTAGTTGGGGTTTTATTTACAAAAGGTCAGAGATTTCAATGTTTGCCTTTAACTGACTTTCCCATATTAAAAATACATTAAAACAATAAACTGAATGAAAACACCTGGTCAATGGTGAGCACAAACGGGGAGATGAGAAACTGTTAATCCACTGCGTGTGGCCAAGTCTTATCTGGAGGAGCTCGAGCTGGACCGACTGTGGCGGCGTCGCGCGACCGGCGACCTTGACCTGCGCCGAGGGGGGCTGCGTCTTGGAGGAGGGGATCTGGTCAGACATTAACAAAAACTTGAAAAACTTGCTCACTCAAAAGTAAGTGATAAATATTAAACTGGAGCACATTCCAATATGTGAGATAACAAAAAGGGCTTCCAAAAATTGCGCCTGCAACCAAATTACCTAATACCACCACATTTTTAATCGCAAGTGTTTTACTAAGTGATCTAAACAAACAATATAAAAGTCTAAACTTATGTTTATTGGGTTTTTTATTAACTTGGATGGAAGTGAACAGTTTTTCTTTCGATTGCAAAACAACACAATAAAAATATGGGAAAAGAGTAAAAAAAGTAGACCCACCTGCGGCGATCTCTGTTGAACCTCGGGGGAGAGTTTCGCCACCTGGGGGGCGGCCCACCTCGCCTCATTGGACTGCGCCGCATCGGAGGCCGGATTGGGTTTCTCTGTATGTGGACGGCTGCTGCAGTCACTTCCTGTCCGTCTATTTGTCCTGTTGAAAGATACGTAAGAAAGTTTTATTCACATCCAGTTTAAGTCCCTGTAGTGCCAATGAAGATTTTAAACACCCAGGCTGTGATTGGCCCAGACTCGAAAAAAGGGGCGCAGCCTTTTCTTTGTTCAGGTCCGAGGACTTTATTGAGGACGCCATCTTTAATTAAATGAATGTTATAATAAATGGAGATATCAGGAAAAAGGAGAATAAAACACAGAGCTCTCGAAATTAAGTGGTTCTGCCACGGGGGTCACACAACTAGTAGGTCTGCGCACATCTGGTCACTCCGTCTCAGCTGCATTCTATGAATAGTCAGGGACGGCAGAATTTAGCGTTAAATAAATAAAGAGGTCCCCCCATAATAATCTGCCCCTTGGGAGACATGAAAAGCCGGTTCTAATGGAGGATGAGAGAAATGGCTGAGAGTGAAAGAAAAAGAGAGAAAGAGAGGGAAGGAGAGATAGGGAGCAGAGAAGGAAAGAAACAAAGTGAGGGAGCGCCCTTTTATAGTCAATAAAAATTTTCAGAAGTGATTGACACATGTGTTTAACAAACCCAGAGCAGTGGTAGGCAAGTAAAGTCTTTGCCTGAATGCCAAGTCAGGTTTACTCCTCAGTGAGTGATCTTCTTACATGGCTCTAGCCTAGACGACCGTGTGTACGAATTCACATGCTTGTGTATGTTCTCCTTGAATAATTCTTTTTTTTTTTTAATTATATATGGCTCTCTTAAAACGGATTCTTAGACTTTGTGCGAGACAAAGGGTGGTTTTGTAGCTGTAGTTAAGCTAGTTTAACGCCCAAAGTCAGCAATATAAAGGCTTTTTTGTGGATAGACCGCAATACTGACGTCTGACAATTTTATGTGCTGCCACACACGAGATAGAGCGGGCATACCATGACTCCTGTCTCAGTCGGTCACATTAAACTAACACCGACCCAACCCTGACTAATTAAAGATTTAAAAAATGTGTTTCATATGGGAAGCAGGGTTTTAACACTGATTGGTTTTGTAAGAGGAGAGTTCTTAGACGGAGACAACTGTACATCGTATTTTGTTAATATATATTTTTCCTCAGCTTCTCCAACTAATAATTGTACAGATGCGCTGTTTTCATGAAATTAGCATCACACGTCAATCCTAAGCATAACAAAAACATCAGCCAGATAGTCACACAAGCAAACATTTGAAAAGCGGTTAGAAAAGCCATGGGTTTTAACTTTAATTACTTATCAAGACACCAAGATCTTCATTCATAAAAAAAAAAAATACATATGAAAATAATGATTGCTTGTACCCAACTTGAACTGTAAGATTTGAAAGGAGTATGGCTTGGGTCTGTTAAACATTAAGAAAACCAATAAGATCATCAATAAAAGTGTATAAAAGCACAGTTTTAACAAAGGTAGCTTTTTTGTTTTAATTACATAACAACAAAGATCACGTTGGCTGATTTAAGCCACATTGACATAATCAACAACGTTCCTCTGTTGGACTGTATGCAATCATCAGTCTATTAATTACAACACTAAGTAACATGGCTCTGTACATGTATAATGCATACACTGGTTTGTTATGAAAGTGCACCTTTTCCAACCCTGGCCAACACAAGTTACCATTCGAATATAAAGCAAGAGTAATCTAAACTCTAAACCACCTTCCTACACCTTAGGGTGCATTTAAAAGATAAATTAACAATAAATTATGACCCTTTAACTTCAAGCCCCCCTTACTGGTCTTTTCTTTTTTAATTGAACACAATCTTTGTCAGCAAAGGCGGGATATACAATAAAATCTGCATGCGATAAACTATGGCTTCATATAAACTATTTAAGAGACACATTTTCCCTTGTACCTACTTTACAATCAGCGTTTTTTATAAACTTGGAATTAAATAAGACCGGTGCCAAGATATTTATCTATAGCAGATCCCTGTGTATTCCCAAAGACTTGGGGCCTGGTGGTGTTCCCTAAATTGCTGTGAACAGCTTTCAATATACTCTTCTATCAATTGCTTATTGACAGCCTCAAACACACTTGCAGTAATTATAACACCAAAACTTTATAAATTTCTCACCTCCATTCATGAACTTGATGGCTTTTGCCGCCTCCTCGGGAGATTCATAGTCAATGTAGACGGAGCCCTTGTTAAACGTAGGGTGAACACGCTCCATCGGCATCTCGACATTCTTGATTGTGCCGTACAGAGAAAAGATCTCCATCACATGATCTTTGGTCACGTTACGGGTCAGATGACCAACATGAACTTTCGATGGTTTCGGTGTCGGGCTGCGTTTCTTGCGCTTGGGAGTCCTGGTGATAAAAGAGGTACAAATAGTGTTCAGCGAGTAGCAATCATACTGACACACCTTTTTTGGCTATAAGGATGCATTGAAGATAATAATATAAATAAATATTTTTATAACTAATATGTAGATCTTATTGTACCTGTCATCTGAATTTAAAGGCTTTAAAACCTAAAAGATAATAACAATAATAATAATAATATAAAAAAATAATAATAATAATAATAATACAAATGATTTATAGAGCACATATCAAAATAACTCAGCTCATGGCGCCTTTACACATGAAAATTTCATTAAAAATAAACATTGGCATAAAAAATACAAAAGCATATTCTTACAAGTAAAAGGCATTCGTTCATACTAGAGCATGAAATCAGGAACATAGGGACGGAAAATACAAAATTACAACCTCTACCTCTGCCATCAGATTCTTCTCCCCCTTTGAGGCTCTGCCTCAGAAGTTTAGAGAACACAAACTAACAGTTACGAGAATTGCATAAATGTATTAGTTTGCAATATGCTTAGCCAAAAAGATTTCAGGAACATTAACTTTTTCACATTTCAAGATTTTGGGTCTATCCCTTGTGTGCTCACTATTATGAGGGATTTTTAAAGCGTATAAAGCAGTGATGATGGCGCCAAAAAGTGAAAAAGCAGGACAATTTTTCGCAGCCCACCCAAAAAGCTATTTTTCATAACATACCAATTTCAAATGGGGGGGGCTATTTTTTAAATTTTAGTTTCACATAGGGAAAGGAGAGCGGGAAACAAAATAAACACAAAACAAGGTCTAGAACAGCCTTACTCTGAGACTGGGCATCTGCAAACAAGTGATCAGTCCTCAAAGAATAGTAACCTTATTTAAAAATTGTATGTTCATTCATTGCCCAAGTTGTAAAGGCACTCATACCAGTCGTCAAAAGATCAGTAACTTATGGTTAGAGAAAACGATTGGAGATTCTACCAACACCAATCCAACCAGAAGGAAAAGAACAAGCAGCAGAGATCAAACCCGTGGCTGTTCCCATCACAGAACATCTTCAACTCCATCCCTCCAGTGAGAGAGAGAAATAAAGAAATAGAAATAAAGAGAGGAAAGGAAGAATACAAGAAAAAGAAAAAAGAGAGATGGAAAAGTGAAAAAAAAACGAGAGAGATCGGAGGAAGAGGCAAAAAGAAAGTGAGAGACAGAGAGAGATGGGAGAGAAAAATAGAGAGAGTGCAAGTCTGCACGGTTTATAGAGAGATAGGAGATAGAAAGAAATGAGAGGAATGGGAAAGAGAGAGAGAGAGAGGGAGAGAGAGAGAGAGGGACAGAGAAAAAGAAGGGGAGATGTTTATAGAGAGATAGGATATAGAAATGAGAGGGATGGGAAAGAGAGACACACGCAGACAGCAGGAGAGAGGGGATGAGAGAAATGACTGAGAGTGAAAGAAAAAGAGAGAAAGAGAGAGGGAAGGAGAGATGGGGAGCAGAGAATGAAAGAAACAGAGTGAGAGAGAGAGCCCTTTCAAAGTCGATAAAAATCTTCAGAAGTGATTGACACATGTGTTTAACAAACCCAGAGCAGTGGTAGGCAAGAAAAAAAAAAGTAAAGTCGTTGGTTGAATGCCAAGTCACGTTTATTGATTTAAGCCACACTGACATAATCAACAACGTTCCTCTATTGGACTGGATGCAATCATCAGTCTAATAATTACCACACTAAGTAACATGACTCTGTACATGTACAATGTATACACTTGTTTGTTATGCAAGTGCACCTTTTCCAACCCTGGCCAACACAAGTCACCATTCGAATATAAAGAAAGAGTAATCTAAATTCTAAATCACCTTCCTACACCTCAGGGTGCATTTAAAAGATAAATTAACAATGAATTATGACCCTTTAACTTCAAACCACCCTCATAAGTCTTTTTTTTTTTAATTGAACACAATCTTTGTCAGCAAAGGCGGGATATACAATAAAAGCTGCATGCGATAAATTATGGCTTCATATAAACTATTTAAGAGACACATTTTCCCTTGTACCTACTTTACAATCAGCGATTTTTATAAACTTGGGATTAAATAAGGCTGGTGCCAAGATATTTATCTACAGCAGATCCCTGTGTATTCCCAAAGACTTGGGACCTGGTAGTGTTCCCTAAATTGCTGTGAACAGCTTTCAATATACTCTTCTATCCAATTGCTTATTGACAGCCTCAAACACACTTGCAGTAATTATAACACCAACCTCCATTCATGAACTTGATGGCTTTTGCTGCCTCCTCGGGAGATTCATAGTCAATGTAGACGGAGCCCTTGTTAAACGTCGGGTGAACACGCTCCATCGGCATCTCGACATTCTTGATTGTCCCGTACAGAGAAAAGATCTCCATCACATGATCTTTGGTCACGTTACGCGTCAGATGACCAACATGAACTTTCGAAGGTTTCGGTGTCGGGCTGCGTTTCTTGCGCTTGGGAGTCCTGGTGATAAAAGAGGTAAAAATAGTGTTCAGCGAGTAGCAATCATACTGACACACCTTTTTTTTTGCAATAAGGATGCATGACAAGAGGGAAAGGAGAGGGAGGGGTGTGTGTGTGTGTGTGCATTGAAGTTCGCTCCTAAATTCAGTCTTCATGGCGATACCGGCCGTTGTTTACTATTCAAGGTCTAGATTCTAAAATCTAGTACAGTAGCAGTGTTGCATCAATTGAAAGAATAGCACTTTACTAGAGTCTAGATCACTTGAACGCAATCGACGACCGATTACTTTCATAGTCTAGAAATCCAGACTAAAAAATCTAGAAAAGGGGTTAGAGAGGAAGAACTAGAATTTTGATATGCCAAAAGGACGTCTGCCTTTAAAAATAGGTTTTCTATTCACTAGATGTATTATCATGAAAATATTTTGGGTTACAAATCCCATTTGAAAGGTAAACAATTATGTAAACACTGTGAGATCACTCGTTCAGCTGATAGCTTGCCCTAGAACGGTTGCGAGTTGAGTTGAGTTGGTTTTAACGTCCAAAATCAGCACTATATAGGCTGTATTGTGGATGGGCCCCAAGACTGATGTCTGACCAATTTATGTGCTGCCACACACGAGACAGGGCGGGGATACCATGACTCCTGTCTCAGCCGGTCACATTATACTGACACTGACCCAACCAGGAGGGAGCGAAATCGCCAGGGCTCGAAACCCAGAGTCCCCTTTTGCGGAGTAAAAGCCGATGTTCTACCCCCCACCGGGCCCCCCCCCCCCCCCCCCCTCCCAGAACGGTGGCAAGTAAAACGAGATCGTCATATGGATAAATAAATCATAACACAGGGAAAGGAGTGCGGGAAACAAAATAAACACTATCAATAAAATAACAATAATAGCGTCATTTTGTTACTGGCGGTGAACCGTGGCACTACCGTCATGGGATAATAAATTCCGCGGATTACAAAAACAATTATTGTAAACTCGGGAGGAAAGGAGGTACAAGTGCAGAAAGGCGGAAAAAAACGAGAAAAGGAGGAAATTCCTCCTTAAGAACGCAAAAACAAGAATTTCCGCGGATCCACGGAAAACCATCATCACTGATAAAGGATAAAACTAAGTTTTAAAGAGCATATCAAGAGGCACAACGTGTATGCAGCAAAATGGGAAATTGTTGAAGGGACAAAAAACATCTGCACAAAACAAGCGGTCTACAACAGCCTTACTCTGCCCTGGGCTTCTTGTCGACCCGTGGCCTCCCCCGGCTGTGGCTGCTCCCGCTGCTAGAGGACCGGCTCGAGCTGGAGCTCCCAGACCGCGACGTGCTGCCCGAGCTCGAGCTCCCAGAGCTGGAACTGCCTGACGAGGAGGAGTAGGAGCCGCTGCGAGATCGTGCTGACGCAGCCCTGGGGAGGATGGTGAAACACTTGATAAAACAATGGAAACATCTATGATCAACACTGTAGAATGGTTTCAACACTAATGCCAGGCAAATTTACCTTTTGCGACACAGAGCAGGGATACCAGAACCACTTCCATCCCCAAAGAAAAAGCACCTTATACTAATGGTATTCACAGGATTACAAAAGCTTCATATCTGAAAGTTATCGGAGACAATTACCAGGAAGTACCAAGACTAAGCATTATGTGGGGTAAACATTAGTATGATTTGTCACAAAAACAAATGTATGAATTTGAAAAATTCTTTTTTTTTTTTTTATTTCATCGTGAGCAAAGTCATTTACCTTGAATCATTTCAAAACAACGAAATAATAGGGCAAACATTTATAAATGATTATCATTTTTTATGCGTAAGAATTTGAAAAAAAAAATTTTAAAAAAATGTTTAGACCTTATATAAATGTATAGGAAAGCTGTCTTCTCCAGAATCAGATTACAACTCAAAACTTGTCAGATTTATCTTCAAAAATTAAAGTTTGGTTCACCTCAAGCTTACAATTATAAGCATAATTTACTTGTTGAGAAAAGGATTTGAACACCGTTCTCTAGAAAGCTTTACTCACGAGCTACTCCTGGATCCACTGCTGGAGGAGCCTCCCCTTTTCTTCCGCTCACGGCCTCTGTCTTTCGTCTCCTTTTCTTTGCCGCCCTCCTTCTTCTTCTCAGTCTTCTCTTTGTCGTCCCGTGCTTTGTGATCACTTTGGACCCTTCAAGTTGAAACAAAGCAATTGAAGTTAGAGAGATATATTGGTTAAGAGATCATCCTTTCAGATTAAATGAAAATCAATCGTGAGGAGTATTGGATGGAAGAGAGGGAAAATAATGTTAATAGTGTTTACTGGAATTTGTTCTACTTCAAATGTGTTTTCTTATTTTTTACTGACTGTCTGATTCAGGTCTATTCAGGTCTAGATTTTTAGAAACTCAAGACCTTTGCTACACTTTAGCTACAAGCGCAGTGACATTTGTATTGGCGCATACCAGACAATATAGGTGAAATAACAGTACTTACCAGTTACCTTAGTTGAAAAGACAAAAACAAAATTGAACAGTGTAACTACTATAAATCTAATACAATCCTTTATTTTTATTACTGACGCTAGTCTATGAGGTAGACCTATTGTCAAACATCAATTTATCATTATACTAGATGTCACATATGATATCCTTGACCACTTGAGTTCTCAGGTATATTTTTAGAAATGATGTACCCATAGAGCACAACTGTCGATAAATTTGACATCTCTTTTTAATGAAACTCCAATGAATTATGTTCTTAAAGTGGCAGAGTCAAAGATGATTTGAATCAGTGAATGAAAATGGACAGGCGTTCAGTATTCACCTTCAAAAAAAGCGTTTACAAGCACTACCATAAAAACTGCACATGTACTATTTGATTGGTACAGTACCCAGGTTATTTTATACAGTGGATGGTAGCCATTTAGATCTAGATCTAGATCTATTAGATCTAATAGGGTGCAAGAACAGTGATGGTACCAAGCACTCAATAGTCAATCTGGGGTAGATTCTATAGATTCTACCAAAGTAGAACTAAGAACGCACTGCGGAAGTTTGGATTTAGACCATGGTTTCGAATGACTTACAAGTGGTGGTTTGACATAATTGGGAATTCCTTTTAGGTTTGTGTTTTTTGGTGCTTTCATCAAGTGCAATTTAGTTTTAGGGGTGGTTGGATGGATATCCAAATACTTAGTTTGGCAGCAGTGATAACTCGCCATTACACTCAGGGGCAGTAGCTAAGCTAGTAGGTGACGTTAGGGGAGTGGGTCCTGACGTGGTCCTTGACGCATCACAATGCCAGGACCTTCTTTAGTAAATTGCTCTTAGATTGAACGCAGAAAGAATTTCTTTTATTAATCCATCATCTCTTAGTACAACTCCCTAGATTCTCGATATAGATCCTGGTTTTTTGAAGTTGCTAAATATTGATCTACTATGTTCCCATTAATCCAAAAGTATTGTCCCGCTATCCTAAAACTACTTAGCAAAGATACCACCTAGCACCACATGTTTTCCCCCCTTAATTGACACCCAAGTGGCAGAGTCAAAGATGATTTGAATCAGTGAATGAAAATGGACAGGCGTTCAGTGTTCACTGTATTGGAGATATAATTTTGTATTAATTGCTTCAAAAAAAGCGTTTACAAGCACTACCATAAAAACTGTGGTTCATACATGTACTATTTGATTGGTACAATGCCAAGGTTATTCTTGTACAGTGGATGGTAGCCATTTATATCTTGATAATGATATCCCTGCATTCGGTAAGTAACCTTTTTGTTTTTCTCGAGGTATGGTGGCTGGTGCCATCAAAGGGGGAGGAGTGTCTACAGTGAAATTAGGTTTTGGCAAATAACGACTTTCCACTGAACCCGCTAGGAAAGGCTTTTGTGGACCTTGCCTTTATCGTGCGGTGATTGGGCAGTTGAAGGTTCGCGTGTCTGTAAGAAGGTTCGTCCTTCTTAGATGTCCGACTCGGATTCTTTTCTTGACTGCATTTATCACCTAAGACGATCAGATATAAGATTTTAAGTCTAGATAGAGCAGTGCAGGAATACCACAGAATGTTTAGCAAATCCACGAATACTTACATCGTCGTCTTTTTGTGTGATAGTTGAAAAAAAAATAAACAGTAATTTGGAAATCTTGAAAAACGGCTGTCAGACGTCAGTAAAATAATTGATTGAAGCAAAATGCCAAACCTAAATCAGCGATGCTTCTTGTACGAGTTATCTACCTTCTTTTGCCCTTCGGTAACTTCACTAATCGTCTATATCTACAACCTTTGGTAATTTGTTTATACGTCATGAAATGTCCTATTTCCAGTAGTTTTGTCATAAAATCTAGTTATTGAATATTCTGATGCGCATTTACAGTCTTTATAACACACCTGCTATCAAATTTCAGTGTATATATTTTAATAACATAGATCATTATAGACCTAGATATTTAGCGAAGAAAATAGATACCGTCATTATTCCGTTTCACACTAAGCTTATTTTGTCTGTTTCTTTTGCAAAAGACTTACACAGTCTGAGATCCATCAACAAACAAAGGCCACTCAAATAAAACTAATATAAATAATAATAGATTCGATTCTAGGTGAAGATCTAACCCTTAGCCTTGATCGATCCTCATCAGTCATTTTGATTGTTGTCCTTTATTATACTTTTTATGTCAGATGTACATGAAACTATAAAGCCACATTGAGGTCTTCAAGTATCTACATGGCTACTACGATGTTGGCCAACCCCAGCTACACTTAGCCAGCGGTAGAGAACTACGAGGCCATTCTTTGAAGTTACGAAAAGATAGATACAGACTCGATCTCAGAGCAAACTTCTTCTCACACAGAGTAATAGATGAATGGAACAACCTCAC
>RQTK01000317.1:130576-188076 GCA_003991915.1 Elysia chlorotica
GAAAAAAAAAAAAAAACCGGCGGAGAATAAACAAATATGGTTATTTTCCACCCGGCGGAAAATACACACTCCCATCATTTTAACCACGACCCGGCCTAATGGCGAGCTCCATTGAGGAGTCCAACAAATCTAATTCTAGATTACAACTGGATAGTCTAGAGTCGCTGAGGGTGAAAGAAATATCATCACAGTTCTTTGAGATGGTGCCTGTTAGAAGAATGAGATGGAAGGTTTGTAACTTTTGTATTTACTCAAAAGAAACCGAATTAAATTGCTTTACAAAGGGATGCTGTCTATCTGGTTTTTTATAACTTAGCCTGGTTAACTTAATAATGGTTTAGGTGGGGTAAAATCTAAAGGAAGTGGGTGCTTGCCGCACAGTTCGTTGTGGGGAAGTTCAGCTTTCTGAACGCGAACTAAAATCTATGACGTCAAAATGGACCTTCTTTGTTTCACTGCACAGTGAGCAAAACAGCCTCCCTCAACCCCAAGTTTTCACTCTAAGTGGGACCACTTTTTCGGTATAATGTAGGTCTAGGCCTAGTTAATATTAATGTTAAATTTTGAGCAAAACATTCAGCCAAGCTGATAAATATTGGAAAGTCGGTCAAACATGTACTCCTTATAACTTAATGTGTATTACATTAGATCCACACATTATTACTGTGCCGATGCTGGATTGGTTACAAAACTGATTTGCCCATGACTTCAATAACCTTAGATCTACATCAAACAAGCAACATAAATTGTGGATTGAAAAACAAAAACAAAAACTTCTTTGAGTCTTAGATGTCCTGTAGTTAATCAGGCATATATGTAAACCCTAGTCCCCTTTTACCTGTGAACCACACTTTTACTCATATAAGAAAATGTTAAGAATAATGTATCGTTAACCAAAGCATAAAAAGAAACAAACTAGAATCTAAACAATAAATTAACCACCCATCCAAAATTTTGCCTCAACGGGAGATGATTTGACAGCAAGGGGAATAGTCTTTCTATGCTCTCTCCGCTTTTAAATGGACTATATTCAAAGTCTTTTCCAGGAGTTTCAAGCACCTTTCAATTGCAAACCACAATGTTTTCTCAGAAACTGTGCTTCAACCTGTCCTTCATCACGGAGCATTGTGTTAAAGTCAATCCATGTATACATTATACAATGTATCGCCATGTCTACTAATACATGTTCGTTGTGGGAAGTTTGACCTTCTTAAAATATTAGAATCTAAATAGGCTGGTCAATATATGGCAATAAATCTACTTGATCCCTGATCCTGTATACCAGCAAAAGCTTAATGCCATGAAACCCTACCCGGATAATTCTTTTCTGTATGACTTGTTGTAAACTCGTCTTGCACTTGCAGGACGATGACGCAGCGATGATGGTGGCTAGTCCAGACCTGCAGGTCCAGGTGTTGAACGCGACGGTGAGACATCCGGTTTGTGAGGAGTTCCCTCCAGCACTTTCTTACAGGCGGTACTTTATGAAGCTATTCATTCAGAAGGTAAAGATAGTACTCTTTCTTTTTTATAAAGTTACTCTAAAGTTCAAGATGTTTTAATTTTCTACAATAGGAAAAGCTCCTCTTTCAGTATTTAGCTTAGATTTTTTAAAATTATATAGAGATTTCATAATACTTTGTTTTTTATAAATGATATAAAAAAAAGATTGTAAATTATAGAGTAGGGCAACTGCAAGAAATCACAATTCAATTTTGAATTCTGAATTTTAAACTAAAAAATTCTGAATCTAGCTACCTGTACAGTTGAAACATCATAATTAGAATTGCTTAGATTTGATGAAAACTTCAAATTAGGAGGGGACATACCTGAACTACAAAAATATTTTTTAAAATATTGCAAGCTGATTAATACCTTTTTCTTTTTTTTGGAAAAATTGCAATTATGGGAGTTTCCTTTTGCTTTCTTTCTATAGCAACCCTCTCCCAACTCAATTCTTTTCAAAGAATTTCTTTAGCAGCAATATAAGCACTAAATCGTGCTTGACAGAGAGTACATTTGTAATGCCTATTTTTGGTTCCATCTTTGTATACGGAAAACTAAACCAGAAATACTTTGAATTATGGGTTGTACTGTGGAAACATTATAATTTGAATTGATTGGGATTTGATTTTAATCAAGCCAAAGAGAGAAAAATAACATATTCTCTTGCAAAATTAGGTTTGTAAGAAATTAAAATTATCAGACTTAATTTTGTGAGGTTTCCATTGTATTCTTATAAAGCCAAAGAGGAAAAAAATAAACAATCCTCTTGAAGGATTAGGTTTTCATGCAAAATTTTAATAATGAGACCTTTATTATTATTTTTTTAGGTTTCTACTGTATCTAGTTGTTTTTTTTTTTTTTGTTTTTTTTTTTAGATCAAGTCTTCTTTGTGTTGTGCAATGTTTGAGATTCACGATATCATCTCAATGTAACCTTTTTTTTTTTTTTTTTTTTTTTTTCTTCGAGGGGTATGTTGAAATGAATTATGTAAGTTTTTAAATATTGTTTGTTTTTATGAATCAGTTATTTTAATGTTTTGAGTTTTACATGGTTTTGTTGTTGATTTTTTTTTTGTCTTAAGTTAATGTATAAACAGCTATCAAAACTGTAAAGTGGAGGAGTAAATCCATCTTACTGAAATAGTGAATTAGATCAGACTGCTTAAATCTCATAACCTGTACTTTGTAAGTATGTTTGTGTGCCTTTTTAAATTCTGATTTAGGTATTTGGGGAGATTAGTTGAGACATTAGTTTTGAAACTCACTTTAGTCAATGTATTTAAAAAAAGCGGCTAGAGGTCTGTGCAGTTTCATAAAACCAAAGCCTTTGTTTTTCTCATGGAACTGGCAGTATTGTTGAACACTATCTGATATTTACTTATGTTAATTTTTATACCAATCTGATACTGCTTTTAGTAAGTCCAAAAGAAATAGATTTTTTAAAGAGCCAATAAACTCTAGCTAACCTGTCTGAAAAGTGGCTTGAATTATTCCTCTCAAGATCTTATGTGCCTAATTAACAAACAAAATGCAGACCTGGATAGTCAATTGACTACACCTGTGGTCTTTTCTATCACATCAGTTAAATTAACTCTGTCAAAAATTACAATGGGGAAAAAAAAATCTTTTAATTTTGATATTCATGTATTAATTGATGTCTCATTCATCTTATTTGTTGGCCTGTTTTCTATTTTTATTGCAGCCATCAGGAGAATATGTCTCCTTGCAAGAATCCGTACATTTGGTCTCCCAGGGTACTACAGGCCTCAGCACCTGGCAGGTGAGTTGTTTGAAAGCAACGTGGGTTTTCAGGTTATTGTGTTTCTTTTCAGATTTATTGTAGTTATGTAATTAACTAACAAACGTGAATATGTTTGATTCTCTGAAAATGTATAAACATAACATGGTCGTGTCCATGGGTGCAAGTCTTCTAGATGTTTAAAAATGCTGCATAGAGGAAATTCTTTGGAAAGCCGAAAGAAAATGAAATTTACGCGAGATTGGGGCTTAAGAGGATGAAGGCCTGAAGGTTAACTTCACAATAATTGGCAAGAAGCTTGACGTTGATAGGACAAATGTCTCAAGAATCGCCAAACTTAGTCAACTGCGACTCTCACAGCAATTGAAAAAGTTCACAAACAAATTCATATGAAAAAGAATCAAAGTACAATTGATCAGTTCTTTGGTTCCAACAAACAATAAATTGTACATAATGCGCAAAGGAGGAAGAGTACCTTTGGTGGGGCAATAGCCTAAAGCCCCACTGGATCCCACTGCTAGCGTCACCTTTTTCAATTGTTTTTAAAGTTGAGTTTAGTCCAGATTTTCTCTCAATGTTTTCATTACTAGTAGGGTCAACCAATTTGGGTTCTCCTTGTTTCTGAAGTAGATTATAGGGCTCAAACAAAGAGAAAAACATGTTTTTTTTTAAACCTTTCCAACAGTTCTTTTTATTTGAAGTGTCGTTTAAAATGGGAAATACTGTATAGCTAAGCTTAATAATGGCTTTTCTGAAATCATTTAATGGCCATTGTTTTTGTGAGAGGGTTGGTTTTTCTCACATAATTGTAGTGGGTGATGCTAAATAAAGATCGTGGCGTAATTTTATTTAGTATTTTGTTTTTTTTATCTTTTAATTTTTATACTCAGGCTGCCCAGCATCTTGCTGAATGGGTCTTGGAAAACCCTCAAGTCATCAATAACAGGTCAGGACTGTTAAAAATAAATCTTTGTTACTTTTACAATTGTTTTAAACATGGATGCCGAATTTATATATACCCCTTAAAAGCTATATAGTGGTAAGACTTCTTTTTTTTCCCAACTTCAGGATTTTGTTGTCGCTTCTTTTGTTTTTGTTTGAATTTTGTTTTGTTTTGTTTTCTTTCAATGTAAATGGTAGGTCGCAGGCTCTTAAAAGTTAAATTTTTGCATCACATTTTTATCTGATTTTATTATTTTTTATTGTTTAATGTACAAGCCAGCTAGATGATATTACTCTTGTTTTTATCAAGAAATGGAAGTTAAATTTGTTGTGGATTTGAAAGCTTGGTTTTACTTTGTCACTAAAGTATTGCACCTGAGCCTTTTTAGTCACAATGGCCTTTTTTTTTATTATTTTTCATTTGTTTATTTTGCTGTTGTTGTTGTTTGTTTGTCAGAACGGTGACTGAGCTCGGCTGTGGCCTGGGCTTTACGGGGATCGTGGCCTGCAGGTGCTGCCAGGTCCAGAGCTACACGTTCACCGACTGCCACAGCCAGGTGCTCTACCTGCTCGCCAACAACATCAGCCAGAACCTCGGCGCCGACCGGCACAGGCCCGCGGCCAGGGACAGCTCCAGCGACCGAGAGAGGAGGATGCTGCGGAAAATCCGCAGGCAGCTGAGCCACTCGGCCACTGGGGATAACTCTGGAGAGTTTTGTGATAACACCGATTTGGATTCCATCACCAAACTTTCAGACAACGATCAAGTTAGTAGTTGTAATCTTCCTTTTATCTTTTAATGTATCAAACTGGAATGAAATATTAATAAGTCATAGTTTAGTATAATAATGCATTTCAATTTCTCAAAAATTTAATAGGTTGAACTATATCAGATATTAGCTCATAAATAATGGCAGTTAATTGATGTTATATTTATAAGCACCAGGTCTTTCATAGCACCCTACAGTTTCTGACAAGTTGTTGCACTGTGATTTAGTAGAATTAGAACATTTTCATTGAAACACTAGGCTAATTTCAGCTATCCCTCGGCCTGTTAGTGTTACACTTTGTGATTTTCTATCCTAAAGAAGCATTATGTTTAGAAGACCCATTCTTTTTTTAGTTTACCTGACTATATTGTTTTTGTTGGTTGTTTTTTTTTTTTGCTTTTTCTTTTTCGTACCATGGCGTGTATGATTGACTTGTTCATATTTTATGTAAATTAATATTTTGTTATGCTGGGATTTTTCCCTCACAGTGACTGATGTTCAAGGGGTTTAATATTTGCCTTGTTGTATTTGTCTGCCAAACTCTCCACAACGTTATCACAGCATCGGCTCTTCTGGAATGTTTATTATATTTATAGCTGTTTGTTAAGTTTTAACTTTTCATCTCCAGATCAACACATGCGGTGACGGCAAACTGTCTGTCGAGCCTTTGGATTTGAACCTGAACCCTGACAAGTGGTGTGCGGACCCCTCGAGCTCGCTAATGTCGTACAGGCCAGACCCCCGGGTCCGCTTGTGTCACCTCGACTGGGAGTGGGTCAAAGAGAAGCAGCTGGAGGTGCTACAGGCAGACGTCATTCTTGCAGCAGGTAGGTCCAGGTATTTGGGGCCGAGACGGCTCAGTGGATAGAGCGTGTCTCTTTAAATCCAAAGGTTCTGAGTTCGGCATCTCATCAGTTAGTCAGTTTGTGTTGTTTCCTACTAATTGGGATGGTGTCAATATGAGTGCGACCCCAGCGAGACAGAAGTGCTGGTTTCCTCTCTCTGTCTCTGTGTAGCAGGAGGTAAAATTGACAGACTGAGGTCTTGAGGCCCTTCAAAACATATCCTAGTTGCTGATTATGGATGTTAGAAAGAAAAAAAACCTCAAATTGTCCAATTGTTTTTTCAGCTGATCTTGTGAGTTTAATTAATTCTACATGAAAGTTAATAAAAGCTGTAAAGTAAAGATTAATTATTTTGTGGGTTTATTTGACAACATGATGAGATTGGTATTATGAAACTATACATGCCTTTTTAACTGATGTATTTTGTATTGTTTGCCCTCAATCTGCCTATGGTATTATGAAACTATACATGCCTTTTTAACTGATGTATTTTGTGTTGTTTGCCCTCAATCTGCCTATGGTATTATGAAACTATACATGCCTTTTTAACTGATGTATTTTGTGTTGTTTGCCCTCGATCTACCTATGGCACTGCCAGATGTTGTGTATGACCTGAGCATCATCCCTGCCCTGGTGCTCGTGCTCAAAGCTCTTCTCTATGGCAGGGTCAGCAACGGCAGAAAACCAAGAGCTTTCATAGCATCCACGATACGGAATGAGGACACGAGGGATGCTTTCCTCATTGCTATGGGTAAGTCTGTTCGACCTGCTCTTTTTAGTCAAAACTAGAGCTGAGAATATACATATATATCTTGATGTACTGGTTAAGTCAGTGTCAGTAGAATGTGACTTGTTGTTTTTTATCTTTGCCTTGACTTTCTCTGCCTTCATCTGCATCTACTTTTGCAAACGGGAACAAATTTTTAAGACATTGATTTTATTTATTTCTGTTTGCTTGATTATCTGAAAGCTGTCTAAGGTGAAAGTGATTGGCCTTTACAGCAGGGTATACTATAAATTTAAAAAATACAAAACTGTGAGGGGAAAAAATAGTTCTGAGTCTTTGAAGAAATATTTTCATGTTGAGTTAAATTAAAAAAAAACAGCTTGCTGAAGAACCTCACCATGAATAGAGTACTTTTGACATTTTCCAAATGCTAAGTGTTTGTTTTTTGGTGCCAGGTCTAGATTTTAAACTTGACCAACGAAAACTTTTGAAATCACAATCTTTATTATAGTTTTAGCAGTTTAATTTTTGTATACTTTTATCCATTGTAAGGATAAATATCATTGTTTATTTTGCTCTGCCTTTTCTCAACTTTCAGCTTCTGAAGGACTGAGCTACTCTGTGATGGAGAATCCAAAGCACCAGCGCTATTTCTATGATCGCTCTGTTCCAATAGAGATTTTAGAGTTTTACGCCACATGAACTTGATGTCCTTGATTACATCTATGAATGCGAGTCAAGTTATGTTAGTTTAAAGACATATCATAACAAACTTAAGCTACCAATCTAAGTTGAGCTCTAATCAAAAGAATGGTTGTTTTTTTTTAATTCAAGCTGCATTGCTTGGTCTGCATTGTGCAATAATTTTTGTAAATCTAGAAATGCTCTTCTTGTCTAGGGGAATCGTGTTGTAAATTGCCTCATCTGAGTAAATGATAGCTGTCCTATCTGCCCTATTCATTGTTTGGTTTGAAAGGTTTGAGATACCCTTGTTGACCAGTCTACAGTGGGCAAACTGAATCCAATTATTTCTGTTGATCGGAAATGATTTTAAAATTATATATGAAAATACTTACTTGGTAAGAAAATAACATTCCATTCCAATACAGGGTTCATCTAACAAGAATATGCAGAGACTTTGGGTGTGCTTGGCATTGAATGCAATGTGAGTGGGGTTACCTCATTCTAGATGGCCTCACTTTCCTAATCCTATCTATGGAAAATTAAGCAAGATTCATTAAAATTTTATAGATCATACTCCACATTGTAGGAAATGTAATGTATTAGTGCGTTGCGAGGCAATGAGTTGAATGACACATTTTATGTTGCTTGTAACACAGCAGTAGTTCATTTTGTGTGGGACAAAAAGTGACCAAGCTCTTCAGAGTGTGTTCTATTGTTATTTTAAACTTGTGTGTAACATTGAAAAGCCCTCACAGAACTTCATTGTTTTTCTGTAAGGTATTGTAAATTTCTATATATATTCTAACTGATGCAGTGCCTTTAGTGAAGAAATTCCTTGAGCTCTCTTGTTTTCTTTTGCAGAGATGTCTTAACATGTTTTTGTTTTTTGTAGAAAGATCTTAAAAGCTTTTTTTTTTTAATGTGAATGTAAGAATTCACTTTGCACATTTTACTTGTGGACTTACAGCAATAGTTCACTTGAAATTTTATATAAAACTATGAATTATGGTGCTATCTGTATGAATTTACAGGCTTTAATTAACTTAAATTACTTTTTTGGCGTAGGTAAAGCTAAATGTGTTCAAAAAATGATGCACATCTGTAAAACATTTGTGTGTTTTGCTAGTTAAAAGCTTTTCAAACATGTTATTGGAACTCTTCAATAATTTTTTTTCGAACAGATTTTGAAATATGGTGAGTGCGTATGTTAACCGTGTATATTTCACCTGCTATGCAGGAGTATAAATTGTTGTCAGACATTATGAAGGTTTGGGTGATTTTGTTGTTACATTTTTAGGTAATGGAATGTTATACTCAACATTGACAGACATTTAAATGTAATTATAAGCTTCTTTAACTTATGAAGAGAGTGAAAATGAAATCCCCTTTGTGTTGAAATGTGATAGTAGTGACCAGAAAGTGGTTTAGCCTAAACGTTGAGAGATCCCAGTCTCTATCTTTATGTGAAACATTTTCCATATTCCAGTTGAGCACATTCGATTGTAGTTTTACTCGAACGTCACACTAGTTTGATATTTCTGAAAATTTTATAACAACAGGAATGATCATCCTAAAAAAGAGAATCTATCCAGTTTGAGTCGGCTGAAATTCTAGAGCTATTATTCACATAGAAACACTGCAACATTTACAGTTTGCAATCTACAAGCTAAGCAAGTACTCACAGTGTAACCTATCCAAATCACACTGTAACGGTGTTCATCGTTTTCATTGCTTAATACCCGACAACCATTCTTCATGTCAATTTATGTAGTAAAATCATATGGCTCGAGAGATCTAAAGAGGGGTATATAACAAAGGGATCTAGAAATGACTAAAGATCTCAATAGTTTTAGGCAGGATAATGTTTTCCTTTTTTTTTTTTTTTTGAGAAGACACAACTTTAATTAGTTTGAATTCAGATTCAGCAAGATTTTAAGATAATAATAAGTCCCAAACAAAAATTAAAACTGATACATGTATGAGTTAAAGTAAATTAATACATGTTCTTATACTTTGCTCTAAAAAAAAAAAGAAAAAAACCTAAAACCTTGTAAAAGTTGTAGGCTTCCTTTAACTTGGGTTTTTTATTCTCTGTGACTTAATGAGAATCTCAAATGAGGTATGTTCAGTTCAGATTAATATTTTTTTTTTATTATTTAAATTGTAAAGCTTTCTTTTTTTTCCTGTACTTTCATTTTAAACTTCCTTATTTGCTGTATAGTTTAAGAAAACTGGTGAAGGTATTAATAATAAGGTAGCAGTCTTTTTTGGCTTTATTTTGTTTGTTTTTTAAATACAGTTTATAAATAAGATGCTGCTTATGCAATAATGAAAAATTGTTCTCTACATTCTGCATTGTCAAAATCTAATTGCGAAAAATTAAATACTATTCCTTGTTAAAGTTAAACCCAATCTGCATTTTTGCTCTAATATTTCACTGAGGTAAAGATCTGGTACTGTGTTGCAAAATTAAAATGGGCCAAGAACACACTTGAAATTATTCACAATAAATGTTTTTTTAAACAAAGCTGATTGTTTTGCCTACTTTTCTTTATTATAGAACAGTACTGCATTTTGTCTACTGTGCATCAAGATAAGAAAGAAGCCAGAAATAAAAGATTGGAACAAGTACAAAAGAAAAATCAACACAACCCTATCAAATCGCATGCCAATAAAGCCATTGAATCAAGTTTTCTTTATCTTCCATTGTCATCACTTTAGTCATTCTCTCGACTGATGGTATAGTAGCACCAGTCAAGCTCAAGTGATCCAACTCACTGGTGTTCAAACGCGCGCGCTCGCTCTCTTGCTCTCTATCTCCCTGTCTCTCTCAACTCGGCTTTCAGACCAACATTTGATCAGCTACAGTAAACATGACAATGGTGAAGGTGAACAGCATCTTGCTACAGGTACGACTCTAATAGTAAATTCACCTAGATCTAGGAAGAGATATTTATAAATAGGTACCAACAATTGACGCTGAAGACAGTACACCGAGTAACTAAAATGCATGACAACAGAGATGTGCCACAGACAGTGGTACATGATGATAAACTCTGGTCCAATGAAATAATTCCCTTCAGACTTGTGGCCATTTCATTTCATTGTAACATGACTCACATTGGAAAAGCAATTACTACTTATTGATAAAAAAAAATTATATGCAATTTAAATGGTACTTTTAAATTCGACTTTCCTTTTACACACATTTTGCTTTTTGTTTAGGGTGGCATAAGGAATGTCGTTAAATTTAAAACTACCCGATACTTGTAAAATTTACCAAAGGTTGATTACTATCAGATGGTCTTAAAATTCCCCAAACTGTCAACTTTATCCTGAGTGGTATATTCTCTAGGTGGAAGAGTAGAATGATACTAGTCAAAGACATAAACTGTAAGAGACAAATCACAGAATCTCTGCTCTTTCTTTTGTATGTGTGTGTACTACAAGTAGGATAAATAGAATTACCGTGGAAACAGAACTAGGTTTTTATGCAGATATCTAATAGGAGGCAATTCAGTGCCTCATTATTTAAGGCAATCTTGTTTTTTAGTGCACATAATTGCCCACATTTTGCATTTTATTTTTAATGATGATAGTGGTAAGAACAAAATCCATTAGTTATTGGACACAACTTTCTTTTTTTAGGGAAAAGGAGGGGGGGGGTCATGATCCAAATGACAGACTTTCTGTGTAAACTGTTCCTATTTGAACCCAAACCCACTGTGGTATAAATGGAAGGATTGAATAAATGAAATTGACAGATGACGAGGTACATGTCAAGTCTAACTACAGGACATAATTATAATTTATACATATCACCAATAAATGTGTGAGATCTATGTAATTCATAAGTAAAGAATGACAGCGCATAGCCCAGAACTCGTCTTAAGTGTGAGAAGAACAAATTTCATGCAAAGAAAATATACATTTAAAAAAAAAAAAAAAAGAAAAATCTTTTAGCAAGATTGAGAAATACATTGTATACTTATTTTGAATGTAAACGTATGACGCAAGAAAGGATCCACACTCGTCAAAGCGTGAAATAAGAAAGATAGCGACTTGATAAGACAAACTCTCCATCATAAAGAACAGGAAAAGGTGCCCATCAGGTCATAGGTCAGATACCTTCGATCATGGCACAGAGAGTAAAAAAACAGTAGAGTAAAATAGTAAATTTACAGCAACAGCAATATATATATATATATTGTATGACAAAAAGCAATGAGGAATGTCTAAAGGCTCATCTCCTTCTGCTATGATAGACACTTTCTCTCTTATGGCCAGAATAGCTCACTGTAGCACCGTCTATGCTGGTACAGCAACACTGACCCAAATGCACATACATACACACATTTATATGTACATGTGACGTAAGAATGTGAATAATTCATTGTCTGTGTTAGTGAACAGTAGTGAAAACCAGAGCATTTGTCGATACAGAAAGTCACATACAGTTTTAGCATTATATGTCCAACACAAGTACATGTATCTTTATAAGTACAGTTAATGTTCACCGCTTGTACATGTATATACATGTGATTAGTATTTCCTTACCACTGTTGTTTATAATATGTATATGCCTTTCTGTCAACAAAAATATTATAATATATAATTTAGCTAAGACTTTGATCCAGGTTTACAAGTTGAGTTGAGTTGGTTTCTAAATGTCCAACGTGAGCAACAATGCTATATCACCAGATTCACAAAATGTTTGTGTCATTACTGGGACAATTTTTTTTTTTTAAAGATATCTCTTAACATTTTTTATGTGAATGTCTTTTTCAAATAAGATTTTCTGAAGACATTTTAAGAATAAATTTGGGGGCTGCAGAAAAAAACGATTATCTCAAGCAAGCTACTATTTGGAACAAGGATTGCCCTTCAGATCTGAGTCTTCCCAGCCCAGATAGACTAGACATTGGTGTAATTAAGAGACGGCTAGACTTACATTAACTTATAATATTACAAGTATTATACATGTATTTGTTGACCTTTACAAAAAGGGTGGAGTTATCGAAACTTTCTCTAATGTTTGTAACAACAGCTAAACCAGTCAGGTCAGGAGAAACGCAATCTAAGTGCTTATCTAAAACCACCATCAGTTGTTTACGAGTAGCAAGTAAGCCTAGAAACACCATCGTGTTAGTAATATACTGGGAGAAGAAAAACAGCTGTAAATTTTTTTTTAAATACACTGTAAAAACTAGACAACAATGTAAAACAAAAATAAAAAGCGATATTTATCAACTTTAGTTTTTGTATGCGCTTAATCCCATAATGCACAGAAACTTCCTTTTAGAAAAAAAAAATTTACTTTAATTTGGCAGGACGAATCACAAATAATGCTTAAGAGTGGGGGACCTTCTGGGTTGAGCAAATGATTGAATTTGAATGGTCAAAGTATTTGTTTGTTCAGTTGTAGGCCTAGATATTATAGATACATTATCTGTGATAAATCTCTATCTTTTTTTTAATCTTTAGCTATCTTCTATCATAGCATGAAATGCAAAAAGTATACAGAAATGTTGAATGGCACATGGCTAAGTACATAGAGATTATACCTTTAGAAGTCTTTCAATTTTGTTCACTTTAAAAGCCTGAATCTAAAAGCTGTTTTGACTTGTTCATATATTTAATTTGAGCACATCTTCTATCCAAACTAGATTAATGAAATTGTAATATTTGAGAAGAAGCATAACATGTTAAAAAGCGATGAAAAGTTAAAATAATTTCAAAGCTTACAGATCAAGTAAAATGAAAACAGTTGGGGAAAATAAAATAAAAGAGTCATTGTAGTTAATATCTTTGCTACTGCAAGTGGAAAGTTAGAAACCAAAATTTGTTCTTTCCCGCCAATCCTAAAGGGGGGTGCTCAGTAATACTGAAAACAAATTGCAGATCTGGGACCGTAAAAATATGTAGGGATTACAAAAATTGTAACAGCTAGCACTGTAGCAGCAAAAAATGTGCTGCACCCACTGGCTTTTTAAAAATGTTCTCGTTCTGTTCCAGGTCTGATTGATGAAACCAGGTCATCTTTGTTTAAGTACTCGGTATATACATATAAAGCTACACAAGCTGAAGTTAAAAACATTGTCAAAGGTAGAATTAACAAATTGCACTTACACTGAGACTAGAATGAGAGGAAAAAATCCAACAAAGACTAGAGATATTTTATCCATAGCACATTTCCTTTGTAAACAATCATTACTAGATAAGAAAATGAGATTACGATGAAATATTTTTGGTACCTGGTGGTTTGTTAATAGGCAAACTTTCATCACAGCGAAAATGATGTACATACAACATTTAATAATACATTATGAGCACTCGTACTGCACCCCACAACAATGCTTCACTTTCTTTTCCCTAAGTCTCTGTACTGCCCATGTCACGTAGATATGGAACATAAAGTTGTTAAATGCTTCAAAATGTTATACAAAACTCCAATGTTTCTTTACACATTTTGTAAAATTTGATCTAAACTATTCAAGTTTTCCTTTCTTTTTCTTTCCTGGCATAATTAATTGACTTGGTGGCTTTAGCATCATTTGTAGAAGTTGCAATTTTGAAGGCCTGTCCCAATTCAAAATTATCCTACTTGACATCATCTCTATACAGGCCAGTGAGATAAGAAAATATGCAGCTTTAGTACTTGACATCATCTCTATACAGGCCAGTGAGATAAGAAAATATGCAGCTTTAGTGCACATACATGATCATTGATTGTTTCATTTGTGATCAAGCATAGCATGCATTATAAACAAAAACAGGAGCCTTACAAAGTAGCTCTCCCTTTATCCATACTTAACATTTTGGACTGTCTAAGTTTAGTACATGTGTAGAAAAAAGTTCAATTTATTCCAATAAACAAAGTGTAGGTATACAATTGATCTGAGTACCAGTTTTTTGCACCAAATTCAAACCATGGTGAAGCAGAAGACGAACAAGATATACGAGTAGGTGAATAACTATAGTTATAAATATGAAGTGTGTAGAGTTTCACAAAATGCATTGAACTTTACTCCACTTGCAATTTTTATAATTGTAATTTATGTTAATATAACAAAAAAAAATTAACATTTTAAAATTCTGCTATTTCAAAGTTATGTTGTTAAATACCATATGCTTTATTATTGTTGCATTTTGTTCAAATATTTATCTCAAAATGCAAACACACAAAAAAGACAATAACACCTTGCAAAATAATCTTGGCCTTACTAGCTTTTGTCACAATGATGTTTTGACAGACATAGAAATGACCTTGCTTACTTTATCACAGGAAAAAAAAAATTCACAAGTGTTTATCAGCTGTTAGCATGTGTGTAGTATAGTGTATAGTGCATCTGAAGTATATATAAACATGCAGAGAAAAACAGTTGGCAAGATATTTTAAATAGCAAGAACCATACAGCGACAAAAGATATCAAACATTCGAAAAGTAATGATTTTGTAGTGTAAAACATGTTTGATGAAAACTGATGGGAATATAGGTACACTCATGTATTCAGAATATGTCAACAAAATTAATTCATGCAATGTTAGATATAAAAAGGTCCTTCATGACCATTAATCACTGATTATAAAACTAAGAAATGTTTTCCCTGTGAACTGCATAGCACTCCCAAAGCATTTAAATATCATGTATTAAAACTTAATAACAGCGTGATTCATTCAAGCCAGAAACATAGTAGATTTAACAAGAATAAAGATTTATACATCTCCAGTCTGGAATGAAAGATTATTTCTTGATTATTTGTCCAATTTTTGCAGCCACATATTCCAGTTAATAATTTTGCTTATAAGCATATTTAGCAGGCCAAAGCTATACCATTCCTATGGTCTCAAGATAATAGGTCTGTTTCGATTACTTCACACTTACCTATCTATGGATACAGACCATCCACAAAGTCTTTTCTGCTTGTGCAGATCTTAAATTCGAAATTTCTAAACTATTCTATGAGGAAAAACATAAGGCCTCTATATGTTTTATCCATTAAATCACTACTTGTTTTTAATGGACAGCCTTTTGGATATATATATAGATAATTAATAACTTTGATAATCAGTAACTGGTTCTATTTGGTTCAAATATTGAATGAGATCTGAATAAACATTAAACTGGTACTGAAATATGATGTATGTATGTTTGCTTCCTTCCATTTTTCTCTCCTGTGATCAACAAGTCCGCCAACAGATACAACAAAGCTCTGGTCAGATTAGTTTTGTTCTTTTTTCCGATGACATTACCCGTAGATGTTTGTGTCTTAGCATTAACAAATCTGCACACAAAATTTATTTAAAAAATAACAGTCATGACAACATCAACAATAACATGACAAGTAATAAAATTATTAGATAAGAAAAATCTTTGGTCACTGCTTCCTCATAACACATACATTGGATAAGCAGCTTTGAGCATGGCAGAACACACAGCTTTTCTTTTCCTATAGGGTCTTTGCTTAGGGAACATCTTAGAGAAGTAAAAAGATAGTTTTTAAAAGTTAACTGGATCACAGCCGTATTGCCTGCAAGAATCAAAGATAGGACAATGGGAAAAGGATGGATGGAGACAAAGGTGGAAACAAATAAACAAAGGTATGGTAGACTCATCCATGAAAAAATAATGAAATTGTCTAATCCAGAGAGAGAGAGAGAGAGAGAGAGATAGAGAGAGAGAAAGAGAGAGAGAGAGAGAGATAGAGAGAGCAAGAAGAATCTGTAGAAGTAAAAATTGTACACATGGAAAAACAGAAGTTCCTTTCTTGCAGAAAATAGAAATGCATTCAGAATACAAACTTAAGTCATCAAGCAACATAAAAGTAATAGAAAGTGTATATAATATTATATGAATCCTGTGGGTAAAAAAGTATGTTTCTCACATTACGCTTCAATCTGAAAAAATGTAAACTTATATTGGACTGTCATAAAATAAAAAGATAAAAAATATAGATCATGTATAATTTGATATTTTTTGTTAAAAATTTTCATTTTGGCAATATTACAGATTATTACAATTTTGATAAAAAGCTACCTTCACGCATAGATTTTCATATGTTGAATTTTAAAAGAAAAACATTTCAGGTATAACTTTATCAGATATGTTGACAGATGCTTCCCCAAATAAATATACTATCCTAAGATACAAGTGATTTAAGCTCCGACGTCCAAAATCTAACTGGAGAGTGAGAACCAGTTTTTAGCATGGATATTGCACATTACTAATAACTTCTTTGTGTTTAGCATGGATATTGCACATTACTAATAACTTCTTTTCTTTCATCCATGGCACAGAACGGAGTCTCAGGACAATGGAAAAAAATCTTCAGCAAATACTGTTATATATCACACTCACAGCTCTATATTTTGACTCTCCGATTTCTAATGTAAACGTAGACAGCGAATTCAATGTTAGGGTGATGATGTATCCAATCAGCATAAACATTGCAAGTATGATAACTTGTCACATTATTTTTAGTCAATTATAGTTTGTTAACGCACTGTTTCATAACAAATTTATCTCCATTTATTTCCCTTCCCATTAATCACTGTTGTTGATATTTTTATTTGTATTTTGTATTGTTTCATAACAAATTTATCTCCATTTATTTCCCTTCCCATTAATCACTGTTGTTGATATTTTTATTTGTATCCTTACTTTTGTTCTAGATTTTATTTAACATTACTACAACATCTAGCTTTGCTATAACATGCTGTAACATTTTGGTTTTATATTTCCACACTACTATTACTGACAGGGCTAGAAGTGAGTTTGGAAAACAGTTCTTTTTGGATTTTTCCTGGTCTTTCTACTAAAATGTGATGTCCATATTTACTGAACACCGAAGTTAAACTTTAAAGCATGGAGAACCACCAACAAACAATGAAATGGGTAGACCTGCATGTGTGCCCTAACAAAATTGTCTTAACTTTTTTTGCACCCCTTACCATGACTTAGTCTTAAAATCAAAAGAGAACACTTTGAAGAAAAAAAAAAAAAGAGACCTGATCTAGGTTTAGGTAGACCACATCTAGAACTAGATCTAGATAGATCCGAAATTAGTTTCTGTTCAAACTTGAATCCAAAAAAAAAAAAGCCTAAGATTTGTTAAAAGTTGGAACACTACTAGTTTCTAGTTGTTGTTTTTTTCCAACTCAAATTGTATCTAACAACAGAAGTTGAGAAACATGTCAGTGCGCCATGATTTATGTCACACAAATTCAGTGCATTCCCGGAAATTGACGTCATCGGCTATGGTCAGATCAAATTTTATGAAACTTGGTTGAATTGAGGTTATGGGTATAATCTAAAGGAAAGCTGATCCTCACGAAAGAGATAAAACTAAAAGATAATCAAGAAATTTGAGAGAGCTGGTTACAAGTAACTTGAAGTTAAACAAAACGGACTTGAATGTGTGCTGTAAAGAGAAAACATGAGAAAAAGAAACCTGAAACATAAAGTTATTAAACCTGAAACATATAGTTATTAAACTATTACTGCGCATGTTCGATTTAAATTTGGAATTGATACACTCCTTGGTTTTATGACATGTGGATGTCTTGATCGAAGGTGAATGAATTATTGTTACATTACAAACGAATAGAATGATCGAATCTGAACACCTTTGATCATGACTCATGACCGAGGCTATCTGAATCTGTATTTGGTATCCTCGTTCATAACTCATGAGTGCCGAGTGGTGTTGAACTTGCGGTTAGACGCGACAAGAAAAGTATCAATACAAGAGGTCGTATTGACAGAGAAAAGCATCTATCAACCAATCAGGCGGCCGTTTGCTTTGTGCTTAAAAACATCATGGCGGATTACTATTTTTGCCGGTGTAAAGATTAAAATTTCCATCAATGAAAATTCTTGACAGTATTTGACTGGTTTTCGTCGATGTTGAATAAATTCCTCGCAAATTTCACGGCCGGGAATTCACAAAACAAAATTCCCGCGTTTTTCCCGGTTTCACTGTTCACTTTGAGACCTGTAATGAATTTAAACATTGGGGGTACTTTAGTATTCAAAATTTTTTAAAATTTCTATGAATCAGTTGTGGAAGTCTACAATGAATTCAAAACTATAGCTAATGTTACAAAAACTCAGCTCAAAGTCTATTGTTCTTAATCATGTTAATGGTATATCTATAAACCTTGTTTAATAACCGTGTACATGAATATGCGAAAAATAAATACATTATATTTATATAACTATATTCTTAGAGAGAGAAAATTTAGAACTGCCCATGGAATTTAACTAGGCGTAATATAGAAGTTGATAAAAAGACGTCGGTTGGCTTTCGGTTGGCTCGCTTGCAGTCGGTTGGCTGGCTGGTTGCACTAGTCCACACCCTCCCAGGGCGCCACCACGTTGGTCTTGCTGGGGACAGCGATGGCCAGGCAGGCAGTGGACGCACTGTCCAGCCGGCTTGTTTCGGCCGCAGAGTGGACGTTGGAGGAGGAGTGTCTGGGCACCTCGAGCTGCTTGCTTCGTCTGGGGCTCTCCTGGGGGGACCTCAGGCTTCGCCGCGCCACCAGGCTGGGGGACGTGTCGCTGTCACAGGGGGTGGGACGGAGAAGGTGCGTCATTATTGCAAATTTAACAATTTGAATGTTCATTGAAAACTGTCAGAATCTTAAGATAATAACATGTAGGCTACTTTATCCAATAATCATCAGCCTATTCTTCCAGTACACATTTTAGAAGTTAGAACTCTATTATTTATTTTAAATTGAGTGGTATTTTCTTCTTTATTAGTTTGGGTGTTCACCAAGTACAGCTTATCTTATCTTTTGTTGATTCTGAGAAGGTTTTCTCAACTAAAAGTTATACAATCTTCCCAAGTGGAAAACTAACTATAATGTGAAGAAATGGCAAGCGTTGATGCGGGGCCTGGTGGGACCAAAGTTTGTACATCGCTTGAAATAAATCCAAAACAAGCAATGCTTACCTGTAAACCACAGCATGTGTAGCGCACTTAGACCAAAATACTGGGAAATTTCTAAACTTTTTAATTAATTCTGATGTTTTCTGGCATTTGCCTTTTTTTTTCTTCCTTTTAATGCATACATCTTCCAATCTCATTTGATTTTGAACAGTCATAATCTTTCACCACAAATCTAGTAAAGATCCTTTTCGAGTATGTTTCTTCATTATACAAACAAAAGAAAAGAGTCACTCCTTAATTGTTTAGATCTTTGGGCTGGGCCAACAAATACTATTAGAACAATAAAAGATAATTTATGTAGATGAAAAGCAGTGCCGCCTGAAATAACAACAAATCGCAAGTTCAGGTAGGGTTGACTTAGAATCCTTAAAAGTGTAAAAGGAAACAGAAATATATTTTTAAATATAACTGGGTTTTTGTTTGTTTGTTTTTTTGCCAACAAATCTCCATGACTTTGAAAAAACCTTGGTTTTAATCCATTTAATCATCCTTAAAAAAAAACATGTTAACCAGATAAGGTTTACTTCTCACAACAGTTCCAATAAATTGTTTTGATAGCTATTTCAACCTGTTTAAAGAATTGTCACTCAATAACATTAACATTTATGTGCGTTTCATGACAACAAAAACTTACTTTCTACCCACATTGAATAGTAATCAGAATTGCATGCATCAGCCTAAAAGCAGATAGTCAATGCAAACAAAGGTACAGCTTTTCAGTAACAACTTTCATCAATCAAATATTCTGGTATATATTTTACAAAGACCCTAAATTTACAAAGAGGAGGAAAAGGGCATTAATGATAATTCTACAATGTAAAAGAAAAAGAAGAGGGGGGGAAAAAACAAAGGAAGACCAGGTGTAGGTGATAAAAAGGTGCAAAATGAAGTGGTGATCAAAGACAACAATTGATTTTTTTAATTACAGTTGACAAAGAAAATGGGATTTTTATATTGCATACTTCGAATTGAGGTCTGGTGTGTCAAATACCCCATAGATTCACTCTCTAGTTCCGTTATCATTCTCTTTGAACAGCTCTCTGCATTTCAAATGCAATGATCTTTGATTATTTTATTTATAATCTTTCTTCACTCAAATTAGCATATATATATATATACCTTTTTTTTTTGCACTGTCACATCTTCTTTTTTTCATAATTTCTATATCCACTTGGATAAAAGGGATGATGAATAATTCCCACCCTCTGTTTGAATTTGCTATAAAAACCTCAAGCCCCAGGATTTCAAACTGCAAGGTAACTGCATGCACTTTTCCGACTGCTGACCACAGTGTACAGGAAGCGGAAACACAAGCGTCGCGGTGCACAATGTCTAGAGATGTAAAATCTTACCACCTTGCCAGACTGCTGTCTGATGAGTTAGCATCGCGTCTGAAAGTTCACATACAGTTTCATATCATGCAACGTACAAAATAAGCTTCCTTTCATCTCTTTTTCTTCTTGCAAGTTTGTCTGTTTTGTATTAATTACCACTATCTTTTGTACAAGTCTGGTACATATACCACGTGCAAAAACAAAAGGGCAAAGTCAAATTACAAACAATTATCAGTGTTAAATTAAAAAAGCATGCCACCTGGAAATCGACGAAAAGAAAGTTCTTTTGTTTTAAAACAATGTATATCTAGATCTTTAGTGCACTTTTAAAAAAACATAAAGATCATTGAAACTAACTGCCATGTAAGCACCAAACATAAATATTGGATAGCCTGTAAGATTTAATTATTGAAAATTGTTGATAACAAATTCGTGTGTTTTACTCTATCATTTTTTATAACAAGCAAATCTTTTTTGAGTCTCAAGTTTATCATTTTCTTAGGGTTAAGTTTTGATTATTTACCATGACATACCAATGGCATTAACTTTAAATTTTCCAATGTTCAGAAAATAAAATATAAATACAAAAGTAAAGACTAAAAAAAATCTAAAGAAAAAAAAATAAAGCAAGTTCATATAAGGCCATTGAATTCACAAAATATTATTTAAAACAAAATACACATATAGAAAGTTTGAAAGCAATCAAAAGTGTTTCAAAATAAAAAGAACTGTAAATAACCCCCTTGCTGCTAGATAACTGATCTCCTGAGTGTGAACTACTTACAATAGCACAAAGTAGTAGAAACAAAACAAAGTGTATGCTAAGAAGGACATGCCTAGTTGTTTGTTGTCAGACTTTACACAGCCCTGAGGTTACATTTTTTTTTGCATTCACTAAATATCATCCATCTAAAATTTTGAGGAAAAGGAAGAAGCAAAAGTAGGCAACGTTTTTTCCTTACTCTAAGACAGAGCCTTGGGTTATCAAGAGTTAAGGTCCCAATTTTTAAAAGTGCATTGAAAATTATTTGACCAACACCTATAATGTCTTTGCCAAGCACATGTTAAGACTTTTTTCCCTACGTATTTGGCAGGTCT
Source organism: Elysia chlorotica (assembly GCA_003991915.1). Lineage (NCBI taxonomy): Eukaryota > Metazoa > Mollusca > Gastropoda > Plakobranchidae > Elysia > Elysia chlorotica. The sequence goes on from RQTK01000317.1 coordinate 152,195, forward strand.
TCCAGCCCAGCAAGGGGGTTAGAATACATTCAAACTGTCACCATGCTGTAACTACACCCGATGCAGATAACCTAACTCGACTAGAAATAGCTAAATGTTAGTCAAAGGATTTTGTAAATACAGAATTAGCATTAGCAAAAATCCCGCTCCGCTCGACAGAGTGGAGAGCCATTACCTCATGATGGTGGGTTGCTTGTCGTCCAACTCCCGCAGATTGCCAGTGCTGTAGGAATGGTGCGCCACTGCAGGGTTTTCCAGATCGCCGTCATTACCAGAACTTCCTCGGCGCTTTGGTTTTGGGCTTGGTGTGAGCATGTTCTTTTTGCGAGAACCAAAGCTAAAAAACCTGGGTCAAGGGAGATCACAGAATGAGCACTACAACTTCAAAACAGATGGAAGGAAGAGATCAAAAGCTGAATAACTTAATGAGGAGAAAGTTCCAAAAATGTATCAATCTTAAAAGAGAGGGAAAGGAAGAGATTAATTATTATTATTTGACAGACAAGCAATGAACAGAAATTAAAGTCAGAATAGTTCAAGTTTCAATCTAACAAAAGCAAAGAGTACATTATAAAAATTACATTTGTTTCAAATCATGAATAAGATACCAGTTTGAAAGGTTTGAACACTGTCCTCATAGGTAACAATCACTTAACAAAGTTTAACATTTATATGGTAAAATCTATATGACCATCTACACAATGGAAGAAGCTTCATTTTCTTTTAGATCATATAATCAGCTTTCATTTTATCTATTGACAAAGCCAATTCTTTCCACAGTGATATAAAGCTTCTTTTACCTACTATTACCAGATTTTAAAGTTTGTCTCTAACTAAGCAATTATAGTTTATTTATTGGTCTTTACATATATGGCATATTTAACACTCTTTACAATCATCAAATTCTATCTAAAAAATCCATACTTCTTTTTGCCTCCTGGTTGGACGGCATTTGCTAGCAGATTTTTGTATTGGTCCGACCGTATAAATCGTTGGTAGGTATCTTTCTTCATGAGAGAGAAGATTTGCTCCTGTGCACTGTCAAAAGTAAACCTGAAGAGAAACATTTTTCAAATCTCAGCACCACGACTTAGACTACTGGCTCAAACTTACAACAGAGCATTTCTCTATGTTACTCGTTTCAAGAATAATAATAAAAACAACAGAAAATATTTACTATTACTTCTTATATTTTCAATAAACATATCCATATTGCGCTACTTATCAGAAGATCTTAATGCTTCACTCTATTGACAACATTTTTTTTTTTGTCATCACAGAATATTTCAATCTTCTTGATTTCATGCATGACTAACAGTGTTGCTGCTTTGGCAAAATTTGCAAAGACTTAGTGAAAGACTTGAACTTACCTATTTGGTTTTGGTAATTTCATGTTTTGCTTCACCAATTCTGCACAGCGGCTGTCAATGTTGATTTCAGAAGCTGAACCAGTGGTAAGAAATTCTCTGAAAATTGGTAAGAAAAAGTGCTTTTGAGTATGAGTCAAATCAAAACTAGAAAAATGCAATTTCTAACAATTAAGTACACTATTGTTTTTACAGTGTTTAAGAATAATAGTGAGATCCATAGAGATGATCAGTATTAAGGCATAGAAAAGTTAACAAATTTTTCCAGCAGTTTGGAATTTGTTGGGTGAGGGTGGCAGGTGTATTTCTTTTTTTTTTCTTCCTTCTTCTGTCGATTTGGGAGATGGTGCTTAAATATTTCACTTCAGAATAGGTACATGTCACACTAAGAGGGAATTTTTTTTAAAAAACAATAATGTGGTAAAATCAAATAAGATTATCATTTACAAAGATCTTAAAACATAATTATTTGTGAAACGAGACATTTAGAGAGCCCTAAAAAACAGAAGCCTTCTATTGTAAATGCCTTAAGTCAACTGGTCTAGTTAGTACTCCAAGTTTTGGATATGAGCCAACTAGAGCTTCAACTCACTCTGCGATTTTGTGTACTCTGTTGAAGACCTCGGACTGGCGACAAAACTTGAGCTCCTCACAGGCCATCCAGAAGGCGAAGTTTTCGTGGCTGTACTCCTTCAGCAGGAACGTCTCGAACTCGTGTCGGCCGCGCAGGTCGGAGAGCAGCGCCTGCAGGCTGTACGACCACTTGCGCACCGTCTGCTCCATGGGCACCTCCGTGCTGAAACACACAAACCACAGGTGGCGCTCCATTCCATTCACTTTTCACAACTAATGGATAAGTAGTTTTCTTACATTAACATTGTTATAGCATATTGCTCCCTATCCCTTCCTAAACAATCACCTGTTCCATACAAGTTCAGATTCGCTACCCTCTGTTTCCATGGGCACCTCCGTGCTGAAACACACAAACCACAGGTTGCGCTCCATTCGACTTATGTTTCACAACTAATGAATAAGTAGTTTTCTTAAATTAACATTGTTATAGCATAGTGCTCCCTATCCCTTCCTAAACAATCACCTGTTCCATACAAGTTCAGTTTCGCTGCCCTCTGTTTGATGTTTTTAAACGTTCCTTGTCAATTGTGTACTGAAGAAAGCTTAAAATACAGCCAAACTATTCTATATGCTAAAATACTCTTGCTGAGTGAGTTGTTTGTTAGTTCAAGTTATAGACAGCTTTATATATTGCTATGGTCTGATGGTTCAGCTGGTAGACAATTTTTAAAATGTCATCACCTTGTAAATATAGCAACTGGTTTATGGGTAATTTTTCGAACTTGTAATTTGTTAGGTTTCCTTCTACTTCTTCTTTGTTTGTCAGATAGACAGTTTCACTTCTGATATAAATGAGGTTGTGGGCTGCATGCCTCCAGGCTTCCATAAAGCTTTTGCCGTAGTGCCACAGGGATTGGTCAGATAAGTTCTCTATAGACTGTTGGCGAGGAACATACTTGCAGGATGTGTTTGATTGTTTCATTGTCTCCTTCACACGGGCATTGCTGTGTGGGTGTGCGATGCGCAGCTTGTGAATGTGCTGGTTCAGGCGGTTGTGGCCAGTTCTGAGTCTATATGGTCACCTACTCTTTTCGGTTTAATCCATAGTATGAGTCCATGGGGTTGTAGTTTGGGTGGTTTTGTTTCCACTTATTGTTATGCACGCCTTTTAAATTTGATGAATTAATAAATGTTATTAATATAAACTTAAGGTAATCAAATATATCCAATGAAATGAGAATATCTTTATAGACTATGAAATCATCTTTTTCTACCAAATATATTTCATATTTCAAAGGATTTGTTGTTGTTTTTTAAATGCAATACAAGGAAGTTAAGAAATAAGAAAACATTGTCATTTCAGAGTGATAATTTTTCATCTAAATTATGTCAGAGATAAAACTATTAACTCTAAGTCTATTTATTATCTACTAGATATCCTCCAAGTTTTGACCTTGGTGGACTGTTCTCTTTTGTTTAAAAATGTCACATGGGAAAAAATTTGGACATTTCCATTGAGATGAATCACAGGATGAAATGTCTCGGTTGACTCACTTTGTTTTGCTTATTTCCCAGAAAGTTGTGTCGTCTGAGATCCACGGATTTGATGGCAGGGGAGGTGAGAACATCGGATCCAACTCAAAATATTGGAGAGCAAAGTTTTCCAAGCTGAAGAGGAACAAAAGTTAATACTGTCAATGCAAATGGACACTCCAAGTGAAACAATGATCAAATATGATTGGTTGGTTGATTGAATCTATAAATAAATTATTGCCTTCAAGGAGAACTTAAATTTCTATCTTTAGTAGTACACTCCACTTACAATATGCAACACAGCCAAATATTTTCACAAAAAATCATGGGTATATTTGGACAACCATAGCGTTCAATGGGAAATTCCCATAAAACAACAAAACAATTTCTTTTTTTTTTTTAAGCTATGGAATGATTAACTTACATTTTCCTTGCCAAAACTGCACACAGCCATAGACCAATTGTTTTTTAAAGATTTTGATAGAAAAAAAACTAAAACTGATCAATGCACTCACTTCTCAATAGCTTTTGAAGTTTTTACTCTGCATATATTTACAGATCTTCGCAGATGCTGGAGCTGGATGGAATGCGTAACAAATGTAAAAAATTGTAAAGACTTGAGTAGAAATGAGGTATATCATTATTTGCTATAGCATTTCCATTGAAGTTTATTTTGTGGATAAAAGGCATTACAAAATGTCCAGCTATCGGGTGTATTTTTGCTTGATTAGTAAAGTAAATAATTAAAAATAAAAAGGATTTGAATCTTGACTTTGATGAAGACAAAAAATTCAGCATGCAGCTGTTAGGAAAACGCAGAAATGTGCATATTTCACATCATACACATGAAGTGACAAGAAATTTAATAAGAGTTCTAAGAAAAGAAAAACAATAGTACTGCATGAATAATGAAATATTATAAAATCAAAGAAAATAATGCCATGTGTTTCCGTTCAAGAAAATTTTTTAGTATTACCTCACAGTAAAATAAGTCTTTATTCTTTTTCCGCCTTGCAGCCATTTGACTGGGTTGAAAGTTTCTTTTTGGGCCTTCCTCTAGGGTCTTGATACATCCGTGCTGGAATTATAACATTTGAATAATTCAGTTCTTTGTTCATATGAAAAAAAACTTGAAAAAAGGATACTCAAATGATTTTCAACATTGTTAGGGTTTTATCAAATTTTTTTGCATGAGATAGGGTGACATACAGCTTAAAAATGATTAAGAAAATAAAGAAATGATGGAGGGGAAAAAGATTCAAGGAGTTTGACGTTACTATTTTTCAAATCACTATATACTTACTGGTGGTCTATGTATTCTCCAAAAAGCCCTCTCTTGTGCGTCATTCAAAGCTTTGTCAGCTCTTTTCTTCTCTTTGGCAATTCTGAGATAATGAGACAAATCAAAATTATATTCTTAAATCGCATTTTTTCAAAATCAAAACAATACATCTATGTAAGAACACATGAAAAAACATAAATCAAGAAAAGTTTCAAGAAACTCATGTGAAGATATAAGACAATTTATTTTATTTTTTTGCTGAAGACATATCACTTTCCTGTAAGCTACTTGGAATTTAAAATTCAGAATCTAGATAGATATTAATTGGTTATGTTATACTTTCTTTAAAATCAAAGCAAAGGTTTCAAAAAGTACGAATATTGAGATGGGCTACTGACTTGACTTGGTCCTTTGCTTGAGTGACTATGTAGTCCCATTTGTCGCAGAGCATGGTTTCAAGCTTCTGAAGATTGGCCTGGGAACAGTAATACTAGTTGTCAGATGAGGCAGAGGTTTACGTCATCATACCCAAACATATCTTACAAATTAGAATATTTAAAATTAAAAAAAAGATGTATGCCTTCAGATATCAAACCTGTGTTTAACCCATCACTAAAATGTGATTTACAAAATAGTTCCACAGTTATAAAACTGATATAACTGTTTGATTTCAATACAAAAAGTTAAGGAAGCATCGAGTTATCATCAAGAGTTGAAGACTATTGGTTCCTGATCATGAGCATAGTCATCGAATAAGCAAGAATTTTCTATAAGGTCACATAGCTATTTAGGCAAATGAGAAATATATATAAACAGAACTTCTAACATGAAAATATTTTAGAATCATTTTATGTAACTGATAATGGCTTCATATACCCATACCAATTCATGATCATCCAAGCCATGCTTCTGTTTGTTCCTCATGGAGCGCTTTACGAGGTATATTGCTGGAAAAAAAATACACATTATGAATTTAAAATAAATAGTTAATGTCCAAAGTGTTTGATCTTTTCAACCTTGTTAGATTTATAAACTTGCAACACATTACAAATCTTTAAGACTGTCGACGTTTTTTCTTCCTTCCCCTTACTATTACTAAGACCAAGTTCAGAACAAGCAATTTGACAAAAGACAATTTTAATTCTTGGACAATTCAAAGTAAATTAAATTTGATCAATTATTTGCCATTTTAACATCTAGATTTATTATCAAAAGTTCACTAATATGGGTATTTATGCGGTTCATTTTGAGACTTTATTTAGGCTAGATATTTTTTGTTTTGAAATGCTGTTGTTGTTGTTGTTGTTGTTGTTGTTGTTGTTGTTGTTGTTGTTGTAGTTGTTGTTGTAAGAAGTACCACTTCTATGTCCAGTGAAGGCAATAGTGTATGCTAGGCTGCAAGGATTTGCTGTGCATGTGTGGGTGTGAGTAGGCTGCAAGGATTTGCTGTGCATGTGTGGGTGTGAGTATGTTCCCATGTGCCTGGTAAGGGATTGTACGACTGGTTTCTTAACTGCCAGACAGAAGAAGTGTTGTTGGCAAACAGGCATGGACCAAGTTATCTCTGGTAAATCTAGTTAAATGATATTACTTAGAGTTGGCCTAATTATTTTTACTATTACAATGCATGTTACTATTACTTAGAGTTGGCCTAATTATTTTTACTATTACAATGCATGTTACTATTACTTAGAGTTGGCCTAATTATTTTTACTATTACAATGCATGTTACTATTACTTAGAGTTGGCATAACTATTTTTACTATTACAATGCATGTTACTAAAGAGTTTTGTTTGTTTTATTTGTTCACTGTATGAGTCGACTTTGACCCCCCACCCCCTTGCCCCTCCCGCCCTCTCCCCTCTTGAAATATGTAAAGTGTACACTGAAGTTGCCAGTTTCCACAACCATGGCTCATAAACACGTTTCCAAAATCTGTTAGGTTTTTTTCATTAAAACTCATCCAATAACAAAACAATTTTCAAACTTTCTCTTATTTCTCATACCACATGGAACCTTGATGCAGTTAGGTGCAAACACAATATGTATTCTATAGAATATTTTTTGTTTTGACCAAGCAACAAGCACTTGTTTCTGCCACATGACAAAAGCTGGGTGTCTTGAGACTACAAGCAAAGTGCTTCAAGTGGTCCCTCTTCAAAAGTCGTCCGACAACCCTGGACTGAAACACCAACTCCAAGGGTGGTCTTTGCCTCTCTCAGCTCATTAAATAGCAGTTCTCTTCCCGCATACCTTTGGTGAGAGCCTATACCTAACTTAAGTTACAGAGAAACCCAATAGTGGCTTTTATATAAGCCTAAAATGTAAAAATTGAACATGATTGCTTTCTGAACTGATAGTTAAACTAAAGAAACATGTTCTGAAATAGCAAAATCATCAAATTTTGTCCCATTTATTTTGTGAGCAGAAATCCTGTATGAGAAAACTCTGACATGCAAGCGTGTCTACATTTTCTTTTTAAAGAATATGTTTTCATTATATTTCTTTGTATGAGGTAATGTAAATCTTTCAATCAATCCACGCTAAATCCTAAATTTGCATAAGTTTGCAACATTGTCTGCTTACCATATGAAGCATTATCTGGATCTGCATATTGTGATGGCCAGAAATACGGTTTCTGAGCAAAAGAAATAGAAAGTGGTGTTAACACAAAATGCTACGGTAATTTTTTTTACATTCTTTTGTACACATGACTTGATTTTTTTTAGTATAAGATTGTTATATAGATTAAGATCAACAAGAGGAAAAATAGAAAAATTCGAGGTAGTTTATAAGACATGTCTCTAAATCAGTCTATAATTTTAATTTATTACATAAAGGGTATTTTCTCGTAAGCCAGACTTACTTGAAAACGGTACAGTGATGTATCTTCCTTGACATTCAAGCTTTTAGAGTCTCCGACAGGGAAAAAATAACCATACTGGCAGATGAGAATAGCCAGTTTTATCGCCTCTGTGTGCTCCTCTTCCGAGATCTTGAGGCGAGTGCTGAGCCAGTGGATTAGGTCACTCCCTGAGTGGGTTACACAGTATCATAAAAGTTGTCACTTTATGTGGGAGTGGGTTACACAGTATCATAAAAGTTGTCACTTTATGTGGGAGTGGACCGAGATCTTGAGGCGAGTGCTGAGCCAGTGGATTAGGTCACTCCCTGAGTGGGTTACACAGTATCATAAAACTTGTCACTTTATGTGGGAGTGGGTTACACAGTATCATAAAAGTTGTCACTTTATGTGGGAGTGGGTTACACAGTATCATAAAACTTGTCACTTTATGTGGGAGTGGGTTACACAGTATCATAAAAGTTGTCACTTTATGTGGGAGTGGGTTACACAGTATCATAAAAGTTGTCACTTTATGTGGGAGTGGGTTACACAGTATCATAAAACTTGTCACTTTATGTGGGAGTGGGTTACACAGTATCATAAAACTTGTCACTTTATGTGGGAGTGGGTTACACAGTATCATAAAACTTGTCACTTTATGTGGGAGTGGGTTACACAGTATCATAAAACTTGTCACTTTATGTCCACTGTATTAAGACAGAATTAAAGCAATGACTGTATGTTCTAAGTTAAAGGTAAATTTGTTCAAATTGAAACAAGTATGTCTCACTGGAATTTATAGGTTTAAACATTAATTTTTTATTTAATTGATGCTTAGGCACCAATGGCACATTGTTTGATTATCAACATCAACACAATTCAATGATACCACTTTTTCCTTGCAAACTTCCACTACAAAAACGCATCAGAATAGATTGAGTAGATTCAAATAAAATTACAAATATGTTCAAAATTAGCTTTCATTTTAAAACTTTGTCACGATGTATTTCATTAGTTTTAACAACTTCTGCATCCTACATCCATTTTAGTGTACTTCCATCATTTTTGAATATTAAACATCCTTCATCATCTTTTCTATAACTGCCTCAAACTTCAACTTCCATAGAGATTGTTATAGGAGAGAAAGCTGAGAAATAAATTTCAGCTTTGGACAAATTTTAGTAAAGTCGAGAATGAAGAGACCAGCAAAACCATGGGAGACACTCGGTGCAGTAGGGCTTTGGACCATAGTATTAGTAATAATAAAACGGTACAAATCTTTTTATGAGAAAATAAAAAAAAATTTACCTGAAAATAAAAAAGGCATTAGACCTGCAAAGTCTCACTCTCTGACACCTCAATTGTGGTCTGATGCTGCAAAACACAACAAACTTGGCTTAAATTAAGACTAAAACCAAAAACTAACCAAACTGTCTCCACACCTAGAGAGTTCCAGTTAAGTTTGAGTTGGTTGCTTAACGACCAATGTCAGCACTATATTGTGGATGGACCCCAAGACTGATCTCTGACAGTTTTATGTGCTGATCCACAGAGATAGTACTGGGATACTTTGACAACTGTCTCTGTCAGACGTTCACATGATACTCTCACCGACCCAGTAGAAAAAGAAATCAGATAAATATAATTTTGACCAATTGTGGGTTTCAAAAAGGGGATCTGCCAATTGGAGGACCAACACTCTACCACTTGCGCCGTCTTTCTACACACCTACAGCAAAGGCGCCGCCAGAACAGTAGAACTCTAAGCCTACCTGTGAACACTGAAGTGATGAACCACGCCTTTCAGAAGACCGAAGACTGCCCGTGAGGTCAGACCGACACGACGTAGAGGTGGACAAGCCTCTCCAACTGGACCAGGACAAAAAGTTACAAGGAAACATAAACAATTACTCAGTTAGAGATATTCTCATCAAGCTTGCACAGCTGAAACAAGATAAAAAGTTACAAGGAAACATAAAGGTTAGGGATATTCTCATCAACCTTGCACAACTGAAACAAGAAAACATAAAGGTTAGGGATATTCTCACCAACCTGGCACAACTGAAACAAGATAAAAAGTTACAAGGAAACATAAAGGTTAGGGATATTCTCATCAAGCTTGCACAACTGAAACCAGATAACAAGTCGTTAGGGATATTCTCATCAAGCTGGCACAACTGAAACAAGATAAAAAGTTACAAGGAAACATAAAGGTTAGGGATATTCTCATCAAGCTTGCACAACTGAAACAAGATAAAAAGTTACAAGGAAACATAAAGGTTAGGGATATTCTCATCAACCTGGCACAACTGAAACGAGATAAAAAGTCATAAGGAAACATAAAAAATTACTCAGTTAGAGATATTCTCATCATCCTTGTACAACTGAAACAGAGCAAAGAGTCATTTATAGAAGGAAATATAAAGGTTAGGGATATTCTCACTAGGCCTGTACAGTAAATTGTTTTTATGTAGGTAATACAAGTATATTATTTTTTGTGGGTTTGTGAACATCCAATGTCAACAACTAGGCTATATTGGTTGGTGTTTACTAATGTTGAATATCAGCAACTAGACCGGCAAACCTGTACCACATAACAATGTTAAATGTTACCACTGAGAGAGAGAATGAGCATACCAGTCTCATTTAATCACATTTCACTGGCATCAATGTTATCAGTAGTGAGCAAGGCAGTCTCGTTAAATCACATTTCACTGGCATCAATGTTATCAGTAGTGAGCAAGGCAGTCTTGTTAAATTACATTTCACGGGCATCAATGTTATCAGTAGTGAGCAAAGCAGTCTTGTTAAATTACATTTCACTGGCATCAATGTTATCAGTAGTGAGCAAAGCAGTCTTGTTAAATTACATTTCACTGGCATCAATGTTATCAGTAGTGAGCAAGGCAGTCTCATTTAATCACATTTCACTGGCATCAATGTTATCAGTAGTGAGCAAGGCAGTCTCATTTAATCACATTACACGGGCATCAATGTTATCAGTAGTGAGCAAGGCAGTCTCATTTAATCACTTTTCACAGGCATCAATGTTATCAGTAGTGAGTACTTTTCACTGGCATCAATGTTATCAGTAGTGAGCAAGGCAGTCTCATTTAATCACTTTTCACGGGCATCAATGTTATCAATATCAGTAGTGAGCAAGGCAGTCTCATTTAACCACATTTCACTGGCATCAATGTTATCAGTAGTGAGCAAGGCAGTCTCATCAGGATTCCAACGTTCAACTTCCCGTCAGAAGCCCTGTACTCTATGACTGAGCGACCTTGAGCTCACAACTGTACTGGCTTTAAAAAAAGATTTATATATAATTTGAAAAATGAAAGTACCACAGGGTGCTGTGTTAAGAATAAGACATAACATAGAAACCCTGTCCTGAGACCCCTGAGATCTCCTAGTATGGTGGATTGGGTATCTCACTGCATATAGAACTAACTAATCAAACCTTCAAAAAAACAATGTTGATCCAACTAGGCCAACAATAAATTGTATGCATCTCTGTTTCTATCATGATTAGTGCGAACCATAGGAAACAGACAATATGTAAGATAAAGCTTGGAATATTTAGTTGCGTGCAGGAGGCAAAAATCATGAATTGGACAATCTGGCACAAGCATAGATTTTTTTAACCCTCTAGGGTCCGGTTTTGCATATTGGTTTGAAGGCAAAAGACAACATGCACTAGTTTGTCAGGTGGTAGATTCCTTCTCTGCCTTCGATTACGTTTTACCAGAAGGATCAATAAACTTTGTATTTCCAGACAGCAAGTCCCTTTTACTTGCCAATAAACCAAGCACCAGGTCTCCCAAATCTCATCTACTCCAAATAGCATTGAAAACTGAAAAACAGTCTTGGGGCCTGTCCACAATATAGCCTATATAGTTCTGTAGTTGAATGTTAAATCAACTCAACTCAACTCGCCGTCCTCGCTCTTCTCTAGCTGTCATTATATTTGCCTGCCCCCCCCCCTCCCCCCTCCACATCTTGCCAATCTTCGCCTTAATAATGTGTTTGTCTTTCTCTCACTCTGTATGCGCCTTTGAAGTAAGGTCGAACCATCATGTCCAATGAGAGTGATTGTAAATTCACGATCACCGTAACGACGGATTTCTCCAGTGCGTCTAGCCAAAAGAAATTGATGCGATGTATCCAATAACCATAATCATAATGGTGATGATCATAATAATCAAAGACGTGAGCACCAGACCTCCCTGAAAAGCTGAGACGCTATGACGCCAAACACATCATTTAATCACGTGATCTCCCCGAACTGACCCATCTGCTGCGCAAGACTGGACGCCTGCTCCGACTGTTCCAGCTCTCCCACGCCGACGATCGTTAATTAAGTTTGATCAGCGCTGATTGTCAGACCTGACAGCTACCGCTGCGATCTATTGGCTTTCTACCGTTCTGCCGGTGCTGTGGTCGTCTCCGTGAAGCCAATCTCAGAATGACACTGGCGGTATGTGTCAATCGATGGCCACTCCTCCTGAGCTAATGCCGTGAAACACTCCAGCCCTCGGGCCATTCACGTTTAGTAATTAAACAAATCACAATAATTCCAGTCAGATAGGTCTGGATTTAGATCTGTGATATTGCAGAACCACCAAGCCCAAATTTCGCTGTAAGGCGCATCGTGGTACAAGCCACAGGCTGTAATGTTCTATCACATGCCTTGAACACGAATGATTAGTGGGTCATCCTAGTTCTACAAGATGGGTTAGTGTGGTTATCCAGTCGTCTTTCCTGCACTCCCAAATAGTGACCATGGCGCGATCACACGCGATATCCGTTAGCCCGAGTGTTCGGTGATACAATTATTTGCAATTTCCCCGGCAATTCCAGAACGGTTGATACCCACTCGGATTCAACACAGACATCAATTGAAGTAAATAAGCCGTTTCAGACTTTGACAACTTCAAAACTTTTATGACAACATTTCGTTCTAAATTCAATATGGGTGAACTTTAATTTCCTCCGTTTGGAGGACGGGCGGGAAGGGAAAGGAGGGGGGAGGGGGGCATCACACGACAGAGTATGAAATGCTTTTTTCTAAACATGGCGAAGAGTCTATTACCAAAAAATGAAACATTCCTTCGAAAAAGGAAAACGTCGTATCGTGACCATGCCGATGACAACGAGATATCTACTGGAAAGAAAACCGATCCCTCTTATCAATCTTCGTATACTAACATAGGCTACTGAGGTGTCTAGTTCAATATAAGACTACTCACTTTTTGGTCTATCTTTGTTGCTAATCAGATTGCATATTATGTAAGACTAATACGCCTGCACCTCAATACGAATACATGAAATACAAAAATTTATGCGATTAAAAATAATTCATTTTTCCATCGCATTGATTTTTTTTCCATGTTTATTTCTCTCTCCACCCCCAATGGTTTGTACTCCTACTGGTCCGGTCTGGCTAAATACGTGATAATTACGTATCTTTCAGAGGATAGAGCGGCTATATTGTGCTGAGAGGTACAGAGTTCCGTACCCAGCCAATGTGTCCGGCTCGCACCGCTGTTGAGTTGGTTTAACGTCCAACATCAGCACTATATAGACTATATTGTGGACGAGCCCCAAGACAAAAGTTCCGCTACCTACATTTGTCTTTGTGAAGCATGAAGTAAACTTTGTGTGGCATGCGGTAAAATTGTCAGATTTTAGTCTCAAGACCCATCGCCATATAGGGCCCCTCATGAAAACCTAGAGGACGGTTGAATTTGAGAAAATGTGCCTTTACTTTATAAATCACGTCGTTAGTATGATAGGAACAATGAAGACAAATAATTTTTTAAATCATGTTTTCCTGGGGGTTTGCGTCTGCTTGTTCGCTTTGTTTGTTAATGCCGTTTTGCTTCCGTTGCTTAAAAAGTGGACGTTTCTTGAACACAAGACCGCACCCAATTCAAAAACTGGAAACATGTTACAATTCATTCGATGCATAGCGTTTTCCAAGTGAGTCAAATGTCTTAACGTGGCTTGTGTTTATTTTAGTTGTTTGTTTGATTTTATGCCTGTTTTTACTTCCCAATAATAATTGGGCTAGATAGATTGATTTAAAACAGTCAAAAATCGGCAAAAATCAGAAGCAGGTTAACTTTTCATAGCCAAGTTTATCGTTCAACATTTTAGCAAAATTTATAAATATAAATAATGCAGTTGTATTATTTGGACGAAAAGGGGAGGGGATGATACCAACCAGCCACATGTTTGTTGTTCCTTTTTTTTTTTTTTTAGTGTTTTTTTTTTTTTTTTTATTTACATCAAATTTGATTCTACTTTCAAATGAAACTTCCACCGTTTGATAGGCTGAGTATTGCCTGATTCCTCACATCAATGTTTTTGAAACTCACTACATGTAAAAAGAGGAAAACACCTTACGCGACACTTATACTGTTAGTAATAGTGGCAAGCAGCACATTTCTATGGTACAGATTCCTGATCGCTTTAAAGATCCTTCTAAATGCTCATTAGAGACTATTACGCGCTGAGTAAAAAGGCTCAGGTGGTGAACATTTCATATATAACCAGACCTACATGATGATACACATTTTTAAGAACATTCTCTACATTGGTTGGACTACCCAGCCATGTGCGACTTTTAGTTTTAAGGATGCTTTTCCTTTAAATTATTTTTAATATCCAGTCCCCCGCCCTTTTTTTCTTTAGATAAAAAAAACCTTATGATGTTTCCACTGACAAAATAGCGGTGTTTACTGGGTGGGCTTTATGGGGAGGGTGCAAGAATAGTGCTATGTAATTAATCTTCCGTTTTAGCCAAGCTGAGCTACGGCTAGCTTCCCATTTTGGTCTCGGGCACAGCGTTGTCATGTGACCGTTACAGATGTATAAATGTACAATCACGGGATATAAAATGGGGCATACTGATGGAAGATCATCCCTTGAGAAATGGACCACAGGAAACAGGGCTGCCCATCGTGTAATACATGTAATAATAAAATGAATGAGGGTAGCAGCAAACGAGGTGGCACGAGTGGCCTTGTGTGTGACAGCACATGCTCCATGGGGGAAAAAGTATAGGGTTCGATTCGAGTGGTTAATTGCACCCCAAGCTCAATCAATCTCTCTCTCTCTCTCTCTCTCTCTCTCTCTCTCTCTCTCTCTCTCTCTCTCTCTCTCTCTCTCTGATTTGAACTTTTACCCCAGAAAAACGATTTAAACTAAGTATCGCTTGCTATATTCTGGTAAAATGTCATCGCGTAAAACGTCGTTATTTTGCGTAAACAAAGCATCGTTCCGGTAGTTTTCGAACTATCTTTGAACTCGAAGCCTCAGACTGGTTTAATGTCCTAAGTTTAGAAATCCAGCAACTCAGTAGAAAACAGAGACTTGCCCAACCTAGCGAGGCTCGTTAGTGCTGTCCTATACATAATGTACCAAAGCCGGGGCGAGGGCTGAGCACCGGCCCAACAAAAGACTTATCTATCATTCAGACCCGCAGCTCGCTCACTTCTCTCGGTCACACAGGAACGTCTTTCAAGCATCAACATTTGATGACTGTGGAAATCAATGGAGGAGTTAGCGGATCATAGCCAACAGGAGAGTCAACGCTTTAACCTTGTGACGGCCCTCAGGCAAGACACTTGAAGGCACAGTATGTGCTTTGACAGTCTGGGCAAGACAAGACAGCGGTCGCTCATACTACATTGTACCATCATAAAGAGCGTTGGGTAGAATAATTGGTTTAGGGGGAGGTAGTTACTTCTGTTTTATTAGCGATCCACCAATCGTCCAAGCCAGTCATTACAATCTAGTCTTCTGTGACATTGTCCTGTTTAGCAACCATGTGGAGTACTATCGCTCGTACATAACTGTGAAGTGAAAATCTCCACATATAATTTGTATTTGAATTTTTCTTCTGGGGCTAAATAGGTCGTGTAGCACATTTGCTTTTCATCCGCTAAAACGTTTCGTGTGACCTTAAGAATTAAAGTCAATGATAAGTATTTAAGTACTGCCTTTCCGACATTTCTTGAAGTCGCCGTATAAGAGCCCCAGGAGAACCTAGGAGACGTTAAACCCGGAGAGAGGGAGAGAACACATTTCTAGAAGAACCCTGTACAACGAATGGGCCATCGGCTAAGATTAGAACCCTCTGACCACCAGTCTACAGCACTAACCGATCAACAGGCTACCGTGAGACCATCATGTACCTAGCTCATAGGTTCCCCAAGTATCATGTGGCCATCATGTAACTAGCTCATAGGTTCCCCAAGTATCATGTGACCACCATGTAACTAGCTCATAGGTTCCCCAAGTATCATGTGACCACCATGTAACTAGCTCATAGGTTCCCCAAGTATCATGTGACCACCATGTAACTAGCTCATAGGTTCCCCAAGTATCATGTGACCACCGTGTAACTAGCTCATAGGTTCCCCAAGTATCATGTGACCACCATGTAACTAGCTCATAGGTTCCCCAAGTATCATGTGACCACCATATAACTAGCTGTAATTAAATATGTTCCCCAAGTATCATGTGACCACCGTGTAACTAGCTCATAGGTTCCCCAAGTATCATGTGACCACCATGTAACTAGCTCATAGGTTCCCCAAGTATCATGTGACCACCATGTAACTAGCTCATACGTTCCCCAAGTATCATGTGACCACCATGTAACTAGCTCATAGGTTCCCCAAGTATCATGTGACCACCATGTAACTAGCTCATAGGTTCCCCAAGTATCATGTGACCACCATGTAACTTGCTCATACGTTCCCCAAGTATCACGTGATCACCATATAAATAGCTCATAGCTTCCCAAAGTATCATTTGACCACCATGTAACCAGCTCATTATCATGTGACCACCATGTGACCATCATGTAAAAGTTCTATCTCCTAAGAGATAAGTTTCCAGGGGAATCCTACAGGGGGCGCGGACGCCAGCTGAGAATCGAATCTGAGACCTCCTTATCGACAGTCCACAGCGCTCACAGACTGACAAGACTGGCACCCCTGGGGAAGGGATGGCGATGGCACGTGACTAGGTTGGCGATGTGACTCTGAGATGCTGTATCACTCATACAACAGCCACTTTATTTTCTTCCTTTCATTTGTCTGTTTTCCGTGTTTTAAGGTGGGGAAACGGTGCGGTGGTATTCAAATGTC
Organism: Elysia chlorotica; assembly: GCA_003991915.1. NCBI lineage: Eukaryota > Metazoa > Mollusca > Gastropoda > Plakobranchidae > Elysia > Elysia chlorotica. The sequence continues at coordinate 168,959 of RQTK01000317.1, forward strand.
ATCCGACATAATTATTTTAACGTTCTTGCTAAACTGGTAGCCAACTATTCTGTTAGAAGCGGAGCCACCATTATTTTGATTCATCGATTATCGGGAAGTATTAGGCAATGCCTCGCTGAGCGATGGAAACAAGCATGTGTTTATCAGTGCATGCACGCGCCTGTACCTGGCGGGAGTGACGGGGACCCAAGTCTGATCAATTAGGGCGACCCGGCTAGGCTTCCAAAACTATGGTCCAAAACATTCATTTTACCTATATTAAATATACTGTGGTTAGAAACATTTATTCAGGGACAGATTACGAATGCAGAGTGCCGTGTCTGGAGAAAAGCCATGTCCTGGTTCAGATTGTCCTCCGCGCCAGGGAACATCACTCGAAATAGAATACTGTGTCCAATCAATAGGAAGAAATAGCACCATGTAAACCTAAATTACTAGGACAATGGATAGACAAGTCTCACAGTTTTATAGGAGTGGTTCCTGGCTGTTTCGGCGAGTGCCTCCAGGCAGATTACGTTGGATTTGACATTTGTTTTGATAATCATTATCTTGGCGCTAGTGCCATTGAGATCAATTTGCTGGTAGACAAAAATAATGGCAAATAATAGCCATTCCACTTTTTACCTTCTTTAAAGATTGGTCCATACATTTTACTCTTTAGTGACAAGTAAAAAAAAACAGAGCTAATCTTGCAGAAATATGATAAACACTAATATTGCACAGAATAAATTTCAAATCAATTACAAAGCAACTATGACCAAACTCTTTTTGTTTGCCAAAAAAATGTCAGTACATGTACTTTCGATGCTATGGTTACAAAGGGGGACGCTGAACATCCAAAACTTGGGTAGATCGGGTTATTACTTTAAACAAATTTGAAAAGTCACGACCGCTCAGTATTGAACAGTTACTCTACAGCCCCATTAGTGGTGAGACAAATTATGAAATCCTGAAGGAAGCGAAAAATGGGCGTCTACCCAGGTAAGTTGTACAGCCTATAATGAACAACAGTGCCTTGACCTGAAGCCCCAAGGAGAGCGCAAAGTGGGCGGACTTACAAAGGCTTTGTTATGGGGCGCCCTCGACGGTTTAGGGTCAGTAGGAACGAAGTGGGGAAAGAGAGCTCGCAAAAATCGTGTGAGTTGGAGGAGTATTGTTGCGGCTATAGTTTCGCCAAAAATTCAGAAGCAAAAATCCAGTCAATGTATACATTTAAAAGAATCATGCGTTCAGATCATTATGTTTTTAATGAACTATTTACTGAATCACCCTCAAAATATAAGCTCTTTCAAACCTAAAAATGCTTTGGTTTATATTTAGTTTGATTGGTCAGTTTCTTAACGTTCCCCAATTTTTACTAAGCAATATTGAGGACGAGTTATAATCCTAAAATCTGACATTTGTATGTGCTGCCACAAAGAGACATGCGCTTATATGATACTGACACCGCAGTGCTCTTTGATCATGTCAATACATTCAAACATAGACAACAAAAACTGAGAACCAGATAAACAAGGTGATAGGATTAGAAGCTTGAGGAGACAGCTCGGTAGGCTTTGACCTCATACGCAAGAGATCACGCTACTTGCAAGCTGTTAGACCCTACAATGAAATCTTGACCATTCTAAAACAAAAACTTTACAAGATATTATGACCTTGCCGTGGTCCTGTCAGGGGTGCAAGGAGGGAGAGAAGACATAGAACAAAATTAGGACCGAGCAACACTGAGAAAAGCAGAGGAGCCCCCAGTATCATTGGTTGTCCAAGCTTCACGATATCCAAGAAGTCTACACTCTGCAAGACAGTGATGATAGTGATGCTTTAAAACTTACCGCAAAAAGTCTGCAGTGATACATTGGAATTCACTAGTTTCTTATTGAGCCTTTTTTCCATTGTGTGATAAACATTATTTTCTTCCCATCTCAGAATAAAGGCCTATACACATGTTAAGAGAAGCCTAGTGTCTCTTAGAAATTGCTTTACTGTTATCAATGTTTGCTCAAACAACAACTGGCACATCATAATTCCATTGGCACTGCATTTGCACTAAGTTTTAGAAATGAAGGTTAAAATTGTAAATAAATATAAATCGCACGAAAGATAAATATTGGAAGTAATAGATTTAAGAATTAAATCCAAAGGATGTTACCTTGTAAAGGAAATGTACTCTAAATGCTACAGAATAAAAGTTGATAAATATCCTTCAATAATCTCATCCATTTGTTTTTTAATTAAAATTAATCTCCTCTCAGCTCAGGTTTTTGGTAAAGCCACAACAGCTAATGATGATGGATGTGAAGAAACTTATAAACAAATCCAAACACCCACATAGTAGGAGTGACAGACTAATTCGTTTGTTGGGAGTAAACATACAAGTACTAGTGTACACCAAGAAAAAGGGCACAGATACAATTTTTTTTTTAACAAGTGAAAATAAAATATCAGACTAGAGCAAAATGTTTAATCATTAATCAATCGATACATGATGAAATTGCACCATGCAACTGTTAAAAGAAGCTTTAATTACCTTAGCAATTGCTAAAATTACTACTTAGATCAATGTTTGCTTACACCCCTCAAGATACAAGAACTGTAATGTAATTGACATGGCCTTCCCCGTAGGTTATTTATACATGTAGTCTTTTTTTTTAACAGAGGAATGATAAAAATTGAGAAGTAAATTTAGTTGAAGTGCTCAAGCCATGGTTCAATTGAATTTGTGAGTCATACACATAATCTAAAACCATTCCATTGATTGAATGGTGAAGATTTGAGTTAGGTTGAGTTGGTTGCAGCAGTATATCGTCTATATTATGGATGGACTCCAAGGCTGAATTCTGACCGTTTTGTGTGCTGCAACACAAGACACAGGGTGGGGACACCTGGACACCTATCTAAACAGCAGGGGATGAAATTTAAAAAAATGTTTGACCTATTGTGTTTTTTTTAACCCCAGACTTCTCGCTTAGGATGCCAACGCGCTAACACTTGAGCCAGAGGAGTGAAGCAGATTTAGGTCCTGCTTTCCCCTAGTAACTGATACAACCAGCTGTGAAAATATTAATATCTTTTTTAACTCTCTTCTATAACCAATTAAAACCCAAAATCCAAACTTGATGAAACTGAAATTGTATAGACATTTTTTTTGCACACATAAATTGGTATCAGAATGTCACAATGTATCCCAGTCACCAAAACGGTCTAAACCACTTGTTTCAAACAAAGTCAAAGTATATCTCTGTATCTCCTATTTGCTTTCAAGTCAGCAGAATAAATTACAATTTGATTTCTATTTTTTTTTATTTTAGAGAATTATCATTTATGTATGAATCCTGTTCGTCCTATCATTGTCATGTCACTAAATGTATTTCATTTCTCATCTGTTTTAGTTATGGCTTTATCATTGTTTGAAGTTCAATAAAGACCACTGAAAACAAATTCTTAAAGTTATTTTATGATAAAGCCAACACACTCACTACCATCACTAGACCATCAGAAATAGACAACCATGTCTGACATTCAATGCCCAGCACCGAATTGCACCACCACTTGGCCTTCAACCACAGTACCGGAGGTCCTCCTCAAGCTCATCGACCTCCACGAGAGGACGGCCCACCCGACTTCACTCCTCACAACGGCACCATCCACAAGTGCCAAGGCAGAAAAAGTCAAGCGGCCCACAATCTCTGCCGCAGGTACGAGTGAGGAATGGTCATACTTCACACAACGCTGGGCTGACTACAAGGCGGCCACGCACCTGACTGGTAACGACATTGCATACCAGCTCCTAGAATGCTGTGACGAAAACTTAAGGAAAGATCTCACTAGAAGCTATGGTGCCCTTGCCTCCTCCGATGAGGCCACCATCTTGAAGAACATTAAGTCCTTAGCAGTGAGGCAGGAGAACATTATGGTGGCCAGAGTCCATCTCCATCAACTCAAACAGGACAGAGATGAACCAGTTCGGGCATTTGCCGCTCGACTGAAAGGACAAGCAAATGTGTGCCAATACAGTGTTGACTGTCAGTGTGGCAATAAAGTAGATTACAGCAACCACATGATTCAAGATGCTCTGGTACGTGGCATAGATGATGATGAAATCAGGCTGGATGTTCTGGGTTGGTCGAAGCAAGAGATGACCCTAGAAGAGACTCTAAAATTTATTGAAGCCAAAGAGAGTGGCAAGCGATCTGTCACTCACCTCCACGGCACCACGACCACCACCGCTGCTTCCACAAGTTCCTACCGATAATCTAAAACCATTCCATTGATTGAATGGTGAAGATTTGAGTTAGGTTGAGTTGGTTGCAGCAGTATATCGTCTATATTATGGATGGACTCCAAGGCTGAATTCTGACCGTTTTGTGTGCTGCAACACAAGACACAGGGTGGGGACACCTGGACACCTATCTAAACAGCAGGGGATGAAAAAAATGTTTGACCTATTGTGTTTTTTTAACCCCAGACTTCTCGCTTAGGATGCCAACGCGCTAACACTTGAGCCAGAGGAGTGAAGCAGATTTAGGTCCTGCTTTCCCCTAGTAACTGATACAACCAGCTGTGAAAATATTAATATCTTTTTTAACTCTCTTCTATAACCAATTAAAACCCAAAATCCAAACTTGATGAAACTGAAACTGTATACAAATTTTTTTTGCACATATTACTACATAATTTGGTATCAGAATGTCACAATGTATCCCAGTCACCAAAACGGTCTAAACCACTTGTTTCAAACAAAGTCAAAGTAGCATACATACATTTTAGATAAACATTTGAATAACAAATGATAAGAAAAAGTAAACTTAAGGTAATATATTTAGTAAGCATGTTTCAGGTTGTGAAAACAGCAGTGTCACTTTTTGAGACAAGAAATAGAATCCAGTAATATTTGTAAGGGTCTTGAATCAATAAACTAACATATCGCCACTTTTCATTTTATCTTGGCTGATAATGCTTTCATATCTCAGAATGGTTGGGTTGTGAAAAAAATATTTAATTTAACCCAATTCACAAGGCAATGCATGTTGGAATCTAAAAGCAGCTTGATTCACCACATGTGTATTCTTTTCTAAAAATATTTTTCTCAAAGGAGATTGCTGTTTGTCTGCGGGTTTTATTTTGTATGTGCAATAGATTTTTTGTCTTGGGATTACAGCAATTACTATACCAGCTTTTCTAATTGTAAATTTGACTTTAATTTCTAAAATATTTTTTTCTGCAAATTTAATTTTTAGTGGGTTTTTTTTAAATGCCTAAAATTGATCAGTTATCTTCATCTGATTTGAAGACAACATCTCTTACCAACATTTTTTTTTATAGGGAAACATGTACAGTATACATTGATTTCAAAACTTTTATCTTACAAAAAAATGATCACAAAATAAGCGCAATTGTATTTAACATTTTGTGGACATCTTATGATACACAATTTGTTAAACTTAACAACTCTGGGAAAACTAAAATTAATTAATAGCAAAATTACAAACCAATATGATTGTAAATGGCATCGGAAAATTGTGACAACACAAAAAATAAGATTGGGTACATATGATCTTATCCAAAGGACTAAAGAATCATATCACGATTTTTTAAACGTGACAGTTTTTGTTTTAAATTGCAAATGATGCCAATTCAGTCTTTAATAAATTTACAACTAACGGACCCCTTTAAAAACTGGAAACAAAACAATGATGTACGCATATTAGTTTTTTATTTTAAAAAAACACTTGCTATCATTTAAGGTATTTTCATAAGGTAATTTTGAGCCGCCATTACAACAATTTAAGATTGGCATGGTTTATATATCTTCATCATTGATGAATTAAATTTATGAAAAATTGCATATAAAATATATAGGCCTATATATAAAGTTATATAGCATTCATGCTATTAATCATGATTAATATTCAGTGATGACTATATGTTGTTGTACTTCTTAGCATCATGAGAAACAGCAAAATCAGCAGATTTGTGGATGTGTACACAATAAACGTGGGCTAGAGGCCTCTTGTCATGGAAATGAAAGGTACCATTCATGCAAACAATGATACATACATCATTACTATAGATCGTATGACTGATGTCCGTTGTCACTGGCTAGGCAGGTCAAACGAAGAAGTCTATTAGAAACATACAGAATGAACATCTACTTAGAATGTGAAAAAAATTATTGAAAATAATGAAATACATACCTTTTCATACACAGCATGGCGTGGTTTATTGTCACGACAAGTATCCATTATCTTCAGGCTGGGCCCAAATACCATTCTTATCCTAAAGACTTATTCATTGGTGATGGCATAGGCAGAATAAAAAACCAGCAGGCAAACATTAATTCCCCTGGTTTACATCTGCTTAGATTTTACACCACTGACTGTGAGTGACTGTGGGTCAAGGTAGTCTGGAAATAATGCCTGGGTAATGACAGCAGATCTTAAGAATTTTCACAGAGTCTTGGCCGTCTGAAACTGACTCAGTAGTTGATAGGACAATATGGTCTAGGTCTAGAGTTAACTTTAAGCATCTAGATTAGATCTAGATCTAGACTCCAGTCCAGATTAAATCAAGGTTTAATCTTTGTGTAGGTCATAGCATCGGGCAATTCTTAGAATGCAATGCCCTTCATGGATGATACAGTAGACAATGACGAATGATACATCCCCGAGTCTTGTATTAGATCAAGGTGTGGGATATAGTATATTAATAGATCTTTAGATTTAAAAACCCAAGCTTAAACCCCACCACACTTTAATCACTGTTGTGTTCATTGAATGTTAGGCTTTGAGCTCTTTCGTGAATCTAGATCTAAATTAGAATCCATTGCTCATCGTCCAGCATCTGAGTACTCAGCCTCCGTTGGCGGAAGCGATTGTCTGCAAGGATGTTGACCTTGAGGTCAATCAATTTACGTCACGCAAAATACACGAGAGTTCATCGTTATTCCGAGACGATAGTCTGGGTGAGCACTGAGCCTGTCAGGGGAAGTAACCGGGGCTACAGCGTGAGCACTCAAGAGTAATGTTATTGCGTACCTTGACTATATCTACATTCTGGAGTATACAGAATGTAGCTGGATAAATTCATGTTACATATTAAGCTTTAAAACACAATTATTTCACTCCATTTAAAACTATATGGTATTAAACGTAATTATAATAAGACGCAGAACACGGTGACATATTTTAGAATCATAATATCTTACTTCATTCATAAATCAACCAAGTGACAAATTAGAAATTGGTGTTCCAATTGATTCTTGGGAACATAATAAAATTAATATAGTGGTGGTATTTCTTGGGTGGTGTGACTTGTTGTGGTCTTCAAGCGCTCTTTTCCCGTCTATCATACTTTCCCCTCATTTCATAACGTGATTCCAACGTGTTGTTTATATTGTAGGGACCAGTACACATGGTTCATAATTTGTAGACCTACCGTCGATTAATATATAAAAGTGGTATGTCTAGAAAACATATGTGACCAAAGTAAAAATGTGGTATATGTTCTGATGTTACAATTTCTAATTTTTTTTTTTTTTTTTTACAAAGAATAGTTACGTGCACATGATTATAACAACTATCATTCATAGTTACTGAACAGCAAAAAAATCAGATAACTTGTCGATTTGATAGAGAAGAGTTCGCGATAAAACACAGCTCTCAGTCGGACATGTAATTGGTGGTTTTAGTAAGACCCGTGTTACGTCCATCCTCAGTAACTAGACAAGTGAACAGGTCCCAAGACCAACGTCTGAATGCACGTGCTGCCACACAGAAACACTAGAAGCCCCAATAGTAAAAGCGAAGACTATTTAGTCTAGATTAGCGAATCCAGCCAATGAGTGAACAGCTTTTTTTTTTTTTCAAAGGTTATCAAAGATGACTCGCATCTACATTAGAAGATCCCAGATCTGCGGCACGCTATCGTCGTGAGAACGGGGTTAGGACTTCTTTTTCAGAACATACTTGTGGGGCTGGGCTAGGACTTCTGTTTCAGAACTACCTGTGAGGCGGGGCTAGGACTTCTGTTTCAGAACATACCGGTGAGGCGGGGCTAGGACTTCTGTTTCAGAACATACCTGTGAGGCGGGAATAGGACTTCTGTTTCAGAACATACCTGTGAGGCGGGGCTAGGACTTCTGTTTCAGAACATACCGGTGAGGCGGGGCTAGGACTTCTGTTTCAGAACATACCGGTGAGGCGGGGCTAGGACTTCTGTTTCAGAACATACCTGTGGTGCGGGGATAGGACTTCTGTTTCAGAACATACCAGTGAGGCGGGGCTAGGACTTCTGTTTCAGAGTAGCCTGTGAGGCGGGGCTAGGACTTCTGTTTCAGAACATACCGGTGATGCGGGGCTAGGACTTCTGTTTCAGAACATACCGGTGAGGCGGGGATAGGACTTCTGTTTCAGAACGGCCTGTGAGGCGGGGCTAGGACCTCTGTTTCAGAACATACCAGTGAAGCGGGAATAGGACCTCTGTTTCAGAACATACCAGTGAAGCGGGAATAGGACTTCTGTTTTAGAACAGGCTTGTGGTGCAGGGCTAGGACTTCAGATCAGGCGGGCCAATAGGGTATCAAATCGATGGGCTTTCCGATTTGAGGCCGCGCGTTTCCACCACAAAGAGAGAAAGAAAGCGGGGAGGTTACATAGGTAACTAAAACTATCCAATTACAGATATATTCGAGCAGCGTGTGGGACATTAAATTTCGTCCACTTTTTCCATTATGCTAAAGTACAATTGCATGCGCTAGACTGTTGCTCGAGTTTATGGAATGATCACTCGTGTTCTCTTGAGTTTTTAGGGGAAGAGGGAAGGCTTCGAAATAATTCATTTAGTATAGCAAGGCGGTATCTGTTTCGATTATCCGATTTCTAGTTTCAGGTTGGTTCGGGTGTCAGTAGGCCTACGACAGGCCAAGTCCTGGGTAGCTTGCTCTGGGAATCCGTCGCTGTGTATGTTCACAATTGTGATCATAAGAGGCGTTCAGCCTAATAAGAAGAGTGATTCACTTTCTCCGAACAGACTAAATGCTCTCGGTTATTTGTTTGGATATGGGGAAGCCCATAGCCAATTCCCGCTTGACACCACATAAAGAAGTTACAAATGAATGGAACAACGATTTTACCGTCATGATGAAACAATTGCTTCTAAGCTTTGTTCTGAATGTGATTTTTTCCCCTCTTTGTTAATTTGCCTATGCCTTAAAACGTTTTATTTTCAGGTTACCTTTAAAAGAAGAAAAAAACAACAAAAAACAAAACAACTGCACCCGTTTAGCGACGAAAACGTGTTGGGATCTGGCTTAAGTTGTAAGTTGTTGATTAAACATAGGCCTAATTGTTCAATTATTTGTGTTAGCCTACACTATTACACGATACGAGGACGAAACCGCTTGGGACGTTGATGTTGAATCTCTCCCTTTCCTTTTTATTATTATACTTTTTTTTAAACACTGCATAGTTCTGATAAATCCGTGTAATCGGTATGTGAAGATATAATGCTCGAATTACAACTGGAAGGATATCACAATTGGCTACGATACAGAGCGTGTCTTCTAATCAGGAGAGAATGGATAGATGGTATCCTCGACTTGTTCCCTAAAGGATTGCGTTGGTATAAAATAATGCTAATGTGGGCTGGTCGGATGAGACTTAAGCCCAGTGCTCTTGGTATTCCCGCTCTGCATCTTAGAGATAGCACATAAAACTTGTTAGAAGCTAAATCTTGAGATCCGTCGCCGAATAGGATTCCTTTTGGGAGACGTAAGGAGTTAAACAAGCGCTCCGCTTCTCTCCGCCAAAAACTATCACAATCTGTCAATCCTCGCCATTTCATATTAATTTTCCTTCTGCTTTTCTCACATAATTATTATTCATTGTAGACATAGATCTGACTCATCCTGTCCCACAATAATATCACCCATATCTCTTGCTCGCACCTCATCTGCTTCAGTGAAAGATGCCTGAAGGTAACCATTTTGGGCCTCATATATAACAGGCTACGCTTTTACAATCGTGTCACGTACTAAAATCTAGACAGTACGTATAAACTCAGACAACGCTTGCGTCGCCTCACAGTCGCTGGTCGAAACTCGGACTCTTCAGATACCAAGCTTTCAGTTCAGTCTTCATTGTGCAGCTGGACAACCTGGCAATAAATCGAGCAACCGGAAGTTATTGACGCCATTCTTTCTTACCCCCACGCTCAAACCCAGCAATTTTATACTGTACACTGTTTTTAAATCTGGTTTTAGTGTTCATTCAACTCATAGAAACATTAATACCAATCATCATGGCTGACAAATTAGACATGAGTTTAGATGATATTATCAAACAGAACAAATCGCAGCGAGGTAGGGGGCGTGGGGGACGAGGTGTTAACAGAGGACGTGGTCAACAACAACAGAGACGAGGCGGTGGATCTGCCGGTGTTTACCGCGGAGGAGTCAATAGAAGACGTGGTGGCGGCGGATCATTCAACCAGCAAAGGGTGAGATTGTATGGACGATTATAAGAAAGCCCTCTATGTTAATGCTTTTCATTGTATCATATAGATCTAGTGTACATTACAGAGACCAGACACAAAGTTCATCACACAGGCGTCGAAGTGAGTGCTCGCAGGGCAGTACCGTGAGTCCTTTGTCACGGTGATCTAGATCTAGTTTCAGTGAAATAAAATCTATGGCACCAGGATGGCCCTTCTTTATTTTACTTTCATTAGATGTATAAAGCAGTTGGATTTGGAAGCTGCAAGGAGATAACACTACAGGTTTTCTCTTTCCCATTGTTTCTGGTTTGGAAGAAAAGTTTCAATCCGCTTGTACAACAACAAGAGTAAGCACAGCACTGAAACAGCCCTCCTTAAAGTTCATTCTGATTTTCTTAGTTCCACTGACCAAGGGAAAGTCGCAATTTTAGCTGTTCTAGATTTTTCGATCGCTTTCGAGCCCACTATTCTTCTTGATCGCCTCTGCATTACATTCAGAACGGGTGGTATCACCCTTTATTGGTTTAATCGTACATCTCAGACAGGAGACAAGCTGTTACACTTAGAAAGAGTCTGGCTTAATCTACCCTAAATTTGGGGTTCCTTAGGGATATATATGTTCTAGGACCGGTTCTGTACTCAATGTATTCACAGCCATTAGCTGATATTCTAACTAGATTTAAATATAAATTTAATAACCACATGTACGCTGATGACACCCAAATTTATAAATGTTTTGATTCAACCAATTTTGACTATGTAATAAATTACTTAAATGCACATATTAATCACATGTCCTCATGGATGTAAGCCAACAAATTAAAGCTTAATGAAAACAAAACAGAAATAACGATCGGAACACCTGCTAAAACTACATAAAGTATGTACATATCTCCAAAGTAAAAATTTGATCAAAAGGTAACACCCGCTTTGCCTGTAAAAAATCTGACATTCTGCTTTATTGAAATATCACGATGGACCTACACATTTCCAATCTTTGTAAACTATAGATGCTTCTTAGAAATTAGAAAAGTTTTACAAATAAGACCTTACTGGCTCTGAACGCCACTCACAAACTTGTCTGTTCGCTTGTTCTTTCCAGGATAGCAGGGTTACCTGATTATAAATTGAATAAAATCGAACTGATTCAAAACATTGCAGCTGCACTTGTCCAAAAGGTGACCAAAAAAAAAACAAAAAAACACATCACACAATCTTTCAGTGCCAATATGTGTCCCAACTTTCTACAATATCTTAAAGATTTTGTTATACCCTACACACCATCTAAAACCTTACGCTCAGCTGGTAAGGACCTCTTAGTGAAACCAAGATATAGAAATATTTCGATCTGAGAACCTTTTCTTTCCAAAGCACAAACTTTTGAAATAACAGACAACTAAAAACCCATCTTTTAAAGTCTCGTTTTAAAATTAAAAATGCAAATGAATTAACTTTGATTTTTTTAACATAACTTAGTTGGCTGTTAGTTTTAACACAAACAATGTTCATTCTTTTCTTGCTACTATTAATTTACACAAGCATTAGTACTTTGTCTTTAAATTAGTTCTGACCTGAGGAGGTAAATCTGTTGTACATTTTGTATACCAACAGTTTAATGTCTGCTAACGAGTAATAGATAATGTAACCATTTATGATCTCCAGGGACCTTCTCAGAGCCTTTCTAGACAAAAGAAAATCTTGAAAAATTGACTTCTAAAAATAAAGTTTCATTAAACTTTACAAAGTCACTTTTATAGCACAGAATTTACTTAGTTAATAGATTGGTCTATATGCTAGAATAGATGTACCTCTATGGATTTCGTATTTATAGGCCTAAATTTTAGTAAAATAGTTGCAACATTGATTTACTTTATGCCTTACTTCAATCTTAATACTTGAAAAATTAATGGGTAGGTAGGACTGAAAATTAATGATGATTTTTGAATTGTAAATATATATTATGTATTTTTATGTGTTGCAGAATGAAAAATAGTGTCTTAGCCCTACACATTGTTTGTCTCTTCAAAAATTGTAAAGCTTAATCAAGATAGTTGTACTCTCAAATTTTGAAACCTGTTATAAAATAAAACCCCAACTCCAAATCCAATCAAAATTTTCATTTTGCTACAAAGCGGGTGTACTTGACAAAAAGCCTGTAAATCACTAAACACATAGTGAGAAATATTTGTTGGTACAAATATAGCATTGCTTCATTATCAACAAATTCACTCATTCATTAGCTATAGGAGTATAATATCCATCCCAGTGTAAGTGGTTATTATTACATCCCATAATTTAATTTGTGTATTTTTCAGTCCCGCGATGTTCCCAATGATGTATGGCAGCATGATATGTATGATGGAAGCTCAGGACCTGCACGGCGGGGTGGACAAGCAAATCAGATGGGAGGAGCAACTGGGTCAGGCAAACTGCTAGTCTCAAATCTGGATTTTGGAGTAAACGACTCTGATATCCAGGTAATTGCTGTAATAAATTATATAAAATAAAAAAAACTGCCGTCATTCCTGGCGAAATGCACAGCTGCCCCTTTCCCGTAAAAACATTATTAAACTTGACAGTTTCATTAAGATGCTTTTGTTGATGGTGGATTTGTTTTATTTATTATTGACATTATGCCACCTACTCATAGTCTTCAATGTACATATATTTTATATGTTTTGAATTTTATTAAGAGAGAAAAAACTACATCTTCAACCAGATTTTATTTTGTTACCGATTACTTAAGTGCAAACAAGATATATAAAGTGGTCTCCGGCCCTTGGGAGGTAAGAAAAGCGGGTTCTTACGGGAGGAAAAGAAAATGAGTAATCTTTGGTAAATTTTATGTTAATAGGTTCCCTGAGTCGTTCCTTTTTTTTTTTTTTTTTTTTTTTTTGTTTATTCAGATCAGATTGTAACTGGGTCTTTATTTTGATAGTTCAGAACATTAAAATACTGATATAAAGTTACTCCTAGTCATCACATCCGTCTGAAGGGTGCATTGATTTGTAAAGAAAATTATTTATTGTCACAAGAAAATGAATCTCCTCAGTTTAAACTCCAAGTTTCTGGGGGGGGGGGGGGGGGGGGGAGGGTACAGAAAACTAACACTGACTCAACCAGTGCAAAAAAAAGCAGCAGTTTAGGCGGAGATCGACCTATAGCTTTCCCATAAGAGACTGCACTCTACCCATGAGCCACCTCACGAGAGAGAGAGAGAATGGGGGGTTGCAAAAAAGAGAGAGAACCAGCGACTTTAACAAGGAATTTTATGACTGAGTTCCCTGCCTATAGACTAGCAAGAGCTGGGAGATGGCAATGGGGAAAGAAAGATTTGATTTCGACTAGGTGACCAAAAATAAACGAGCTGTAGCAGATTTACTTGAAGTTGTCAACATTCATGAAACAGAAAAATTGAACATAAACTTCAAGAATAATCCTGAGTTATCTCTGACCATTGCAAACACTAAATGAATGACATGCAGAAGTAGATTGGGTACTTAGTCATGGTCATTCAGGTCTCTTTCATCAACTAGGTCTACATCTCTGTTTCTCTCTACGTCTGACTCAACTTCTCTGGGCACTGGCTCACTAGGTCTAGATCTAGATTTAGCTGCTGATCTAACTAGATCTTCTACCATTATCACGACTAACACCACAATCATATCATCATTTTCACTATTTAAGACATCTAAAACTTGTTCTCGAGAAATTTCCTTCCTGATGGATCTGCTTTTTGGTCAGATATTGTTAGAGATAGTGGGAACAGGTGAACAAAGTATGAGCTGAAAACAGCAGCTATCTTTCAAATCTGCATTCAAAACAACTCTGAAAGTAAGAGGAACTCTTAGTCTCATTCTTGCATGAACGATTTAGATTTATTAGGCCTATTTAATAGGACGTAAACACGTCTAGGGTTAAAAAGTTAGAGGTGATCAACTAAATCTTCTAGAGCACAGATGAAAATTATGTTTTTGAATTTTTTTTAACAATGAATTATAAATTTGTTTTTTTCTCTTTGGTATCAACTTAAAGTCCGTTAATATGAAGTTGATACGTTCCTTATAACTTTTTTTTTTTTTTCAATTTGTAATTGCAGGAGCTATTTTCAGAATTTGGACCTTTGTTGAAGGCAGCAGTACATTTTGACAGATCAGGACGATCGTTAGGAACAGCTTCAGTTATTTACCAAAGAAGAACAGATGCTGTGAAAGCCATGTCACAATACAACAATGTACCTCTTGATGGTCAGTTCCCCTCTCTATCTCTGTTTTATGTACTTAATTATTTTTTTTATATATATAATGTATGATGGGCAATACAGTGGTCTCCACTCTCCGCTTGCGAACTCACTCGCTCTATGAAACGTCATTTTTTCTTTTCATTTAATACCCCTACCCACCTGTTTTGGACTCGTATGAAGTGTAAGAACACGTTTTAAGAGAGCCGTATATAATTTTTTTAAAAATTATTTGTCAAGCTAACACATTATTTTTCACTTCCCCGAATATCTGAATACGTCGAACTGATGGGTGGGAGGAGGGGGCGAACATACACAAGCCTGTGAACCTTTAGAAACGGTAGAGTAGGCTACAGCCGTGTAAGAAGATCAGAGAAATCTTGCTTCCGTCATCCCTTTGTCATGTCGACTTGCGGTGTTCGGGGGTCTACAGTCAGGAAACTCTGAGGTTTACATTGAGATGTTAACTGACGAACCTAAACTCCTTCCCCTGCCCCCTATAGTTAGAGCCTGTCCTTGAATACAAATCTCAGGGGACAGCAGTTGTTTCATTAGACGAGAGTGGGTAGGTATCCAATCATAAAGGAGTAAATGTGACCTGACCATGCAACAAGCACTCCAATCTTTTAATCCGGCCCACCACTCCTCTTGGTTGCTCAAATTATGTGTCAATCGTTTAATTGTGAAGTGCATGTTTTCTCTCTCTCGTTCTTTTCCTTCTCCCTTCCAGCCTCACTCTCACTGTCTTTCTAATTTCTCTCTTTTTCTTTCTCACTCTTGCCCCCTCTCTTTTCCCTCTTCCCCTACTCTATCTCACTATTTTTTCTTTTTCTCTATCTCTGAACCTCTCACTCCCACTCTTTATTTCTCTCTCATTCAATATTTCTGCCTCTTTCTATCTCTCTTTCCTCCAACTCTCTCCTATCTCTATATATAAAAAGTCGAAGTATTCCTGCGGGCAAAGTCTTTTTTAGGGGAAGTGAGGGCGTAACATCTGTAACCTTTTTTTGTGTCCAGCTGATGCTGCATTTTTGTGTGCTTGGAATCTGCTCGTTGGAGGGAGGGAGACTTGTCAGCTGTGCAAGGTTTTCATTGTGATTAACCCTAGTAGTGTTTACGGCCGATTAAATTGGCCATAAAGTCGCCGCTGTAGTGTTTCGACCGATATAATCGTCCGTAAAAGAGGGTTTATTTTATGGTTGACTAAAGCTTCTGCACACCGCCAAATAAATAGAAACCGCTTCTTCCAGTGTTGTTTTGAATGCAAAGATGATTAGATTGATGATCATTTTGATATTTTTTTTAGTGATGAGTCTAGTAGATCTAGATCTAGTAGTGGCAGTGAAGGCGAGGAGCCAGTATTTAGATCTAGATCTGGGGATTCAGTGCCAAGAGCAGTTGAGTTAGAAGTAGATAGAAACGGAGATGTAGTTGTAGATCTAGTTGATAAAGAGACCTGAATAACCAATTTTTCTTGTATTGGTCAGTTCTGAGTAACAAAACTTATTTTGTCTGTGCTCAGGTCGTGCAATGAACATTCAGTTGGTTGGAGCCCAAGCAACTGCCGGCTCAGGTGCAGGCTTCAGGCAGGGCGGAGCTGTCGGGAACCGATTAGGGCAGCGCGGAGGAGGGTGAGTTTACAGGCTGCAAAGCTAAGATATTTATTGTTTTTCTTCAAATAATTATTTTTTTCTTTTTTTTATATATATATATATATATATATATATATATATTGTTTTCCTTTTTTTTTTCTTTTTTAATTTTAAGTACAAAAAGTAAAATTGTGAAAGTTGATTTGGGGCATATTTGTTTGAAATGGCCCTTAATTTTTATCCTTTTTAAATTAGTTATAATATTTTTCTTCGTCGGAAAGCATTCTGATGATCGAACTTCATAGGTGCCATTCTGTCATCATGAGGGAAAAAGGATTTTATTCTCAATTGCACCTAGATGTCTTTTCTAATCAGAACTGTCTGAAAATGTATTTAAATAGAACACACAAGCTGGAGTACCTGTTGATACGAATAGGTCAAATACAGCAGAATAGTCTGTGGGCCAGTTCCTTTTAAAGGGGAAACTTTTGATTTTAGTCAGCCCAATATTATTTAAATTTTAAAGTCCCAATTTAGCATTTTTCGTTTTGTAGGTAATATGGTATAGGTCAAATGTGTTGTTTGATCGAACAGTGAAAGCAACGGCTCAAGTTCATAAAATTTAAGCCACAGAATGATTAGCAGGGTTACCACCAAATTTTTGAATTTTTTTAAAGACCCCACTCCGCCCCCCGTGAGGTTAGATAGACTGCTCAAGTAAGCCAAGATTTTAGATCTAGATAGATAACTAAAGTAAGCGTAGATTCTAGCTCTAGATAGATTACTGAAGTCCAGCGGTAAGGGGCAGTGTGTGAACTGATGAACTGGTAGCTATGCCATTAGAACATTCGGTAGTCAATTATGATGAATTTATGAAAAAATAAATCAATAAAAAAAAAAAAAGGGCCAGGTAAACCTAGTAAGATGTACCTTCTGTGAAAATTTTATAATTATAGGTTGAGTCGTCTTCGAGCCTTTTGGGAACGGATTCTACTAACAGCAGTGTATTACTTTTTTTAGGGCAAAACAATGATTTATGAATATATATATTGTAAATGAAAGAAGTAAGGATCATCCTTACATTCTGGTTCTGCACAAAACAAAAAACATACGTAGCTGGAAATCTTTTTGGTGCTCCCAACCAACTGTAATTGGTTCAAGGTTAATTTTGTCTATCATGATGAACATTTTGTGAGTATCTGTGATAATGAAACAATTGTCTCTGTATTTTACTATTTTATGATGGTTAACCCATTGTGTGTCCTATGATAGGTATTGTCTGTGAGTGTATCTTGTGATATGAAAATTGAAATGCACATGTGTGTGTCTTGTAGCAATGAAATATTTGAATGTGTCTTGAAATGATGGAAGGCTTGAGTGACTGTTTATCTTGTTATCATGGACGGTTTTAGTTATTGTATCTTGTGATTATAAAAGGTTTCAGTATCTGTGTACCTTGTGATAGTAAATTATGTTTTCTCTCTCCCCCTAGTGGTCGTGGTGGCGGTGGCCGTGGAGCTAGAGGCGGTCGAGGGCGGGGGCGCGGAGGGCGAGAGAAGAGAGCTGTTCCATCCCTGGAAGATCTGGATGCACAGCTGGACGCCTACAATGCTAAGGTACAGTGCTACAATGTCTTCTAAAAACGTTGCTGCTGGTTTTAATCTATGGCCATTTCAATGAGTTGTTTGTTACATAAAAAATATCCTATTTTCTAATGTTACTCACAATTGCTAAGAGGTTTTCAATTTTTTATATCCTTCACTAACACTTGGATTTGCCTAGAGTTAAATTCGAGATGAAAATTCGAGATACTTTTGTGGTTAACCTTTTGCATGTTATGAGATGGCTAACAGATCTTCAATTATGCTATTTTGTTTGGTTCATTTGATTCATATCTAAAGATAAAGCTATTATCTCAATCATGGCAAGGCGAAATAATACAATGTTGTCTTTTTTCTTAAGATAAGTCTTTCTCTCAAACTGAAATGGAATGATTTTGTCTCCTCCTCAGATGGACACAGCCGATGCATAAGATTCTTCAGCTTAACAAGTTATTTAAATATGGAGAATTTTTTATGTAGAGCTGGGTGATAGGTGCCCTTTTACTTATTGTATTATTCAACTTCATACTCTTTCATTAACATTATCATCTGCCCATCACTGCGGTTTCATTTTTGATATGTTTGTGTCATTAAGATTATATGTTCCCAAGTTGTACTTTTGTGCCTTGTTGCAAGGCTGGTAATAAAAATATTGTTTTAGCTAAATTATGTATTTTTCTGTCTTGTGCTTATGTAAGTGGATGTTTTGTGTGTCTGTGTGTTTGAAGCTAGATTAAAGGTGCTATAACTCATTCAATGTAGTATCTCACATATGCAGTAGGGAACTAGAATGGTCTTTAAAATCTTGATTTTGGCCAGTATTTTTGGTAACTGGATAAAGAAAATTGGTACAATGTTTTAATACTGTTAGTGTTAGCAAAATATTTTCTGTGCTTGGGCTCAAATAATCGAATCTTTCTAAAGCTGTAAAGGCTCAAACTTAAGCGTACATAGCTCTGAATTCTCAGGCTCAAACGGTTTTAACAAATGTACAGATGTACTTTTGTTTTCTTTATGGCATTACTGGGGGT
This sequence comes from Elysia chlorotica, assembly GCA_003991915.1. NCBI lineage: Eukaryota > Metazoa > Mollusca > Gastropoda > Plakobranchidae > Elysia > Elysia chlorotica. The sequence continues at coordinate 187,914 of RQTK01000317.1, forward strand.
TTCTGTGGTTTCTCCTCTGAGTCCTACCCACCCACACTATCCCCAGGCTGTTCCTCTACTGCATCCGGAATCAGCATTCCCCTGTCAGGAATGTACAAATTACAGTTTAAAGATAGCCGAAAAACAAAGTCCTACTCCTAGCGACACTGTGCACTCAACTGCA
>RQTK01000317.1:193076-339624 GCA_003991915.1 Elysia chlorotica
TATAGCAAAACGGCTTTGTTCCTGATTGTTATACGACTACAGTTAATTGTGCAGCTAATAGCCGAACTGAAAAAGAAATAAACTCAAGTTTTGCGAGTAAAAAAAAAAGAAAAGTAAAGAAGAATGTTTATCGGCATGTGATGTCTTTTCATATCAATTATTACATAATGGAATAAAACAATAATAGATTTAAATAAGCATCTGTTGTTCTTAATATTTTTTATGAAAATAGCCATGTTTTACATTGGTGTTTTGGAGCGGAGGGTATTGTTTTTTTCTTAATTAAAATTTGAGAGAGTTAGTAACTCTGTTTTATTATTATTTAGCCATTTAAGCCCGAAATAGACCTGTCTAAATATTTAGATCTAGATCTATATCAAGAAGAACAATCCTTTTTTTTTTTTAAGACCAATCAATTTTCTCAGTTTTTGCTATATTTTTTTTCTGTTTAAAGTGGAAAAGAAAAGAAAAACAGATTGGGGGTTAATCACAATGAATAGCAGAGCACCATTTCATATATGAATTTTTCGTAGGTTCCTTTATTTTGATTTTTACGATTTCGCAAACAAACACACAAAATGGTGTGCTGCAGCGCCACAGAATACATTGCAAAGCCTGGGGCGCCAAGGCCTTGCAGAGTTTCACCACCTTAACTCTTTAAACCCATGCGGCCGGTAAAATCACAAATATGACGGAAAACTGAAAAAAATTCCCTCTTTCCGTTTATAGAAACCTACGTCAAAGCATGGAATGGGCATGAATTAATTGCAGTCGGTTTGTCGACCTGCATGCACCGTCTCTGGTGATCTAGTGTTAAAGAAACATCGGTCAAACAATTTCATCTTTCTGTTGTTTGTCTACAGGAGTTACAGGATCTCAAGCGCGATCCGCCTGCAGGGTGCTCAGCAGGACCAGTTGGGGACGATTGTAAGTTCCTTGTCTACAGGATTGGGTTAGATTGTTACCAATTACTCTGGTGCAGGGCTTCACTAAAGGGTTAAAATGTTGAGCACAATTTTCTTTTATTGTGTAAAGCAGCTGCACAAATCACATTATCTTTTCAGATAACTTGTATTTATTTAACTGTCATTGTTAAAAGCTATTGTTTCTCTATTAATCTCTCTGTAAACTTAGTATTATATTAAGAAAACTGTCATTGATCATGTTTTAGACCTTTTAAGTTAACAACAGCTTGTTTTGGGGATTCAATCGATTCTCTTGTCTGAGAAAAGGAAGGAGGCAGAGAATATTAATTTTTGTCTTGAAGTAGCCTATCAGCATCTGTTGAAATGAACATAATTTTTTTTTTCAATCATTTATCTTGACATACTTTTTTTCAATCATTTTTTTCCTGTAGTGTAAGTTATTGATTTAGATTTTTTACCATATGATATTCGTTTTTGACTTCTTGATTTTGAATGCAAGGCCAGTCTTAAGAGACTGCATATTTATCAAAGTAGAGATTTTCAGAATGTGCTATGCACTTTCACTGTGGTAAAACTCTCTGATTACAATTTGTCTGTAATGCATGTCATTAAAAACATGTTACTTTATTTCCACAGTGTACCAGTGGGAGGCTATGATACAAGGACCAGTGAGTGTGCTCTAGATACAATCTAGGGGGGGGGGGGGGGGGGGGAGGAGGCAGTTTAGTGGTAGACAGGTCTGCCTTCCCTTGAGGAGGTAGGGGGGTCGTGCCTCTTGAACCAATAGATGCCAGGTCAAACAAATCGTAGAAAAAAAGCATAGACCATCTGTTTGTCTTTCATTTTGTTGTAACTTTGTAAGCTTGTGGCACATCTGATCCATGCTGTCTTTTTGTTGAGTTGTACGACTCCACAATATCGGTTTCACTTGTTATGTGCTTGTCCGCATTGTGGTGCATGGTGCTATTATTTGATCTGTAGGAAAAATGTTTTTGTACAACCAAAACTGCATCATCTTTCTTCATCCCTGTTCTTTTTTGGAAATTGAAAGGGAGAAATGGCTTCCAACCAGCATTACCGTTTTTCAACAAATGACAGAACCTTAAACATGTCTGTAACGAAGTCAGTTTTGAGCTTTCCCGCTGCCCAAATAGGGTTCCACGAGTCGAATAGCCATGTTTTTCTCTGACCGCTGAGGGTCTCCCTTTACGACCATGATATGATTCGTCATGGAGCGAATATCTGTTTTTGGGATCACAAATAATTAAAAAAAAAATTTGATTCCATATTTATCCCGTTTGCTCGGTAAATACTGGAGAAATGAGCAACGTCCCCTTCAAGGCATCGTCCACAATATAGTCTATATAGTGCTGCTGTTGGACGTTAAACCAAACCAACCAACCAACCAAGCTTCAAGGCATCAGCTACTCATCCACCCAAAGATTTAATTTTATGTTGAAATTGTCCCAAATCTTGCAAAATGGAGCAAAGTAATCATGCTCTCCACATGCATTCCGGGTTGCCTTGTCATCAAATCTCAGATGGTCTCTTAGTTTCAAAAATCTCTGGCAGCTAAAACATGCCCGTACTGCTCCTGTATTTTTGCCATTTGAAACCCCAAAAGTTGAAAATATTCAAAATGGATATTTGAAGAATGCATAAAACTTGTTAAATAATGGGATTTATAAATAAGATTAACCCTTCCACATGATTTAAGACTTATTCCTTATGTGTGCACTATTTTGCGGACTTTTTACAAATTAAAAATGGTAAAACCTTTGATTTTTAATATTTTGAAATAGAAGGTTTGCAGATCAATACAAACAAAGAGGTGTTAGCACAAGATCACAGTGCAGTTGGACTAGGTTAACATATTTATACTTACAATGTGAAATTTATATAAAAAAAAGGCTTAGAGTCATTTTTGACATGTTTTCACCAAAAAAATTAAGTGAATGTCATGTTCATTATATAATTTTATCAATCATCTGGAGTCGTACTGGTCTTTTTAAGTGAATAAAGCAATTCCAACAAATGTGTTTATCTTAATAATTGAATCTGGAGCTTTGTCATCAAATAATATGGTGTGTTCTTTCTTTTGCAGCCTGACAGTGCATACGCAGACGGTGTGTTTTATTTGTCCATTCACTTTCCCACAGATTACCCCTTCAAGCCTCCAAAGGTAGAGAAAAAGATGAATTTCTAAGTTCTGTTCTCTTTCCCTTTGCCACTAGAAGCTAGTTAAAAATTTGACATAATTGTATTTTCTTTTTTTCTAATTGTTTGTTTTTTAATACATCTTAAAGTCTACTGTTTAGGGTGGCATGAAGCAGTAATGATAACTTTTTAAAACGCTTTACTGACACCTTATGAAGATCAAGGTATGTTTGGTATCTTGAGTCTTTACAAAAGTTGGTATCTGAGGCTTTACAAAAGTTGTTATCCAAGTTGGTATCTGAGGCTTTACAAAAATAGACATCTAAGGCTTTACAAAAATTGACATCTAAGGCTTTACAAAAATTGGTATCTGAGGCTTTACAAAAGTTGGTATTTGTGGCTTTACAAAAGTTGGTATCTGAGGCTTTACAAAAGTTGGTATCTAAGGCTTTACAAAAATTGGTATCTGAGGCTTTACAAAAGTTGGTATTTGTGGCTTTACAAAAATTGGTATCTGAGGCTTTCCAAAAGTTGGTATCTGAGTCCTTACAAAAGTTGGTATCTGAGGCTTTACAAAAGTTGGTATCTGAGGCTTTACAAAAGTTGGTATCTGAGGCTTTACAAAAGTTGGTGTATGAGGCTTTACAAAAGTTGGTATTTGTGGCTTTACAAAAATTGGTATATGAGGCTTTACAAAAGTTGGTATCCAAGTTGGTGTCTGAAGGTTTATAAAAATTGGTATCTGAGGCTTTACAAAAGTTGGTATTTGTGGCTTTACAAAAGTTGGTATCTGAGGCTTTACAAAAGTTGGTATTTGTGGCTTTACAAAAGTTGGTATCCAAGTTGGTGTCTGAAGGTTTATAAAAATTGGTATCTGAGGCTTTACAAAAGTTGGTATCTGAGGCTTTACAAAAGTTGGTATCTGAGGCTTTACAAAAGTTGGTATCTGAGGCTTTACAAAAGTTGGTATCTGAGGCTTTACAAGGGTTTTAACTGTTTTCATGGTCCCTGTAATAATTCTTGAATACTTGAGAAACACAGCTCCATTTTCTATTGGAGCCTACAATGTGTTCATTATGTACTTGTTTTTGGTTTAAGATAAATGAAAATGTTTTTGTAGATATAAGTTGTGGCCTATCACTTGGACATTGAAATTTGACAAATTTGTTAATATATTTTTTTGTTTCCGTTATCAACTGTTGTTATGAGTGATGCAGATGATCATTGTGAAGAAATGTTTGTCAATTATTATGATATTGAGACTTAACCACATTTACTTTAAAAAATCATACCACAGTGGTACAGGATTGTTGTCTTGTGAAAAATGTGGAGACACTTTTGATGAAAATCACACACATGTTAAGGTTCCATAATCCTGACTCTCTGCTTTGGCTCCTCAGATATCCTTCACAACAAAGATCTACCACCCCAACATCCATAGTAATGGGAGTATATGTTTGGACATCTTGCGATCTCAGTGGTCTCCAGCTTTGACCATTTCTAAAGGTGATTACAGTTTCGAACATAAAAGAACGTTGAATAATCTATATATTATTTTAGTAAAATTGACTGGTTATTCCCAAAAGGCTCGAAGACGGCTCAACCTATAATTATGAAATTTTCACAGAAGCTACATCATACTAAATACTAGGTTTACCTGGTCCTTTTTATTGATTTATTTTTTCATAAATTTGTTATTGTTAAAAATAAAATAGTTTGCTTTGGGATTTTTCTGTCATCTTTTATAATAACTTGATCTAGGCTTGATTAGACCTATTCATTGTCCATCGTTAAGTACCAAGTTTTTAAAAAGTCAAAGCGTCATAGGCTACCGCTGGACTTGAGCAATCTATCTAGATCTAGAACCCACGCTTACTTAAGCAATCTATCTAGATCTAAAACCTTGGCTTACTTGAGCAGTCTATCTAAATCTACAATCTAGGCTTAACTAATGAAAAGGGCTTTATAGATCTAGTTTCTGGATCTAATATCAAATTCAGCACCTTCAGTTTGTCATTGCTACCAGTTCCAAACAAACGCCAGCTCCTCGGCTAGAAGTAGAACGATTTTCACGATCGCTTATCCAGGGTCGCCACCAGGTTGAGAATTTTGTGAAAGATCTAAATGCTTACAAATTTCATGTGTTGGAAAAACTACATGAAATTTCAGTAAGGGGAAACGACTTATCAAAAATTACAAGGGGATGTAACTTGCTACTTAAACAAACTTTTAGTTGAATAGCAACTATTGGGTATATTTCGATATTTCAAGTTCTTAACTTATTTATTAAATGTGAAACAGAATTACTTTAAATAGAACAGTTTTACAGGGGACATTTGCCATTAAATTAAAAAAAAAAAACATGTTTAACGTATGAAAAGATTATATTAAATAACCTTTTTATCGAACACAAATTTGGATGTAATTCATTTTTTTCAAATCATGATCTTTAAGGGGTAAAGTCTATCCTTAGCAGCAGTAGTAGAGTAGCTGTCTAGATCGAATTGCTGATGTGTTATAAGGAGGAATTAAAAAAAAAAATGAGGTAGCAAAAATGTATTAACTGATGGCAAGGAGTCTAACAGTTCCGCTTTGAAAAATAATCGGCTTACATACTATTCCACTGTATTCAACCTGTTCGTATGAACGGGTACCCCAGCTTGTATACATTATATGGCCATTGATTATATTTAATAAATTGAGGGTTGTGGTAAAGGGAAGCCTAGTCTTGAGATTAAAGTTTCCTAGGATCCCATACAGTGACAGTATCCCAGAGCAGAATGTTCAGGACTTGGCAGTAAATCATATCATATTATACTGACACCAACCCAGCCTGTTGGGGATGAAATCGGCAACCTCTGGATAGAAACTTCACTGTTCACTAAGTGTCTGAGCCTGGGCCGTTCGACTGCTATGACAAAGAATTTTGAAGATTGGTTGAGGTGGATTGTGTCAGCATAGCGTGTGTCGTTGAGTATTTGTATTTGGGTCCTTTTAAATCTACCTTTGTTGACTTTGTTTTTTTTTTAATCTGTGTAACAACCTTTTCTCTCACAACATCCAGGTAAAAAAATGTCAGTGTTTTTATTGACAGACTCGAGAAACTGTTGCATTTGTTGTTGTTTTTTCTTAATATTTAAATATTGAGGTTCAATCCAAAAGGAGTGAGACTTCAAATAGACATTGGTTTTATTTTCCTTGTTTTTCCTAAAAATATGTTCTTTTTATTAACATTTCAATCAGTTCACCATTTTGTTTGTTCCAGTTTTGATCTCCATCACATCGCTGCTAACAGATCCAAACCCAGACGACCCTCTAGTACCAGAAATTGCTCGAGTCTACAAAACAGACCGCAACCATTATGAAGAGCTGGCTAAAGACTGGACCAGGCGATATGCACAATCTTGACTAATCACTGCCAGCTATCATGATTGCTTTTTTCCCCAAAAATACAATATTTTATGTCTTGCCTCAACCTATGAATAGGGAAAAAGGAACAATTAAAAATTCAAACACACCAGAGATTTGCTCTTTCCACCAGTGATATGATACTTTGTTTACATGAATCTTTTTGCTTTTGTTTGGAACAGCATGTGCTGAGAAAATTTTGTAACTTCATGGTGGTGATAGAAAGATTTTGGCACATCAATACTACCACTTTATTTGATTTCTCCAGAGCTTCAATGAATGTTACATGTCTCTCTTGTTTGCTTGTCATGTTGGGTAGTGTCCACTTTGTTTCACCCTTGTATACATGCATAAAATGCTTCTTTCTTTACTTTAAAGAGTGAAATTCAGGGCAGTATTGTTGTTGCACAGTCTGCTCAGTGTCCTGAAAATCCAGCACCATTTACAGCTAGACAATTCAATACGGTAGATATTGTTTTGTACAAGTTGCAGTCTTTTCAAACTGGAAGAATGTGACCATACAATGACGTTTCGGAAATTTGTCATGTTTTTCTACTTAAAAGAAATACTCAATGAAATTTAATGAACAGAATTTGTTTTAACTGGCATAGTCTGTTAAAATGAAAACAAGTAGCAATATTCTTTAGCAGAAGAGAAAGTGGTTTTGAGGATTAGATACCGCCAGGTATTTAAATATTGGTTAGAAATAGAATGTAGTGGAGAGTTCAAATACCTATGTTTGCCTAAGCAATCAAGGTTGACGTTAGGAATTTTGTGTTTTTCAATTTCAGTTTCTTCTTAACATGTTGTTTATTATATTGTCATCCATCCAGATTTTTTATGACCTCTAGGACTTTTGACCATATGTTGCCATTCAAATTAATTTTCAAAATGTCCCTTGAAAAGATGACTTTAAAACTACCTGTATTTAATTCTTTGTAAATTCTTTCATATAAATCTTGAGAATTTTTAAAAATCAGGTGCATTTAGAAATATGTGTAACTTTCAACGGGGTCCTTAAAACTATAAATTTGTCAAATAGTTTCGTTCTTCTTTTCATCAATATATCTTGAACAGGTTTAAGTCAGCCTTATCCGTTTATGCGATTTCTTGTATTCTGTGTGGATTAGTCTGATTGGTGATCGCGGAATTGAGTTAAGTTGAGACACATCTGGGGAGAAGGGTAGTTACATCATGAATCACCTCACACAGATTCTAGCTCTAATAGTTGGTGATGGGTGGGAGCTTGTACTGCATTAGATGCCATGAAAGATTTTTATAATTACAGGTAAATAAAATCCTTTCCTTTAATTGCTTCACTTTTCGGTATGCAGCATGGTATGCCGTTTTATACATTTCTATGGTCGCGAAGGTTATTCCCTGAGGTTTAAAGAAACTTTTAAGGTCCAATCTCATTGTTTTTGTTCTAAGGTTGACCAAACCACAGAATGATCAGCTCATTCTCATCTCAAGCTTTGAGTAATCTAAATCCTGAAGATTTTACCTCCTAGTCTCTCTGTTCAAAATATTTTGGTGTTTAGAAGAATGTTTTTAAGAACTTAGCAAACTCTGTTCTTCATATATGAGTGAAATATTTAAAGATTTTGTTTCCATGAAAATTCAATGAAGTTAATTACATTACACAGTTTTTTCTTGACTCTGCCTAAGTTAACATTTTTTTTTCAAACAATTTTATAAAGAAACAAAGAGGTTGGAAAGAAATTTGGTGCACCATTTTCTATCCCTTTTTCTCTGTGAATGCCTTTAGTCAATGAATTCTTCTAAACACCATTGCAAGACACAATATTTTTCATAAATTTTAAGCTTATAATTATGTTTTGCTGTTGTTTTTCTGTTCCCACGTGGTGTAACCTTAATATTGTAGCTAATATAACAATATAGAGCTCGAATACCCATATGATTATGATTTGTAAACTGTAATGGCTAGTTTTATTCCAGTTGCTCAACAAAAGCTTTTACTTATAGACTAGGTCATCTTAAAAATCTGCCTTTGTGAATGTCATCAGAAGATCAAAATGATGTAACAATAACACTGAGTAAAGAACAATTAAGTTATATTTCTGTAAATACTCCTTGCTGTGTGTTTATAGTTAATTCATAATGTCCTGCTCCTTTTATGGAACAATCTCTCTCATCCAGTTTTTTTCCATGTTAAATTACTTTTAACAAATAAAACCATGGTAGCTACAATAGTTTCCTTTTGACATGTATAGCAATAAAAATGTTCAAAATATAGGGTCAGGTGCTCCATATGTAGCATGAATCTTCAACTACAAGTTACATTTTCCTGAAGGAGCTACTTAATTCAAATTTTTGTTAAGTGCACCTCTTCAAACTTTTTGTTTTGTTTGTCACCACTAAGTAGCAGGGATGAATTGTTTAAACTCTCAAATGCTGTCAACTTATCCGTAACATTTTAAGAAAAATAATCCTGTTTTTTGGATAAGAAAAAAAGAAGCGAAAATGTACTTAATTTGTCATTTTCCAGATATGATTACATTGCTGTATACATAATTATGTGTATTCTTACAAGATACGAATATATAGCCTATATAGTGCTGATGTTGGACGTTAAACCAACTCAACAACAACATCAACAACAAGATACAAATAGTTTGATCTTTTGAGTCCTTAAGGAACAAATTTAGGATACGATTGTTGTTTTTTTTTTAGTTTTTTTTTTAAACTTTTCTACCTGTATCAAGTTTGAAAAAAGGGTAAATTTCTTACAAGAAAAAGAACAACAAAATGTACCTGTATGTATAATGTTGATGCTGTTAGTAAAAAAATGTTGGCTTCACAGGTCTCCTGTCACTCCTACATGTACACTGTAATAGAAATGGACAATTTGCTACAACGGAAGAAACAAAATGAACCTGTCCTGTGTTTTTTATTTAGTTGATTAGTCAAGGACTGCTCTCACAGTCTTAAGTCTACTTCCTTTCTTCGTGCTATTGGTTAACAACTGTAACTGTAAGTAAATGTAGTGTGTTACAGACACATCAATACTAGGATACAACTAGATGTACATTGTTTGCTGCATATAATTGTAAAACTATAAGCATCCTGTCTCAATTAGTCTGAGTGTACTAAACTTGTTACGACCTCCATAGCTTTGTGTGCAGGGGTTAATTAGAATGCCTTATATTAATTTTTCAGTATGGGAAATGGCACTTTGCTTTTGTTCTTCTTTTTTTTTATATGAATCGTATCACTATCAGATTATATTGTAGTATGATTATTTGTTGACTTTATATTGAACTTAAGTATAACATTAATAAGTATTTAAATGGGTGAGATGTTATGGTGGTTTCTTCTTCACTACCCGTATCATTTTAAAATGAAAATCCTGCACATCATTCTAGTTCTTTCAAACACAGATGTGCAATTTGTTATTGAATTTTGTGGGGTGTAGGTTGTATAGTGCGACTTATTGAATTATTCAAGCATGATATTAACAATCTAACAAAAAATAAAGGCATGGCAGTCAAATTTTTTTTTATATTAATTATATGAAATCTAATAAGAGTAATATTACCTTAGCTACCTACTAAAACTTTACAAAATGTATTGACACCAATAATTATGTTGATACATATGAAATTTTATTACATGTACTTTATTTTGTCAGCCAAATTTTTTTTATGCCTCATGAAATAAAATTGCATTCTGATTCATTATCTAGGTACATTTTTTTATTGTTTTGTTGATTTTCCAATCAAAGAAGCTAATTAAGCTTCACCGCCACTCGTGGGTAAAAACACCCAGGCTGTGAAAAATCTACATAATCCCTTTTATTGGTTCCAATTATGAGATAACAACCAATATGTATTCCTCAATTTATGGTTTATGCTTCCATCTGTGTTGTTCGTTTTTCAAAATATTAATTTATTGATTTTTTGGTTTCTTTGAAGCTAATCCATTCATGTGTGAACAACCTTTTATACTCGTAAAAAAAATCTTTGGCAACAGTAATGCTCCCTCTCTCTCTTTCACACACACACACACTCTCGCTTTGTCCCGCTCTCCATCCCGTTCTCTCGCTCTTTCCTTTAAACTTAAAGGTATAATAGGCTATTGTAGTATAAGTTGTTAATGTCCGTGCTCCTGCTCCTCTGCTTTTCCTGACTTCTACACTTACTCCACCTACCTTCTCCTTTTCCACTCTCGGCTCTTCCTCCCTTCTCCTTTTCATACTTTCTCTTTCTCCTCCTCCCTCCTGTTCGCACTTCCTCCCTCCTCCAAATTGCTCTTCCTCCTGTTCATACACGTATTTTGCTTTCCCTGCTCCTCCTGTGTATCTACATCTGCTCCTGCTTTTCCGATGTAATTCATTTTTACCTGAACTTAAAAATTTACCATTTTAAAATCGTGTGAAACACATGCACACTATATTGTCCCCTCAAATTGCAAATGTCGACCTTGTCTTTAAAAAAATCACAAATTTCCCGATTTGTACGGAATGTTAAAAAATAATCATAAAAATATTGAACATGTAATGTAAAGGTGCGAAAATTTATAAGAAGAAAAAAAAAGGGGCATAGCAAGACTGGTCCAATGTTCAAATTCAAAACTGACAATAAGCACACCAAATGAGCTGGGTGCATACATTTTTCTTCCTAGAAAAAAACAACCCAAAAAGCTTTCCGAATTTAACTCTCTGTCTTTCTCTCTAGTAATTTGACAGTTTTCTTTTCTTCTCTTCTCTCTCTCACATACACCTGCCCGCGTATTTCAGCTTCCTCTTGGATATATCTTTTCTTTTTTCTCTCTCTTTCCCTTGAAATTATTTCTTCTGTTTCTCCGATTCCATTTTTCTCGCAACATTCTTTTAGTCTCTCCTCGTTCTTTTCCCCTTCTCTCTCGTAGGGGCACTTTGCTTTCCATTCTCTTTTTTTTTAATCTACCGTCTCTCTCTCTCTCCCTTGAACTCCTTTCTTCTCTCTTTTTCAGCTTTTTCTTCTTCTCTCGACCCCATTCTCTTTTCTCTCTTCTTTCCTAGTAGTACACAAAAATGTATCATTCCTTTATATCTCTTATAGTCTCAATTTTTCTTCTCTTTCCCTAAACTTTCTTTTTCTTTTCTTCCTCTTCTCTGTCTCTCTATCTGCAAGTCTCTTTGTCTATTTCTGGCTGGCTGTCTCTCTCTTAATGTCTATACATATACTATAGCTCTCCATCTTTTTGTCTCATCTTCGTGAACTCCTCTTTCTTTGTCACCCTCGATGGTTTGATAGGACTCGCATTGGACGTTAAAATGACCCCCAATTTATTCAAACTGAAGGGTTTCAGAAATGACCAGTGATTAGTATAGTTTAGCTTGGTCTCAATTTGATTGCCATACATACTTTAATAAAACTTTCTTTTTCTTTTCTTCCTCTTCTCTGTCTCTCTATCTGCAAGTCTCTTTGTCTATTTCTGGCTGGCTGTCTCTCTCTTAGTCTTAATGTCTGTACATATAGCTCTCCATCTTTTTCAATTTGTCTCATCTTTGTGAATTCCTCTTTCTTTGTCACCCTTGACGGTTTGATAGGACTCGCATTGGACGTTAAAATGACCCCCAATTTATTCAAACTGAAGGGTTTCAGAAATGACCAGTGATTAGTATAGTTTAGCTTGGTCTCAATTTGATTGCCATACATACTTTAATACATGTACTGATGATGTACGTAGAATCTAGTCACTTTTCAGAGTGGACAGAGAGACTGATTTTTTTGGTGAAAAAAAACTTTGGTCAGTAGGCGTATACATGTATGTATTTTAAACCAAAAAAAAACAAATCCGTGGATTTACAAAGCTACTCCCAATGTAAAGAAAAAGTTTGTTTTATCAGTTTGTCACACCAATGTTTGGCAATTTTTGTGGCAAATGTTTGCATTTTTGACATATTTTGCCTGTTTTTGTGGCAATTTTGCGCAAATCTTGGGGGATTTCAAATGGCAAAATACTACTGGGACAGACTATACTGAGTTTTGAAAGAAAAAGACGCAAAGTAAAGTGTACAATAAAACTCGGATTCAACAAACGATCTTGTTAATTTTCAAAAGTTCGCTGTAGTGTATGCATGATTCTTTGCAGCCATGTGTGGCTCACTACTGCCAAAACCCTACATCTAATCTATTACATCTTTGTGTCTAGATGATACATGTATTGAGGCAATCGCACACCCTCACATCTACCTGCATCTTCCCTTTCCTTTTCCTTTTTTAGTTACCTCTTTGGTTTCCTATTTTGCTTGATGATCGTATGTATGCTGCCACTCATCTCCCTCTTTGCTCATCAATTTTCATTGTGACCACTTTTTCTGCACACTCCAATACATGTCAGTCCTAGCTTATGAGTCAAGTGTTATTTTTTAGCAAGCATTTCTTTGGTTGTCTCATTTGAACTAGATCTAGAGCAAATGGTATGCAACTTTGTAAGCTTTTTTTACCCTTCCAGGTCTTATAAGGACCAAGAATGGCACACAAAAAAATATAGGATTAGGAAAGATTGAGGGAAGGAAAAAGATGTTAACTTAAGAAGGAAAAGAGAAGATTAACTTCAAATTTTTTTGTTTTTTAACGCTTCAAATATTAATTTTTGATTTCTAAAAAAGCTATGTACAAGTAAAACAAATAAGGGCTGATTAATTAGAAATATCCTGCGACGTATGAACAATGCATTTTCCAAATAATTAGGCAATTTGTATTTGATTGTACTCTTTTGAGAGATATTACCTTGAATTAGTTGGAGGCTGGGGGATATGGCTCAAATGGTAGAGCGTTAGTCTCCTAATTGGGAGGTCCCCGGTTCAAAACCCACAAAACTCTGTCAAATATTTACTTGTCCGATTTCTTCTCCGACTGGTTAGGTAATGTTTAAACTTAGGGTGGAAACACAGTGGAGGTCGCACCTTCCCTACAAATCGGCGACATAAAACTGTGCGGAAAAAAGGGCGAGCTGGTAGAAACAGAGTGATGGTCGCACCTTCCCTCCGAACGTCAGAGCGACAAAATCACGTGACGAGAAAAATTCCCTGTGTGTGTTATTATTGCCTAGAACTAAGTAGAAGCATTGTTTCAGTTATACTTATAGGAGATGGATGTGAATGAAGAGCCGATTTCTTCTGCAATTTTTTTCCATTCTGCATTGAGCAGGTTTCTGTTGTTGTACCCAGGGTCCGTTTTGTCATATAGAAATGGTCTTTTTTCTACAGCAACTATAAGCTTTGTTGTTTGGTCTGTGTCCATCTTGGGTTTTAGAATGCTTTAGATTTGTTTGTAATAATAATTATAATAAAATACGTGGCACCACAATCCAAAGTGTATTGACTTCAAACACAACACAGATACGGCATGGAGGGGTGAAAGTGTGCGGGGGTGGAAATCGCACGTATTCTTCAACGTGTGGGTGTCTGAATCGAATAAAAACATTTTTTTATGAAATTGTTTATTATGCATTTTTTCAGCATCTGTACGCGTAGACTTTGTTAATTTTGGATCGCTGATTACGAATCTGTTTTCAGATTTTTGCTACGATCACTGGTTACCGATCTCCAGCTCAAAATACGGGCCTACTTCATTTCTGGTCAACTTTCGCGCGACCATGCACCTGTTGACGCCAGATCTAAGCGCAGCGCTTAGATCTAGCACCATGAGGCGAGGCGACAAAAGAGGCGGCCTTTTTTAGGCTTCTACTCTGTTTACTGTAACACTTTTCATATGAAATAAATTCTCGCTGCAAAAAAGGGAAGCTTGGGCGAGATGGTGCGACATCCACTGTGTTTCCACGTTTAAGCAAACAACTCAAATCAACCTTTTCAACATATGATAAACACATAATTGTGACACGGTAACATATTCCCTGCAGCCATTCATGTGAGTAAAACTTTGGGCATTTGAAACTTGTATAACTAAGATATAAATCAAATTACACAAACAGTAACCTTTTTACATCGTATGATATGCACACTATTTTGGAGAATTTTTTAAAATTGGAAGAGGTAAAGCCTTTGATATTTATCATTTTGAAATGGACGGTGTGCAGATCGATACCAAAAGGTGCTAGCACAAGAGCGTACCAACCTGCACATCATGTGTGGCGGGTGATGGGAAAAGGTTCAGGGAGGCTGTGGAGTACTTTTGAGAATAAAGATCTTCATTTAGACTTAGGACATGTTAAATTAGGACAGGGTGCCACATTTCGCCGAACTGAAAATCATTTTTCTGCAGTCTTGTATCATTGTATCATTGTAAATGACTATACTAGTCTACTTGTGTTCCAATATCATGTAAATCAAAATAACACTTATAATGCCACAGCAGTATACACTCATGAAAAACTAAACAAAAGTACTGGTAAGAAAAAAAATTAACAATTTTTATTTATTTCAAATCTCTTAACAATTCTTGAAAAATGTCAAATGAAAAGGTTACTTAGTACAAAACAACACTGCACCAAAACATTTGATACCTGATAGTATTTAGTCACAGCAAGATAAGATACCATTATCAATAATTATCAAGTACAAAGTCTACTACATTTTAAGTCGAAACTCCATTTCTAATGCCAACCAAATACTTTAT
The DNA here is from genome assembly GCA_003991915.1 of Elysia chlorotica. Classification (NCBI taxonomy): domain Eukaryota; kingdom Metazoa; phylum Mollusca; class Gastropoda; family Plakobranchidae; genus Elysia; species Elysia chlorotica. The sequence continues at coordinate 208,156 of RQTK01000317.1, forward strand.
TCAAATCCACAAAATGTTTTTATAAATGTCAATTTAGTAAATATTGCAAAACATTAAATTCTAAGTAATCAAAGTCTAGTCTGACAATTAATAGTCATTAAATGGGTAAATAACTTGTCAGATTTATACTAGTATTCCGGCCTAGGTTAACAAAAACAATAGTATTGTTGTCTTACACAAAATTTAACACGTGACTCAAAAAGAGATTGTCTTAAAAAAGCAATAAGTATAATTCTACACATACAAAAACAAACACACATTAGTTTTTAAACGGCATGCTGATCCCCCCTCCCCCTAAAAAAAAAGTGAACTGCAATTTGAATACAATGATGATGTCTTGACGAGAAAAGAACAAATGAGGGTAAAACAAATTTGCAAAGGCTTAAACAAACATGAAATGATACAAATATCCAAAGCTTCAATCATGTACCCCACAACAAAGTGTTGTTACAAAAGATTCCTGGCTTATTTTGGTTTTTTTTTTTCAAATAGAAAACAAATTAATACAAAAAACATACTTTCCTTTCATACTTCAAACTAAGATGTTTCTTTACATAATTTATTTTTAGACTTTTCATCATCCCCTGGGTAATTTGTTTATAACACATCTTGATTTAAAATTATTCAATAAAAATATTTTGTTTTATATACTATGAATCTTAACAGAACAAATGAACATATAGAACTTTCTGAAATTAGATTGATTACAGTACTGTCACCTTGCATCCTTTCTGTTATGAGTTGAGGAAGCTGCTTCCAGTGATAGCAAACTCTGAAATACAGAAGGATGAAAAACTGAATCACATCAAAATCCTATCATTCATCGGTAGAGAAATTTCCATATGGAGAAAAGGTAAAAAAGCAGGATTATAATAATCAAAAGCCTTCTTTGCTTTATTTCAAATGTGTAAACAATTAAGGATTTAACAACAGATTACAACCTAATGCTTTTAGAATGGAGGAGGGGGAGCACTACCAAGATTAAGAAAAAAATCCACATGCTTCAGTAAAGACAAATGTGGGAATACTGAGTCAGAGCCGATACTATCAGCATTCAGTCCACTGGTAAACTCATCTTTATTTGCACAAGGATGTGCCTTTAAAGTTACTATGTTGACCACTTATAATCAGGGGCAGAGACAACAGTGCAAGATTTGCTTATATCATAACTAGGACATTATCACTCTCTAAACAAAAAAAGTCCTTATCTTGTTGATTAAAAAAAGTAAAACCAGGCATGGAGTAGAAAGGACTTAAATATACAGATTTATCTACACTTTTCAATTAGTCTTTCTTTCTTTAAAAAAAATGACTATTTTACAATCGCTAGAAAAATAAACAAAGACCGAAATGTTTTAATTTAATTCTAAAGATGTGCAAACAAGAAATAAACCTAGGTAGGATATATAATGTTAAAAAAAAAGAAAAGAAAAAAGAAGAAGAGGCAAACATGACTTGTTCTGCTTATTTAGAGGCACTCCTGTCTGCGCTGAAAATGAAAAAAAAACCTGCTGGGTTAACATGATGAATCTGCTGGAAGAAATGGCACAAAAAATAGCAATCATAATCAATGCATTTCAATATGGAGGCCTTGTGCGTTCACAAATTGACAAGATAGATGAGGTACAATTGACTTTTTTAAACCCACACACATTTTTCAATACTCTTGTGTGCTGAAAAAAAAAATTGTATAATTTACACCAAAAATATTTTTGTTTGTGAACAAGGCCAGAAACAAAGCTACTACCACAATAAAATACCTGAACAATTTAAGTGAGATACGATGCAAAATGTCATTTGTATGCTGTCCCCTTGCTGTCAATCCTTTGTGTATGGCATCAGGTCAAGAATCAGTAACTTCGCCATTTTTGTATCACAGCTTCATGGGGGATAAGAAAGTCATGACGACATATGCATTAAGTGAAAGACATGATCAAATCAAAATATGCATGGCAGACATGGTTAACGCCTAAACGTCCATGCAAATTTTAAACGTCCCTACTTAAGCAGCAGTCCCCCATAGATTTGGACAAATCTGTTACGCCTATGAAATGATATAGAGGACAAAAAGTACCAGTTTAGAGAGAGAAAAACGGATCTGTGTATCATTCAGTTATTGCAGTTAAAAAAAAACACCTTTTTTTCTTATTTTTTTTTTCTTCTACAGTACAACTCAAATCCAATGAACTAAATAACAAAATTGAATGAACAGAGAAATTACCCCACTTTTCTTTTTCCTAATGAAATAGCTTTCAAACAAACTTATCTGATACCCACTTCCGGATCAACCAACTATAAGAGGGGTGGGAGAGGGAATCTTGTCGAGGGATAGGGGATGCAGAGGGTAACTTGTGGATAGATGGGTAGACTTGTGGATAGATAGGGAGAGGGAAACTTGTGGAAGGATGGGATAGCGGATGCAGACGGAAACTTATAGGGTGGGTAGGGAGGAGGAAACTTGTGGATGGATTGGATAGGGAAACTTGGGGAGGGATAGGCAACGGGAAACTTTTGGATGGATAGGATAGGGAATGAAGAGGGAAACTTGTGGATAGATGGGAGAGAGGATGCAGAGGAAAACCTCTGGATGGATGGAGGGAGAGGAATGCATAATGAAACATGGATGGAGGGAGAGGGAATGCAGAGGGATCTTGTGGATAGATAGTAAGAGGGAATGCTGAAGGGAACTTGTGGATGGATGGGGAGAGGGGATGCAGAGGGATCTTGTGGATGTGTAGGGAGAGGGGATACAGAAGGAAGCTTAAAGATAGATGGGAGAGGAAGATGGGAGATGTAGGGGGAAACTTGTCAATGGATAGGGAGGGAATTGAGGCGGAAACGTGAATAGACAGGGAGAGGAGGAATTGGATTGACCACAATGAGCTGCCCATGGCTTTAAAAAAAACCTACACCCAATGAACTATTGAAATGAATAAGCTAGTTCACGGAGTCTGAGAAGTACTGTATTCCATGTTACTTTGGTACATAAAAGAGAGGCATTGTATGTTCATGAGTTTTGCCTTTCTCTTTGCGGTGTAAGTTCAATTTTTTTTTTTTTTACAAGAAGTTGCTATACTGACTCTTGCAACATTAGATAATGTTCTTTTAATGAAAAGGACAATTTGCCAAAACTTAAAAAGAATAATATGTAAATTACAAATAAGTAACAGACCTGCCACACTCCAGGAGCAGAAAATCTGAATGATTTTATAAAAAAATCTGAAACAAACGCGGTGTTCTGCTGTAGGACAACAAGCCCTCACTAAGAAACAGTGCTTGTCATTACCCTGATCTTAAATTGTATAATGTACAGGAGCTGGATGAAAAAATTTAATGCAAACAGATTTTACTGAACCCCTGAATATGGTCAAATTTTAACACTGTAGAGGGAAGGTTCCCATGAACATAAAAATTATTATTAGTGCTTTTTCAGAAAAGCCTAAATTTATTTCATACTCTAACTTGAGTTAACCCATCAAAACCTGACAAGATGAACTGATGCATTGTTAAGTTAAAAACTAACTTCTCTGGTTTTCATTCTGATATCACAAAAATTGACTACACCTAAAATTCTTTTTTACATCCATAAGACCATGTTATAAAAAATAACCCATAAAGGATATGTATATAATTAATCATTTTAAAAATATTATAATTGCCCGTCATCCCATAAAGGATATGTATATATAATTAATCATTTAAAAAATATTATAATTGCCTGTCATGAAATCCAGAAATGAAAACCATCCATTTTCAAGGTGCTAAGGATAAGAGTGGTAGGTTCAAAACCTATTTGAAAGTCGACCAAACTTGTACCAAGTACCATCTAGATCTAACATTTAATCTAGCTAGAGCCATATATCTCAATTCGACCGGTCTGTAGTCTATGAATGCTATAGTTCTACCTTAGTGGGCTACTGAGATTGTAGCATGAAGCAAGTAATTAGTGTCACTTCTTAATGCTAGAGCTAGATCTATATAATATATAATTGTGGTAATTTTTTGTAGATATCTGTCCAAACAAGTTTGTTTGAGTTGTTTTTAACTTGGTCACAGTAAGTGCCTTTGTTGTTGTTTTTAACTTAGTCAGAATTGGCGCCTTTGTTGTTGTTCTTAACTTCATGTGCCTTCCGAATAAGTACCTGTTTTATCGAACCACCAAAATGAAAAACAAAAGATTTTTCTCTTTCTAACGCTCCCCCCCTCCCAAAAAAAAAAAAACAAAAAAAAAACACAAAAAAACAACAACAAAACTGTGTGAGAGAGAGAAAAAGAGAACACACACACACACACATGTGACCACTCTTTCTTTCCAGTCTCCACTGCCCTTTCAGTCACTAGTGTGTATTCAGATTTACTTTCAGTTTCGGGGACATGGGTAATTCCCAGAAAACTAGAACAGACTCAGCTGCTCTGCATGCACGGACATCTGCTCCCTTCTCCTCTCATGCTTTCCTATGAAAAACACTCGATTTTTCCTTGTCAATGAAAGCACACACTGCATAGAATGATAAATCTATACGGTGCCAATGAAAAATTGAGGCCGCAAAAAAAATTCGGAATGCTTAAAAAAAGATTAGAAAATCGGGTAAGGACGAATTGTTGGGGAACAATTGGAATGATTCCGATTTAATCGGAATGAATGGCAGGTCTGAAGCAATGGGTATCTCTATCTCTTGTGATAGCGCCTATGTGAAACTTGAAAATTACAACAATGACTTAAAAATTAGTAGAATCAAGAGAGGAAGAAAATGTGTGCACAGATCCCATGTGTCAGGAAGTTAAACTTAACAACCCACACAAAGGACCAATACCTATGAACTGTATCTTGACTGTCCTCTTGCGTCTGGAAGGTTTCTGAGGGCACCAATTATAAAGCTCAAACTAAACAGCACTCACCTGTAGACCACTGAGAAAGAAGAGAACGTGTCAACATGGAATCGTGAGTTATCTTGCCGAGATATGGCACTTCACTTACCTTTCAGAGATTTTATGCTCATTCATCGATTTTAGTGTCACCTTCTGAAAGTGGTGGTCCATGATGACAGGAAGACTCTTCATTGACATCCTTCCCATTCGTATTCACAGAATCACCCGTCTCGTCGATCTGCATTGGGCTACTCTCCCGTGTTTTCTCCTCTTTCTCAACCTCATCTCCTGCCTCTGGTAGAGAAATAGATATAATAATCGTTGACTAGACGTATGCCGCATGCAAGAGTGAAATTTCAAAAACTCTTATTTCCAGTGGCAAAACGTCCAAGTCAGCACTACATAGGTTATATTCTGAGAAAGGAAAAACTTATATTCTGAGAAAGGAAAAACTCAACAAAAATATGATTAACACACTGATTGTCTTTTGATCACTCATAAGTAACTTTCATTTTGACATAAATCTTTAATGGCAGCTAATTTTTAATTTTTTATTTTTTTTTTATTTTAGGGCTTTGAAAATGTGTACCTAAAAAATTTGGAAGTTAACACGACTCTTAATTATTACGACCATCAATTTTGCTTAAACCTAAATTTTCTCTTGGAGCAATATCAGCTGCCACTTGTAATTTTTGGAACCAAAAAAAAGAAATTTCATATGTTGAAATACCACTGCTTTTTGTACAGAAAAAATTAAATGTATTATCTTGATGGTTGCATGTCTCCAAGTCCAAAGAGGTTCAGAGGAGTGTAGATAATGAATTTAGTAAAATTAATTAAATAAAGGGCCACTAGTGGTGAATCTAAAATGAAATAAGGTTCATGTGTGCACAAATTGTTAAACAGTTTTTAAAAGCTGAGAGATTTAATGCAGAAAAAAATATTAGATTTAATTAATACCATGGTGATACATGTGTATGAAAGGAGACTTTCTTTCTGCAAACCTTGTTACCATGGTATCTGTCATTGCTAAAGATATATACAGTTGACTGTTAGTGAGCCTTATCAATCGAAGAGAAAACACTGATTTCTAATTGCAAGTGTTCAGTAATGGATTTATGTCTCACTAGCCGATCTTGAATCTTGAATCTTGAGTCGAAAATCTAGATCTAGATCTAGATACTTATGATATCAAATGATCTTCCTGTAGACAAACTGTGAAACATACGAATGCTTGTCAGTGCTACATGAAAAAGCCTTGAGAATGTCTTGAAATTTAATTCCCGATTAGATTCGAAAGAAAAAACAAAGTTTTAAGTATCTGCCTACTTGTTTCATGTCAACGATCAACACTAGAAACCCCTGCTTCCTCCCTAGTTCTTGTTGCTACTAGTTTTTACAATCACTACACTGTACTTTCAGTTTCGTTTTCATCGTGATTTTGACTGGTGCATTGAACATTCTACTGAATCCAAGAGAATGGCTGTGGGGTTTATAAACGAAGCCAATATAATCTATTTAAAAAATTTGAAGGCATAATTATGATGGCGAGAAATGAATTTTTACTCAAAAAACCTTTAGTATACACCACCTAAGAACCCACCCCTCGGGAGACAAGAAAGGGTTATTAAGCGGACGGGTTCCCTTAGACATCCGCGCCTCTGTGAGAAAGGAAGAAAGAGAGAGTGAGAGAGAGAGAGAGAGAGAGAGAGAGAGAGAGAGAGAGAGAGAGAGAGAGAGAGAGACCTTTTTCTGTCACGACTACGCGAGCGTCTTCGGTCTCGATTTCTAGAACCACTGCGTCTTCTTATATCTCTGCCCTTTTCTTTTTCCCTTTCTCGGTCACGCTCTTTCTTCCTCCTCTCCTCCCTTTCTAGCTGTCTCTCTTTTTCTCTCTCCTCTCTTTCCAGTTTGAGCTTTGTCTCTGTTGCTTCTCGTGCCTCTATTTCATCCCTCACCTTTTTCTGGGGAAAAAATAGCATTCATTGTCATACAATTGTAAGTATGACTCTTCTCTTTTTACAGCAAGCTAAAATATTCTACAAGAAATGTTACAGAGTTATATGTCACAAAAGGGACATTTTTAAAATGCAAAAAATAAAACTCTCAAGAACTTGAATATAAAAGATCAGTTTTATATATGGGGACATACAACTAATATCACACATTCAAAAACATATTTCAATAGCTTCAGAAGAAGAATTGCAATTGTACGCACCTTGCGCCTTTCAATCTCCACTCTGACCTGGGCGTATCCGGCATGCTGTTTACCCATCAAGTGCTCATCCTGACGCTGAGGGGCGTCTCCAACGATGAGAAAGGCTCCACACACATCGCAGACCTCCATTTGCTTGATCATCGGTGACTCCTCCTGACCAGGTTGCTAAATTGTGTTACATTTAAAGTTACATAAATTAAATGGGAATTCATGCATGAAATGAAAGACAATATTTGTCTGACTTAAAAAGAAATAGGGTCAATATATTTTGAAGCAAAATTTTCAGTCCTTTTGTCTGCAGTTTTCAATTTACGAAAATTATAATAATTTTTTTCAATCATGTTTAGCAAACTGTGTTGATGATCCATGTTTGACATTTTAGGCACTCTATGAAGAACTTGATAGTGGTGAACATGAAATCCTAATCCTTTGTTCCAGATCCTGCATATTTAAAGCACGTTGCAGTGAAGCACAATTATACTGTGTATACTGTAAGTGATGTGATCAATAAGTCTTGTGTCAACGTACATTAATATTAACTTTTTCCTCTCACCTTCTCCAAGTCCTGCCTTTCCTCCTTTAACTGATCCACGAGCTTCATCACTCCCTGAGCTTCCTCTACCTTTCCTTGGCAGCCTAAATCTTCCGCCTAGATGCGCATATGTGAAAAAAGTTTAAGACTAGTATATATATGAAAGAAAACAGACTGAATCTCTCAGCATTTACTTGAAAAGGTATAATATAAAACTTATGAAACTCAGACCTTCTCAAATTGCCGACACAACATGCTGATTATAACATCTTTGGTTAACTTCAATGTGAAAAAACGTTTGACAATAAAATGACACGCATTTTATATTAACATTATATTTCATAGAAAATACGCCAGAAACAACAAATTTTGAAAATAAATTCGTTTTCTTATTCCTGTATAAAATTCAAGTTAACTATTGGTGTCAACATTTTGCAGGTGTGCTCTACTTACCATCGTCAAAATTATATTCCACGAAATTTCTTAGAACTTTTGTTAAACATAGCTTCCAGAATAGTCAAACAACGATAAAAATCCACTTCATGATTTTATGATGTTAGCACATTGGCTGCAAATGTGAAAAGTGTGTTTTGGCCCCTTTGTCTGTTTTCTGCCCTAGATCACAATTCATACATATAGAATAAAAATGTTTATTAATTATACACCTAACTATACGACTTAAATATTTATGACTGAGCAACGTCACTTGAATTTGGAGTAAAAAATATTAGAAGTGAGACAAGTTTTGAGTGTCTTAATTCCCAACAACAAGTAATCATGCAAGAAGCTGAAAAACAACCAAGTGCTCTACTAGTTTGAATACTACTAGTACTACTACTATCACTGGGGATGTACAATTACAAATGCTGCCTTTAATTCTATGGCATTACTGCAACCAAAATGGGTTACCAACAAACTTACAAACTGTCTTAGCAAGACTCTGACTTGGTGTATCAGATATAAATTGGCACAAATTCAGATATTCTGCACACATTTCACTGCATATGTGTCCAGAATGTATGTAACTTAGAAAAAGAAGCTGAATTCAGCGTTTTAATGATCTTTAAAGCAAACCAGGATCTTCGAACCATTCATCCCTCCCATATACTTTTCAAATGGAAATAGATGTAGATTAAGTGTGCTAATGTCAAACAGCTATCTTTATCAAAATATTGCCATCTATTTTCAGCATCTGTTGAAACTAAGAAAACCATTGATCAGATTATATATAATTATATGCCAGTCCTTTGTATGATGAAGCTTTGTTTCTCATTTCGTTATTATCCTGATAAAATGATTTGTTATTTTGGGTGCATTATATTCTCCCTGATCTGTGTTTGATTATTTTTATTATATTAAGATCAAATCATCAAGTTCGCTTCGACTTAAAACTACCAGTACTAATAATCAAATTGTAAAATTGTTTTTCACTAAAAGTTATGAAGTATCAAAAGCTTAAAAAACTGGGTGAAAGAATGAGAAAGGCTAAGAGAGCTAATTGAAAGTGAAGTTACCATTATTTCACTTTTTTCTTTCACACTGTAAAATCTTAATTTGTGTCATGTTTGTATAGGGTGAGAAGCCCAAAGATCCAAGAAATGTCAACCAATCAATCTCAATCTGTCTTTCTCTATTTCCCCCCATCCTTTTTCACTCTTTCCCTCCTCTCTGTGAGCACTGACATGCAATAAGTAGATGGCCCTTATCCCAAAACAAAACCTTTAGCTCTAGATAGTTCACATATTGCTATCAAAGTAATCTACCTCCTTTAAGTCCTAATTGGTCCTTGTTGGCCTTTCTTTACTTACATCTCTATCATTCAAATTAATGAACAAAGCATAATCTCCTACTAAACGTGCTACAAGTATGTTACCTGTCCCTGTCTCTGCTCCTGCTCCTCTGTCCCCTCCTACGATCCCTGCTTGTGCTTCGACGTCTCCTTCGATCTCGACTGCTGGACCTTTTTCTGTCACGACTACGCGAGCGTCTTCGGTCTCGATTTCTAGAACCACTGCGTCTTCTTATATCTCTGCCCTTTTCTTTTTCCCTTTCTCGGTCACGCTCTTTCTTCCTCCTCTCCTCCCTTTCTAGCTGTCTCTCTTTTTCTCTCTCCTCTCTTTCCAGTTTGAGCTTTGTCTCTGTTGCTTCTCGGGCCTCTATTTCATCCCTCACCTTTTTCTGGGGAAAAAATAGCATTCATTGTCATACAATTGTAAGTATGACTCTTCTCTTTTTACAGCAAGCTAAAATATTCTACAAGAAATGTTACAGAGTTATATGTCACAAAAGGGACATTTTTAAAATGCAAAAAATAAAACTCTCAAGAACTTGAATATAAAAGATCAGTTTTATATATGGGGACATACAACTAATATCACACATTCAAAAACATATTTCAATAGCTTCAGAAGAAGAATTGCAATTGTACGCACCTTGCGCCTTTCAATCTCCACTCTGACCTGGGCGTATCCGGCATGCTGTTTACCCATCAAGTGCTCATCCTGACGCTGAGGGGCGTCTCCAACGATGAGAAAGGCTCCACACACATCGCAGACCTCCATTTGCTTGATCATCGGTGACTCCTCCTGACCAGGTTGCTAAATTGTGTTACATTTAAAGTTACATAAATTAAATGGGAATTCATGCATGAAATGAAAGACAATATTTGTCTGACTTATAAAGAAATAGGGTCAATATATTTTGAAGCAGAATTTTCAGTCCTTTTGTCTGCAGTTTTCAATTTACGAAAATTATAATACTCTTTTTCAATCATCTTTTTAGCAAACTGTGTTGATGATCCATGTTTGATATTTTAGGCACTCTATGAAGAACTTGATAGTGGTGAACATGAAATCCTAATCCTTTGTTCCAGATCCTGCATATTTAAAGCATGTTGCAGTGAAGCACAATTATACTGTGTATACTGTAAATGATGTGATCAATAAGTCTTGTGTCAACGTACATTAATATTAATTTTTTCCTCTCACCTTCTCCAAGTCCTGCCTTTCCTCCTTCAACTGATCCACGAGCTTCATCACTCCCTGAGCTTCCTCTACCTTTCCTTGGCAGCCTAAATCTTCCGCCTAGATGCGCATATGTGAAAAAAGTTTAAGACTAGTATATATATGAAAGAAAACAGACTGAATCTCTCAGCATTTACTTGAAAAGGTATAATATAAAACTTATGAAACTCAGACCTTCTCAAATTGCCGACACAACATGCTGATTATAACATCTTTGGTTAACTTCAATGTGAAAAAACGTTTGACAATAAAATGACACGCATTTTATATTAACATTATATTTCATAGAAAAAACGCCAGAAACAACAAATTTTGAAAATAAATTCGTTTTCTTATTCCTGTATAAAATTCAAGTTAACTATTGGTGTCAACATTTTGCAGGTGTGCTCTACTTACCATCGTCAAAATTATATTCCACGGAATTTCTTAGAACTTTTGTTAACATAGCTTCCAGAATAGTCAAACCAACGATAAAAATCCACTTCATGATTTTATGATGTTAGCACATTGGCTGCAAATGTGAAAAGTGTGTTTTGGCCCCTTTGTCTGTTTTCTGCCCTAGATCACAATTCATACATATAGAATAAAAATGTTTATTAATTTATACACCTAACTATACGACTTAAATATTTATGACTGAGCAACGTCACTTGAATTTGGAGAAAAAAATATTAGAAGTGAGACAAGTTTTGAGTGTCTTAATTCCCAACAACAAGAATGTCCTCTAATATCAGAGTAACAAGTATTATATTACAAGCTAAGCCTGAATTGTTATGCTCTGCGTGATTTACCTGTTCCACAAGTTCATTAATTTTTTCGGTCAACAATTTCACTTTGTCCTCTTGTTGATTATTTGTTCCTCCATTGATCTGAAAAGTTATAACAACAAAAACAAATTACCGTAAGACACTAGAATTATCTAATAGTGCAATTACTACAGAGTGAACAAGTTATCCTGCTTTTTTTCTTACAAAATGTGGGCAGAATGTATAAAAGAAGAAAGAAGAAAAAAAAAATAAACAAAACAACTTTCTGCTTAGAGCCAATAAAAAAAACCCAGATATTTAACATTTAAACGTTGATTGATGTATGCAGGAAAGTTTCTTGAAGACATATGGTGAGATGAAATACTTTTACCTAGAGTAGCAATATCTTTTTTTATACTCATGACTTGTCCTGATAACAGTATCCTGAAAATATGCCTTGATAATAAAGAAGTGACATCTTTAAACAGCTATATAACCCCATTTTTCGCCCAAATGGTCACTAGGAAATTAAAAGGTCTCTAAATTTAACAATTTAACATTACACGTAACATGTTTTTCACTTCTGCAAGAAAGAAACAAAAATAACTAACAGCCATTGAGCCCTGCTGGCTATTCAGAGCAAGACGCTGGTGACCTCTGCGAATCCGCTTCTCCACATCAGTGACCAGACTTTGCAAAAATCGCATAAACTCTTCTTCATAGCCGCACCTCTCAAACTTTGCACTTTTTTCATACCTGAAACAAAATTAAAATGTTTCCCAAAGAGTTAAATTAAGCTTTTGTTTAAATTATCCTGCTAATAATAGTAATACCCAGTATAATTTAAAAACAATATTAATGCTTTTACTGGATGAAAACTTTTTTTTGGTAGGTTTCATTCACACAATTCTAAAACAATGGAAGGGCTAAAAAAAAAAAGGCATTGAAATCCAATTTTCCTTTATTTATTGGACTTTGCTTATAGACTGTACCATTAAAGAGTGAAAAATGTGACATTGCTATTTTTTTTAAATTGAGCCCTTTAATTGTTTTTATCCATTTGATACACTAGTAAAAATTAAACCAAGGACTATATGATATCACTTCAAAAGAGTATTGTCTTAATACTGGTAAAAATATTTAAAAAATACTTGCTCCTTATGGAAGTGAAGCTTTGGCTTAAATGCATCTTATTCTATCCAAAAATCAGAATCTGAGCCTAAAATAGACTCAAAAGATTTGCTAAGGTATTTATAAGAGTGTTGTGAAAATTGTTTCATGTGAGGTAAGATGAAGAAGGTAAAACTCACTCTTTCTTAAGGACATCATCATGAATTTTATTACAAGGACCTGTGGTGAAAAATAGAAAGTAATAATTGAATTTAGAAAATCATAACAAGCTTTTCATATAGTTTTCATAATACAGTGGACCTCAGATATAGCGAAGTAAGTGGACCAGCTTCAAAACTCAGTTAATTCCGAGGTTTCGTTATCGTTACAGGCAAGATAAACACAACATACTTGACTCTCTAAGAGTTTTAATTTGTAATGGTTTTTTTTTTCTTTTGCTATCTTTCTCCATTACTAAAAGTTTTAAAACAGCTTTCAACTTTCCCAAAGTGATTTTACATCCTCCATTAGCAAAAATTTGGTTTCAAACAAAAAACATGTGTCCGTGTTCAATGACTAAGAATTGGCGCTAATCTTAAGTTTGAGTGAATATTTTCAAAAGGAGCTGATGCTACTTCAGCATGCAATACTGGGAGTAGACTCAACTGAAATCAAAAAATATCTTTGATCGTCGGTGCATTATACCTGCGTCTGATTCAGGCTGGTGAGCGTGCTGTGAGGGTGGTGCAGGGAAGGCATTGGGATAACCGTTCGACTGACAGAAAATTCAGCCTATCTCCCGCAAACAGGCAGATAAGAACTCTAGCTTAGATTGCGTAGCAGGTAACAACAGTTGTCGCCCCTGTAACTATTACCCCTGCATTCAGAGCAATGCAGACATGCATACTTGCATGTTTTGAAACAAATGCAAGATATCTTGGTGTAAGTTATAAAATAAATGGGCATAAAATTGAAGAAAAACTAATGCCTGATACCTTTTTTTTGTATTCGAAAATTTACTGCCTCATAAACTCATTATTCCATTGTTTAAAATAATGTTCCTTTAAGTGTAATGCGTTTATTTTATTTTTTTTTTTTTTAACAATCCCTATCCTGGGAAAGTAAACCATTAGTAGATCTAGATATCCATTTTTTTTACATTTCATTTGTATCTTTTAAGTTTAATTTCTGACATTGTTTTTTTTTTTTTTTCTGAACATAACCCTGGTGTCTGTTGTTAAGTTACCCAAGGTTGAAACTTTTTATTTTTTGAACGTATATTAGGGTTATTAATATCACCTCTGTTTACTTATTGGTCACAATTTATGTACCCATTTGAGCTGCCAACATTCGCATTTGAATATTTAGTGACGTTGAATTATTATTTGAGCTCACTTTGTCACATTTGAATTTATTATGCCTGATTCCAGTTCTTTATGTTCACATTTGTGCTGTAAAAACTAAGTACTTGCAATCAAAATCAATTTAATAACAAAGATGGTAAGATTGGCACAAGCCAGAATCTAGGCTCGCGTGTATGTGCGAAGAGCGATTCCCCGCTGACCGGTGACCTTTGATCCTGGCATCACATGCTTCGGCTGGCATCTCGTGTTGCTTGGGCAAGTTATACCAGGATCGACAACTTTGATATTCTTACTGATACTGTCGACCCACGCTTGGTTAGCTTGGTGTAGCCGTACACTTAGATGAGGATGCATGCAAGGATGGTGACAAAAATTTTAAAGCATAGGAAAAACTGTAGTTGGACCCGCGAAATGGGGAATAATGCAAAATCGGGAAAACCCGCATAATCGGGAAGGATCTTGGGGGAACAATTTTTTCTATATAAAGTCATCGTGCACATCTTACATCAATAAGAACATATGACCCGTGAAATTCTTTCCTGGACTGGGTAAGATGTAACAGTGTTAACAGGGGGGGGGGGGGGTGATAACCAATAGGGCCTACCTTTGCAAACAGCAATCTAAAATGTTAAAGTGTGCTAAATGACATGTTTTTCTTCCTGCTTTTCAGGTTTGCAAGTATTTTTTGTGCGGATTTTGTCCACATGAGCTCTTCACAAATACAAGAGCTGATCTTGGTACGTCTCAATGTTAATTTAGCCTGTGTCAGGGTTTTTACAAGTCAATACAAAAATGTGAATATAAATTATAAATTTATAGATTCCTATGATGAAGAAACTTATGTTTGTGAAGAATTTGGATGTTTATAGTGGATAAAATCTTACCATCTTTGTTATTAAATTGATTTTGATTGCAAGTACTTAGTTTTTACAGCACAAATGTGAACATAAAGAACTGGAATCAGGCATAATACATTCAAATGTGACAAGTGAGCTCAAATAATAATTCAACGTCACTAAATATTCAAATGCAAGGAAAGGCAAGTTTCAAGAAAGAGTTGCTAGTAGATTTTCAATCTGTTGGGTTCAACAAATCCTATTTTGTAAAAGTAAAATGGTCCCGAATCACCAGTTTTGATCAGAGCAGGAGTGCCATAATTTGGAAGTGAAAATCGTCCTCTTTAAAAGTATGGCTTTTCTACGAAAGGAAAGGGGCTGCTGGGATCCACTTTCGCTGCCCAGCGCCGGCATTTGCTGAACTGCCCATTTAAATTACTGGATATATTTTCCCAGTTACGCATTATTATTTAAATCAGAGAGGATGGAAAGATCTTTTTTATTATGATACTGAGAAGCGTTTCTGCCTCAACAAGCATTTCTTTCGTAACTTTGGTATGTGCACTGTGCTTTTGTCAAAATTTAGTCAGAGCCGCCACCCTGAATTACCGAAAAAGAGGGACACTTTTACTAAAGATCTATCGTAGCGCTGAAACTTTCGCCTAAGGCGAAACTAACGACCGTCGGAAATTTTTTTTGGAAAATTAAGCTCCAATCAAGCAATTTTAGAGTCAATTTTGCTATTTTTTTCCTTCCAAATTATATGATTTTTCTTAATGCTAAAATATTTTTAATCTATACAATTACAAGTAACATGTTTCACTACCTACAGGCACTATTCAATTTCAATGTGGTTATCAACATTGTATGGATGCAACTGTATGTAGGAATTCTATGAAAAAAAGCGACAGACGGAGACACAGAGACTGAGAGAGATAAAGAGTTAAACACAGAGAGAGAGAGAGAGTGAGTGAAGGAGAAAAATTATGGACGTAATACTAGAAATTGCTAGATCTAAGAGTGTCACTATCAGGTATCCTGTTGGCAAAACATATTGTAGTACAAGGGCTCAAACTAGTGGACTATGCTTCGTCCGATAGTTTGAGCCCTTGTACTACACATAGTTTTGCTGACATGATAGAGACAGTGAGAGAGGTTGAGAGAAAGGGGGATAGAAAGAGATAGAGAGAAAACAAAGAAGCAGGAGAAGAAGAGTGTGCAAGAGTTAGCAATTGACGAAAATGGACGAGGGACAGAAGAGTAGGCCTATCTATAGATGTTTTCAAATGTTCATAAATCTAGATCTTGGTCAAAGCAAATCTGGCCTGCCACAAGTAGCATGGAATTGGTATTTAATTATTGCAGACGTGAAAGAGAGAGAGAGAGAGAGAGAGAGGGTGGGAGGGAGAGATTGAAGGAGAGAGAAGTGAGGAAGAAACAAAAAATTGACAAGAGGCGCAGATAGAGAGAGAGCCAAGAAACTCACAAGGGAGAGGAGAGAGAGAGAGAGAGGGGAGGAGATGGCAATGAACGAAAACGAACGAGGAGCAAAGGAAGAGCTTTAGAAGGGCCAGGCCCTAGGCCTATGCTCAACTCTTCATTCTCATTTTCAACGTGATGTTACTTGGTCTAGATCTTGATCTCGATCAGATTTTAGTCGAAGCAAAACATGTTCCCTTCATTAGAACACTATCCAATACAGTATAAGTATACATCTGAACTTTTACGCTAATCACACCAATCTGTTTTGAGAGTATTTCTTGTTGCAGACAATGGAACAAACTTTACAAAGTGGGGCCTTAGTTTTTAGTTTCATTGATATGTAACCTAAAAAGCGCTTTCTTGGAAATCATGCGCATCTAGTATCGACTAAGAGGATGAGCAGTCGTTATAAATACATCAGGAATAACGCGACATCACTAAGCCTTTTTCATTTTGGCCTGGCCTAGATTTAGACCCAAGGTGGTTTTCTCGTTGTTCCTAAAAATTAATGGATGCAAACTGAGCATGGACAAAACATGTGACGCACAACGATCAGCGCAAAACTCAACAAAACAAAATGAAAATGTGCAGTTGTTTACGGCAATGGCTGTAGAGGGTGAAAATCAACGCTTCAGTGCTAAAAGTGGGACAACATGGCATTTTTTATAATATCGCAGGGGAAAAGGCGGGACAAAGTATCAAAAAGTGTGACTGTCCCGTTAAATGCCGGACGATTGGTGTTGGCAGCTCTGTTTAGTGATTCAGTTTACAAATCCATTTCTTAGTAGGCTTAGGGAATGTCAAATAAATTGAATGTTTACTAGGTTTAAAGAGAGATTCATGGTGTCTAATAAAATTATTGCAATGTTCTGTGTTTATTAAGTCCAATATTTAAACAGAGACTATTTATTGTATTATAGCAGTAGATCTACATTGGATAGAAACAATTTATGCGCAGCCGTGTATTTCTTTATTTATATTTATAATTGGAATAGAACTGAATCAAACATGGTCAAATACTCAGTTATCTGAACAAGTGGAAAATGAGCTGTCAGAACACATGCCTTTAACAGGTCTACTGTAGATCTAAGTGTAATGAATGACCAACTCCAATCCCACCAAAACAGGCTAAGCATCAATATCTATGTTCGCTTAGATAACATCCTCTAGGCTTAACTTACATCTTCACTACTCCATGATATATCTTCTGGTTGCTGAGATGGGTCTAGATTTCTAGATCTTCCCATTAATTCATCGAGTAGAGCTTTGGCTTCTGCTGACATGGTTGGGGTATACGATTTTAATGCAAGTAGGTTAACTGTGGCGGTGCGGTAACAAAGTCGTTTGGCTCTGAATCATTTAAATCAGAAGAATCTAGAGCTAGATCTTTTCTGTATTTAGAATGTGCATGTTAATATTCCAACTTTGAAATTAACCTATACACACCACTTGATAAATAAGAACATGTATGTATTTTCAAGTGTAATGTGGTTTCAAGAATCAAGACAGAACATTGAGTAGGTCTACATGCAATGTTGAATGTTGCTCGAGAATCGAGATCGAGATTCGAGATTTTACTTTAGATTTGAGTCATTGCCTCGTTGGAAAAAGGAATGAAAGCGATCAAAGCATTGTCATGGCATGCCAGTGCCAGATAATGTAGGACAATCATAAAAAAATGTCTTCAGTGCCAACATTAATATCAAAGAAATAAAAACTTTTGACGTCATTTTTTATTTAACTAGAAAGCTGCAAAGTAAATTAGTCATGTAAATTCATTAATTTGTGATAATGTATCGAGTTTCAGTTCGATTAATTTGTGATAATGTATCGAGTTTCAGTTCGACGATGAGTTCCATGACTTAAAAGTCTCAGTTTGTAGATGCTGCTACAGAGACATAGTTTACGGAAGTTCGTTAAAGGGACCCTCACACGATAAAAAAAAAAAGGGGGGGGGGGGGGGGGGGCAACATTTGATTGAAAAAAATTTTTGATGCACAATTTCCTTCACGTGAGTCCACTCTTTTTTAATCAACATTCAGTTTTGTCAAAATCTTCGACATGTGCGTATCAGTGGATATACAACTTATACTTGCCTTGGACTCGGGTGAAAGACCTCGTGACCATCGAATATAGTCCAATAACTATTTGGACATGTATGAATTTCCTGTTAAAGTAAATAGGCCTACATGTGTCAGACAATTGCAAACTATATCCCTTGTCTAACTCATCTTTATACTTCTGACAGTTATTGAGGCTACCGACAATTTAATGCCAATTTAACTACTGTCAAAACACAATGTACATGTTTACACTACCATGAGAGGTCGGTGCGAACCATTCTATAATATATTTCTGTGGTGCGAACCAAGTTGCCTTGATAGGATGGATCTGGTGGTCTCGCCACCGATGAAGCCTCAGCACAACAACAACAGCAATACCGATAGAGCACGATTGGTTATGATTCAATAGAAAAGAGACCATGATTATGACATGAAATCATCGACATGGCATACAATGTCGGGTGACACCTTCAAAGTCAAGTCTCTTTGTACAAATTGTGTGATGCCTGACCCTCAATAGAAAAAGAAGAAGAAGAAAAAGAAAAAAGAAGAGAGAGAGAGAGAGGGGGGGTTGAGTTGGTTTTTAATGTCCAACATCATCACTATATAGGCTATATTGTGGACGGGCTCCAAGACGGGCGTCTGACAATTTTATGTGCTGCCACACACGAGACAGGGCGGGGATACCATGACTCCTGTCTCAGCCGGTCACATTATACTGACACCGACTCAACCAGTATGGAACGCAACCGCCAGGATTCGAACTCGGGACCTTTTGCGTCGGAATCCGGTGTTTTACTCCTGGACCACCGTGCCCCCCAGAGAGAGAGAGAGAGAAGAGAGAGAGAGAGAGAGAGAGAGAGAGAGAGAGGGAGAGAGAGAGAGAGAGAAGAGAGAGAGAGAGAGAGAGAGAGAGAGAGAGAGGGAGAGAGAAAGAGAGAAACAGAGTAGAAAGAGAGAAAAGAAAGGGAGACAGACTCAAAACACATAATCAAATTATTTAAAAATGTACGCGTGAGGCAAATGCGTGATGAAACGGTCGGACTCCTGGGTTCCATTTGAGTCGTTTCTCTCAACAAAACCAATGAGACCAAAATTCCCCAGGACGCAAACAGAACGGAAAGATATATTACTTTTAGTGAGAACATAACATTATCCCATTGTTGAATTAGGCCTACTTCTTATGTTCCTTAAAAAAAAAACCCGGTTGTTAGATACCATTAAATAGTTAATTAAAGACACCCGCTCCTGTCGGTATCGGTGTCGTATGCATAGTTAAAGCTATAATTGGTAAAGTTAAATCTATGCAAACAAAGGATGAGTTTAATTCTACATTTGCGGAGACGAAAATTATTGTGGTTGTTGACTTCTATACAACCTGGTGTGGCCCATGCAAAGTTATTGCTCCTCAGTTAGAGGAATGGGCAGATGAAAAGGAAAGAAATGTATTACTCGCTGAAGTTGATGTAGTGTGGAATTCTTTCTATCCCTCTAAGCTTGCGCCCAATAACACCCGAGTCAGGTTTTAGAGTAGGTATAACAACACATCTTTTTACAGTACATGTAACTCGCTCTCATTACCAATAATACCTGTCTTGTGAACCAAACTGTTTTTGTTTAAGTATAATATACTTGTATGTGATTATTACTGTAGTCAATGTAATGTTTGCGCCTAGCGCTATGTTAGCACGGGATTTGGCGCCATATAAATGATCGTCGTCACCACTGTTATTATTAGTTGAAAACGGAGAAACAGCAGAAGCAGCTGAAGTCAGTGCGATGCCAACATTCCACTTCTATAAAAAAAAAAAAAAAAACGACCAAAAGATTGATGAGGTTGCTGGTGCCAACGAAAATGCCCTTAGAGAAAATATTACTTCCCTCCAATAGCTCGCTTTTGCTGCCGAGAAGTCTTCTTATTTTAATCATGTGCCATAAATTTGCGACCAAGTATGTGTAAATATACTGTAGAACCGGTTCTTTAAAAGCCATATTTTTCGTTTGCTCTTACAATACCAAGGAGTTCAAAAGTAAACATTAAACAAAAAAGTACATAGCCTAATGACACCGTAGCTGTGAAATTTCAAATTAACAAAAAATCCTTTGTCCTTTTGTTTACATTGTTAACATTTCTTTTGTCAAACGTAACAACGGAAGCTTTTAGAAGTTAACTGGGTAGCCTAATCAGAAATGTGGTAAAATGTTTTTCCAACTTCTTGTGTAACATATTTTGTTTTGTTTTACTTCGTAACCCTTTAACATTTTTTTGTGAAGAAGTTCATTGGTTTTCAGTACACCTTCATTTCCATGCTTATCTGTGGTGATTTGGAGTTGTAACAACCCCTGGTACATATTAAGAATAAATGAATGATTATTAACTAGAACACAACAATTTTTACACAATTATGATACCATATTATAGGAGAAATCTTATCAGAGCAGAAAATAACTTTTAACACAGCCCTTTGGTTTTTCCCCTTTTAAATGTTGTACTTAAAGCATACATTTATTACTTAAGTTTAGTTTTAGTTCAAGCCTCTTAATTGCCCGTGGAACATAGGTCCGCAGCAAATCCCATCCACTGAACTCGGTCCTGGCTAGTCCTCTTCACTTCCAGCGGCTTTTATCTCAGCATTGGTGCTTCGCCGCCAAGTCTGCTTTGGACGTCCGACCTTGCGTTTACATTCGGGGTTCCACTTCAGGGATTGCCTTGTGATGTTGGATACAGGCTATCGAAGTGTGTGGCATATCAAGCCCGATTTGCACTTTCTCATCTCTGTCTCGATGGGGGTTGACTTCTTTCTGTCCCAAAGTAATTTGTTCGTGATAAGTTCAGGCCATCTAACGTTGAGGATGTTTCTGAGGCATATGTTGGTGAATGATTGCAGTTTATGGCTGTTGGTTTTGGTAACCCGCCATGCTTCTGAGCCATTTATTACTTGAAGTAAAAGAGATTATTTTGTTTTAAATTTACTGAACAAATAAATCTGTCTATTTGCAACTAAATAAAACACAATATGAACATCTTAAAATACCGCTACCCGCAACGAATATCTCATCTAACTTGCTTTGAACAATACTAATAACTCACATTTGATGGGAAATAAGTTTCGAGTACATGCACTAGTTTCTACTAAAAAAAACGAAACTATTTCATGACGTACAATAAAACTGCTTTGGCATTATTTTTTTAACATTTATATTTATTTCGAATATTCAGCTTCACCAACATCTGTTTATAAACTAGATATACATTTGCAACTAGTAATAAATACAAATTAATCAAGTTTTTATTTCAATGTTTAAAAACCAGAATTTCTCGTAGTCAAACTGCTTTCCGGTGTCATTTTGTTGCGCATGTGAAAGATCACTGACGTTGTGACGTCACTTTTATTTCAACACGCGGTGTTGGACTACTTGGACAGTGTCCGTGTGTTGCTTCCTATTACTGATGTGGGCATGTAAACCAACGTAGTTTCATTTCTTACTCTTCAAAAGATGTGATATTTTGTTTGAATGTTTCCTCCTTTAATTCGAATCACGAAATGGTCAAATCGAATACATCAATTAGGACTTACCACTACCCAATGTTTATATTCTATTTAACACTAAGCTTATGGTTGCATTGGTTTGATGACAGGGATAGAATCAAAGAGTGAGAGCTCGAATTTACACCTAGACTAGATCTAGACCTGAACGCCGAGATAATAAACTTTTAAAATGTATGATCAAGGCGTTAAATCAAATCTCCATTGCTTCTATTTTCTCAATATCTTGGAGTTTTTAGATCTAGAACTAATAGATCTATTCTAGGCCGTATAAGATCAACTCTACCAGGGAAAAGGGGATGAGATTGCTCAATTTTAATTACACTTACAGTGAGCAAAGTCTAGATCTAGGGAAAAATGTTCCGACGTTGTAAAATCCTCCCTTTAATTCGAGAAAGTCCCAGGTTTAATGTCAGATTGGACTGCCATATTTCCCAGCGGTTGGGTCAGTTTCAGTAGGCTTATACTAGAATCTAGAAATCTAGATTAGGTAGTGGAGTACTGCATATTTATCGAACAGTCAAAAGGTTATCCATCCGGTAACCGGTGAAATTGCCAAAAGGCTATTCCTCTGGCCGGCAGACAGTCTTATTTCTCCTGCTGCCAGAAAGGAAGCCTGTTGATTTGCCTGGCTGCCTGAATAGAAGCGCACTGTAAAACATTGATATAAAAAATCTAATCTATTGATCCAGCTGATCACCTATAGATGCATCTAGAATCTAGTACATGTTAGTACATGTAATAGCATTATCCAGCTGCCCAAATTATGGACCAAATTTTTCCTGGTGACTGGGCCAAGCCAAGTTCAAATTGTGCTGTCCATAAAAATTTACAAAACTTTTAAGTTATGGATATGACACAAGCGTTAAAAGCAGTTTTATTATCAGAGGTAAACTTGGGCAGCAACTAGTAGTAGGGCCTAGTAGTTGTGATTATAAAAAATTAATCTCAGCCATAAAAAAACAACGAAATACCCCTAAAAACACCAACACATCAACATAAAACAAAAAAAAAACACCATCAAAACAAAAACACGAGAGAAAAAAAAATCAGAAAAAATGCAAGTGTTTGAGCCCATATAAATGTAAATAGTCACTTCCCATTTTTAATTATAATACAGAGGCATGCTTTGTTGGTTAAATTTGTGCGTTGCCTCCACTAGAATCACCTCCGGATGTTTGTGAAAATTTTCTACTAATGTGTCATCTTGTATAAAGATGGTCGTCACTTCTTTTGTCTTCTTAGTGCTTGGAAAGACCGGGAAGATTGTTCTCAATGTACTTGGACTTACTTTCTGTTTCTGAATGGGGCTGCTGTGCTGAAGACAGTCTTTCTGAAACATTGTGAATAATGAATAATTATCCTTCATGATGACCACTTTGTCAGTAGCTTTCGCGACGTGGGCTCTGTTGAACTATAAAAATCAATATATACAAATAGAAAGAAACAAGGCTATGTTCGAACCTAAAGAGAGAGAAGGAAAGCTAGGTCTAGTCCAAGAATGTGTTAAGAGACAAACTTTATGCTTGTAAGAGCTTCCTCAGTAGAGAATTCTGTAATATTCTGGGTCAGGAATATCAGTTATATTTAATTAAGTAATTTTTGGGTTATAAATACAGAAGTGAGAAGACTGGAAATTTTTTGGTGGGATTTGGCTATGTTACACGGAATAGGGTTAATACCATGGTTATTTAATTTTGATTTTTTGAATTTGATGCAGAGTAAAACAGAATATCTTGAACACTAATCAAGAGCCCAATATCTTGGCAGAGTGACATACAAATTGCCTCCCTTATCAATTGGAGGGAGCATTTTATGCAACTCCTAGTTGTGTAGTCTGCTTGATCATGGCATCGCAAAATGGGCAAGACAATGTGCCAGACTCGTGGGATGATGGACCTACCTGCGATGATGCTGCATCGGAACTGACAAAGCCCATGTCAGCCCTCAATGTGAATGCTGCAGTATTTACACCTGGAACAAACATTTTTGCCAAACCATTTGTACCTCCCGGCAGTGTACCAGTCAATGAACCATCTCCTGTTATTGATAACACAAACAGTTTGCCTAATGAAGGTAATTGACCTTTGGATTTGAAGTGCATGTTACGATATTTTGTATTCGCATCTTGTCATTGGGGTGAACTGGTAGCTCAAACTTTTTAATTTAACCTTTTAACATGATTCAAGGCTTATTCCTTGTCTATGCACCTTTCGGGGGATTTTTTTGCTTTCAGAATTTACGAAAGATATTTCTGTCTGTGTGCAATGAAATGCAAATATGTGCCAGTAAAATAAAGACGCACATGTGTGTGGCATGATAGGAAATGCTTAATCTCCCACTCGGGAGGGCCCCAATTTGAAACCCACAATTGTACACAAGTTATCTAGTTAGATTTCGCCTCCTACTTGTTGGCTGGTGTATTGGACGGCTTATTTTAATCTATATTAAAAAATTAAGAAACCTGATTTTACCAAGCAGTTGTGGTTTATTTTTTGTGTGTAGTTTTAAAGAAAGCATTTACTTAAAATATGTAAGGATATTGTGCTTGCATTGTCTAGACCCTGAACTGTCTTTTTCCTCACTCCTGACCCTACCCTGTAAAGAATCTGTCCCTAAACCGGATACATGGGAAAGTCCTCCAAATGAATCAGAGCCTGATTTAATGGATACAGATACAAAAGGTATGCAATTTTATTTGTACCTCAAAACATTTCTATTTTACAAAATTTATATAATATAATATTGGCTGTTATCCATAATTTTATTTAAAAAAAATTTTAAGACTAAGAGGAGTGTTAGACAGCTCATTAATGATTAAGTGGAGGGTGGGCTATTAGTTGTATGTAGGTTCAAGGTTTATTTGTCAGCTTAGATGTATTTGGCTTTACTTAAATCCATTTTGATAAAACAATTGCATTTGAAACAATCACCTTCATGAGAATGTACTAATTGTGCGATTTGATTTTTTCTCCACACTGGAGGAAAGGCCATAACACTCACGTAAAGCAGCTAGTGTTAAAAACATCTTCATGATTCAAAATATTCTACATATTTTGCATTCCTTTCAGAAACAGTCTCAGAGGAGCAGTCACAAAACACAGGTAAGAGTTTGCTTTGTTAATGTCAGTTTTTGTCCATGGGCTACAAAGGGAAAGCTGTGTGATTAGAACTATGGATATTTTTTGTTTGCATCTGCATTTCATTATTTCATTCATGTGCATTCTTTCACTCCCATTGATGAAAGAAAAAAATTCATATCTTTCGATAAAATACACATTTTCCTTTCTAATCATTATTCTTTTAAAAATTACGCAAGTGTGGGCCCTCATTTTTATTTGTTTTTTTTTTTGTTTGATAACTTTGCTGTTTCTACAGAAAACTGGTGTGAGGATGAAGAAGAAGAAGATGAGGACGAGGAAGAGAATGAAATGGAAGATGAACAAGAAGTGCCTGTAAAAAAAGTCAAAGCTCCAGGAGAGAAGAAAGTCAGGAAGGAACACTTAAATGTTGTTTTCATTGGTCATGTCGGTAAGTGGTGCTGCATTAGATCTATTTAATTCCATT
The DNA here is from genome assembly GCA_003991915.1 of Elysia chlorotica. Classification (NCBI taxonomy): domain Eukaryota; kingdom Metazoa; phylum Mollusca; class Gastropoda; family Plakobranchidae; genus Elysia; species Elysia chlorotica. The sequence continues at coordinate 233,514 of RQTK01000317.1, forward strand.
GAGCATTCTGTAATTTATATCTTTGTGACTGGAGTGTTATGCTGCATTTCTCTTTATTAAAATTTAAACAAAAAAGGTTGAGGAAACAAGGCAACATCCCCTTATTATTAAAAGAGGTCCAGTTTCCAGACATATTTCCGTATCATTGAATTTTTACTTTTGGGACTGATTTTGCAGACTTTATATCCTTGGCATGTGCTTTTTAACCTGTTTTGCTGCAGGTTGTTGTAACAATTAAGATTTGTGTAATAATATTTTACTCTTCCTTATTTTCCTCCTGTCAGATGCTGGAAAATCAACTATTGGTGGCCATATGCTGTGAGTGTTAAACATACTTTTCTTATTATTCAGATGGGTTAACGTTGTAGTTCAAGTCATTAATCTGATACGTTCTTTTAAAAACTGAAAATATACAACCGGCAGGGCAACGCTGCTGTTTTTTGACCCCCCAAAAAATTCATATATTTGAGGTACAACTACGATTTTCCTCTCAATCACGCGATCGAAACTAGAGAAGGATAAAAAAAAAGTTTTCAATGCTTTGTGCGTGGGTGAAAGAAAATTTATGAACAATTTATTTTATTAATAGGCGATATATCTTTTTTCTACACTTGTTATACAGTGCTATCATCCAGCCCTCGACCTTTGTCCTTTTTTATTATTCCTTCACGTACATGCATATTCTGCCAGGGAAACAAATAAAAATATCGTGTCTTTAATATGTCCCATTAATACATATCTTTCAGTCTTCACATTAATTATGCACAAAGCTGAGTCTATATACACTAAAGAAATCAAAAATTTTATGTTTCTGACCAAATTTTGCTATTCACACTATAAGTTATTGCATTTCTTTCCAAAGAAATAACAAAAACTGTGATTTTCTCCTCACTCTCGGACTCCCCCTCCTTCCCTCCCTCCCTCCCCCCCTCTCTCTCTCACTCACTCACTTCTCTCTTTCTACCTTTTCTCTTTAACTTGTCTCTCTCCCTCTCTTGCCATTTTAATTTATATGTCTGTGTGTCTCTCACATTCTTTTTTCTATTTCATTCTCTATTGGGTTTCTAGACTCATCTTCATCTCCTCTCTTTTCCTCTCTCGTTCAGTTCTTTTGTTTCTTTATGTTCTTATTCCCCCTCTGTCTCCATGTTTCTCTCTTTCTGTGTCCAGAAAAGGAATGTTCAATATACTTTCAATTATTTTATTTGCTATACATTACAAAGAGCCATTATTTTGTCAAAATGGATTTTTGAGCAATAAAATGTTAATTTTGTTTTATTGTAAGAATTTAAAAGACCCATGGGACCACAAAGTCACCCCCGTATTTAAATATGCGATAATAGGTTTTTGGTTATTTTTGTTGGTTTTGATTTGGCATATAACGATATTGAGGAAGATTATACGTCTATTGTGTGTCCACTCCCTATACACATGTACTGAGTACATGTAACATGATTAACACTGACCCGAGTAATAGAGAAAAACTGCGTTTGTACCTAATCCCTGAAGATTATCTATTTTTTGCTATGAGAGTACATAAGTGGGGCTTTTAAAGTCGGCAGGCCAGTCTCCACATATTTCAATTAGATCTAATCTCCCTCCCCACAAATGAAAGTTCAACCTTCTTCTCTCTCCCTTTCTCTCTAAACATTTAATTCAAACTTCTTTGTCTTTTTTTTTCTCCTTCTGTCTCTGCCTCTTTCTCCTTTAAAAGTGTCCTCTTTTGATTTTTAGACTAAGTCAAGATCCGTATTGGTACCTCATACAAATCAAACGACACTTTCGCTCTTAACTTATAAGTGCTTTGTATTTGTATCAACAGATATTTGACGGGAATGGTGGATAAGCGCACGCTTGAAAAATATGAAAGGGAAGCCAAGGAAAAAAATAGAGAAACATGGTAAGCATTTTGTATTTTGTATTTATCAATCTGTAATCTATTTTAAAAAAATGCCAGCTTCACACCATTTACTTTCCACCATGTTTTCCTTAAATTTTATTACGAGCCCTACCATAATGAATTAATTTTATGTATATTTGTAGAAGTCATTTCTAAAAATAAAACTGCTGTAAAAGTTGAAAGGCAAACGCAAAAAACTATTTGGTGACATTGCTAAAAAATGAGTCTACTCCACACCTTAGATTAGACAGAACTCAAATCGTATCTCATTGTTGTTCTGCTCAATCAGTTTGCATTCAATAATTCTGCAGGTATTTATCATGGGCTTTGGACACCAATTTGGAAGAGCGTGAAAAAGGAAAAACAGTTGAAGTTGGGCGAGCATTTTTTGAGTCCGAAAAGAAACATTACTCTGTTTTGGACGCACCTGGTCACAAAAGTTTCGTGCCTAACATGATTTGTGGAGCATCTCAGGCAGATCTAGCCATTTTGGTATGTTTGTGACAATAATAAACCCTCCCCTGGTTACTAAGTAATGACCCTAACATATGTTCCCAAAGGGATTTAAAAAACACATAATTGAACAAAAAAGTTGTGACATAGCTAACAGAAAAGTATGCCCCTTACAATTTCACTCCTCCATTGTTCATTTTTAGCAGCGATGATGGTTTTCTGCGGATCCGTGGAAATCCCTGTAATGCGTTCAAAAGGAGGAATTTCCTCCTTTCCTGTGCGTTTTCCGTATTTCTGCACTTTTTCCCCCTTTCCTCCCGGGTTTACAACCATCGTTATTGTAATTCGCAGAAATGTGCGAGTTTATAATTTCACGACAGTAGCCCCACGGTTAGCTAGGTGAATGCTTGGCTCCTCGTTATATTGTAGATCTATAACACTGAGTAGTACTGTTGCCTTACCGATAACCGTCAGTAACGTGTATAAACAAATTGACGATATGATTATTTATCGATAGTGTTACCTTTATTTTGTATTCCTCCCTCCTTTTATGATGTTTTGATTTATTTATCGATATGATGGGTCATTTTACCCGCGACCTTTCTAGGGCTAGCTAAGCTGAATGAGTGATCTCAGTGTTTACATGTGCTGTTTACCTTTTCAAACACGATTTATAACACAAATGGCCAGGAAAAATACGCTGAAATCACTGAAAGCAAAACTGAAAAGAAAACTTTTTGCCAAAGACAGACGTCATTTCGAAATGTGTCCATTCAAATTCACACTAGAGTCTATGTCGAAAGCTAGTTATCTAAAGCTATTGGTCTAGATATAGACTCCAGTTAAGTGCTATTCTTTCACTTGATGCAGCTTTACTAATGTTCTAGATTTTAGAATCTAGACCTTTATAAATGTCTTTTTACCGCTCACATATTTGAATTGGTATGTTACGAAAAATGCCTTTTTGAACGGACTGCGAAATTTTTTCCTCCTTTTTTCACTTTTTGTCACTATCATCACTGTTTTAGACATGGCGAGTTCATTACTGAACAAAAGAAACATACAAAGACACTTGCATATTAATTTTTGATTCCTTTAAGAATGAAGCACTTGGATAGAGGGTTAAAAAATGGAATGAAGAGATTCTCTCTGATTAAACCAAAATCTACCAGCCCTTGTAATGATGAAAGAAGTTTATAAGATATGAAGAGATAAATGATTTGCAATAGAGATTTCACCATTTATTCAGTTCTTTTTGTGCTTCCACAAAATATAAATTCTTATCAGTTTCATGAAATTGGCGTAGATGATAATATTTAGCACTTTGCAAGTAATCATATTTCTCTTGGCAGGTGATATCTGCGAGACGTGGAGAGTTTGAGACTGGTTTTGAGAGAGGTGGCCAGACCAGAGAACATGCTATGTTGGTGAAAACTGCAGGAGTTCGTCATCTCGTTGTGCTCATCAACAAGATGGATGATCCTACCGTTGAGTGGGACGAGGCTAGGTCAGTGTTTGGCCTTAAATATTACAGACCTGCCAACCAAACTTCATAGTAGTAAAAGGCCGCAAACATGCACGCACAGTGTGACCCCTTGACCAAACCTAAAAAGAAATTTAGTATGTTGTCTCCTTGACCAAATACCGTTGCATTTTACAAAGATATAAAGGTAAAATATTAGATGTATTATCTTGATATTATAACTAGAGATGAATTCCAAATTAAATAAGGTTCATTGGTGCACAGATTGTGAAAGTTTTTAAAACAGAAAGATTAAACGCAGAAAAAAATATTGGATTTAATTAATACCATGGAGGTACATGGGTATAAGAGGAGACGTTCATTTTACAAACCCTGTTATGTGATGAAGGCTAGATCTGGACACGGTTCCTATTAACTAACCGGAAGAGTAGGCCTATATCACTGGTAGTATATCTTTCAATTTTGAAGGTATCACTTTTAGCTGTGCTATAGCATTCTACGATTTTACTTTTTTTTTTCAGCTCTCTTTCTCTTGAACAAACGCCTTACATATGCAAAAGATATCAAATCCTTACTTCTTTGTCATCATCAATCAATACAAATTAACCCTATTTACCCTAGTGCGACCGGATGCGACTGAGATGAGACTATAGACACTACCTTACTGTAGACAGAATTAATAGCTCTTTACTGCTAGAACTGTATGTAAGGTGACTGTTACTCTTTTCTAGAGAAGAAGAGCTTCAAAATAAAACCGAAAGTAAGAGGATAGAACTGAAACTTCCTCTTCTGTGATTTTTTGAACTTTCACTTTGATTGACGTCAACAAATACAACAATCAGTCAAAATGGCTTTCAAATTCTTGCAATCATTGATTGATAACCCTAATCTGGACAGTTTAAGACACTAATGATGACAATTCTGACGAAAGTGACATAGAACTAGACTTTGAACCTTTGAACCAAGACTTTGAAGAGCCTATTGAAAGCACTGATAGTGTAGATCTAGAGTAAGGAAACAGTCTATCGGGCCCCAACAACAACACTTGTAGAGACAAAAGACAGGCCCCAGTCGTAACCCAGAGACTATTTTTGGGTGTAACACATTCTGTAAAGGCCTTTGCTTTGCCAAATTCCACAATTTTTAAGCAAAATTGACTCTATAAGAACTCAAAAGAAACAAAAATGATGAGAAAGTTTAGCAAAAACAACACTTTTTTAATTTCAAATTTTTTTTTATTAAAAGGCAAAAAAAATATGAATACACATGTTAACTAAAAATAATCTTTTACTTTTCTTTTATTTTTTAAAGTTTATTTCATTCCATTCTTGTGGGTGGTTGATTTTGTGTGAATTTTTAAAGTTTGTGTATTTTTGTAAAAATCATAAAAACTGAGTTATCTCCCTGCCCTTAGGATTTCAGAGTAAACTTAGCAGGAATTCTTTAGGGTAAATAGGGTTAATGCTTTGCAATGCAGACATCATCTATATATTTAATGCATAATTGATGTCTGCATTGCAAAGCATCTATTTGCATATTACACTTTCGAACACAACCTAAACGAAATATTATGATCAGATGCTAGTGTACAAAAAGTTGACTATCAATATACAGGAAATCAACCTATAAAACCAATAGCAATAGTAATTGCATTGAAGCACCTTGTGGGATATGTAATATGGATAGTTCCACATTGTGTGTATGAAGTATTTTGTTGGGCCATATCTTAGCCAGTGGCTAGAAACTGAAGTCCTAGATCATACTATTTTCAACTCGCCGTAATATGGCAAGGACTGCCTGTAAAGCGTAATAAATTGCGGCCAAATCGTTATGTTGGCAGGTCTGATGTTAGTGCTGCCAATATTCTACAATTTTACACATATTCAGTAAAATATTGACAAGCCATAGTTTAGTTAACCCTACAAGTGTCGCTAGTATTTATTGTGTGGTGTCTGGCTATATTTGGTAATTTATATGAAATGCCAAGGTCAGGTTTCTAGCCTAAAAAATATCTATTTTGTTATCAAATAACTTGGAAACCAACATGTTTAGCTCAAAAAGATAGGAATAAAAGTTGTAGAAAATTTATTCAGCTTTCAGAAAATGTATAGGTCTAATAGCCTCACACCAAGAGTAAACCAGCTGTAGCAGATCTACGCAACAGAACTAAAGAACATAAACGTCAAGTAGGTCCCAAGTTTTCTCTCTGACCATTGCCAACACACAAGAATACATGTAAAAAGCATGCAGAAGTAGATTGAGTACTTAGCTGGTTATTCAGGTATCTTTATCAACTGGATCTACATCTAGATCTACATCTCCGTTTCTATCTACTTCCATCTCAACTGCTCTTGGAACTGAATCCCCAGGTCTAGATCTAAATCTAGATCTAGATTCTAGATCTAGATCTAACTACTGGGTCCCTGCCTTCATTGCCACTACTAGATCTAGATCTAGATAAAATAACTGAAAATATCAAAATAATCATCAATCTAACCATCTAAGACATCTAAAACTTGTTCTCGAGTAAGTAATTTCCTTCCTGATGGACCTGCTCCTTGGTTATAAATTGTTAGAGTTTGTAGCTTTCAAGAGAAAATCGAGTGTCAACATGTAAACAAAGTTTGAGCTGAAAACAGCTGTTGTCTGCATTCAAAACAACAACCATAAAATAAACCCTCTTTTACGGCCGATCTAATCGGCCGAAACACCACAGCAGCGACTTTACGGCTGATTTAATCGGCCGTAAACACTACGAGGGTTAAGGTCTATCAAGGAGTTATGTTTTATAATTTGATATACCATACCGCTTTACTTTTAGTGTGTGTAAGAAAACAATGATCCAGGTTGATACGTTGCAATCTTACCCTCTACTATCAATAGGCTAGTCATCCTTGATTAGAAAATTCTATGGCACATATTTTAAAATACAAATAATCATTATTGTCCTCTCTCAAGGCGTTTCAATTATTTTTTTGTGTTGATGTCCATGTGTTAAAGGTTCTGAACTTTCCTCTTTTGGAAATATTGGGAATAAAGTCAGTCCTGATGTTCTGTATTTAGATTCTCATAATTTGTTAAAACTTGTTATGCTCATATCTCCCTTTCTTCCCCCCAGATATAATGAATGCAAAGAAGGGTTGCTTCCCTATTTGAGAAAATGTGGTTTCAACCCCAGAACAGACATTTACTTCATGCCTTGTTCTGGCTTAACGGGTGCTTTCCTAACAATGATTCCAAGTGAGGAGCTCTGTCCTTGGTACAGGTATGGTATTCTTTCTCTTGTTGATGCACTGAAATGTTATTTGTTAGGACCATTGGAAAAACTTTTCCCTGGCTTACTTTCTTGTTTTCCTTCCTTATGTAACTTGACAGAATCAGTCCTAAATCTAAAAATAAGTATTTTGAGTCTGTGCTTTTTGTTGTTGTCAAAATATTTCAATTTATTGTAATTTACATTCAGTTGTGATTGGAAGGAATTATACATCTATGCAGATCTATGCTATGTCATCCGCATAAGATTTGCAAGTAAACAAAGAAATCTTATTGTGAGTGGGGATTTAAATTTAAACACTAGATATCTAGCATTTCTTAAGTTGCTCAGAGATGCAAAGATTCATTCCAGAAATTTTTTTTTTTAAGAAAAGAAATAGTTGTTTTAAGCAGCGTCACCTACTATGTTCAGGTTCCTGGTAACTGTAGAGGCAGAAAAAAAGACAGTCTTAGGGACAAAGACATGACATTTAAACAACACTATGAAGAGTCCAAGTTATGATTTTTGACATTATTTTGTTCTCATGTATCAACCTACACCCCCCTCTCTCTTTCTCTCTCTGACTGGAAAAAAATTAATAGTTTATTCTTATTTGTCCTAAGGAATGAAATATATTATTAAAAAAAATTAATAATGCCATGCATGTATACCAATCTATTTTACACAAGTTATAGATCTAATGTTGTATGAATGCTATGTATGGGAACAAGAGAAATCAATGTTTTATTTTTTAGTATTATATATATATATTTATCCTAATTAGTACCATCTTTATGTAGATACTCGGGTTTAGATCCAATCTTGTAATGCGAAGAAATCTGGCTTTGCTATGGTCGGAGATACATATCTGTGATTTGATTTATTATCATAAGATTGAGTACATAACTAAATAAAGTCATTTCAGGGCTGATATCAACATTAAATTCATAGTCCAAATCTGCACCACTATAAATATCAGCAATCATCATACAAATAGAAAGAAACAAGGCTTGGTTCAAACCCAACGGAAGAGAAAAAAAGCTAGGTCTAGTTATAACAGGCGTGTTGCAAGACTGATCTTTATGCTTGCAAGAGCTGCCTCAGTGGGGAATCGATGTGGTACTCTGGGTCAGGAATAACACGGTTATATTTTGAATGATTACTAAGGTTTTATTTTGTGCCGAAATTCATCCCCAAATAGAACACGCTGCTGAAGGGAAACCTCCAAGCCGTATCTGCCCTGTTTAAACCATGGCCAGGTGTGTTCTGGGTGGCCGTATTTGGTCGGGTAATACAGAAGACAATGGAAATCTTTTGGCTGGATTTGACCAAATTTGATTTTTTATTAGAGAAATATCCTTGTAAAAATGATTACACTAATGTATTTACCTAATTCAAGATATGTATTTATGGCATACATTTTATATTTCAGGGGTCCATCACTGTTATCTTACCTTGACGAAATGCCTCCAATAAGCAGAGCTTTGAATGCGCCAGTTCGTTTACCTATTGTTGATAGATATAGGGTAAGCGAAAAACAATTGTGAGACTACCAGAAAAAATCTGACACTATTTAGAGCTATAGCCCTATAAACATACCAAAACTACTCTAACTATTGACTTTTTTCTCTTTATGGAATAAAGGTTATTATCTATGATTATGGGAATAATTATAGTTTTGTAGTCTTGTAAAGGGCATATGCAGGCTTGCCGTTCATTTTGATTACATCATCAACCTTACCATGTATTCCCTATCCTGTCTATGGTTAGTTTGGTGCTCTCTCTCTCTCTTTCTCTCCCTAAGTTCAAGCTTATACGTGTACATCTTTGTCATCTAAGTCAATATTGGAATGCTGACTGGCGTGTAACTGTCTCACAGGGTCCTCTTTCATGTGCCCACAATATGGCTTTCTTATGCGCATCTCTTCCCAACTCGTCTATTGTAGGTCAAGACCATGTGAACCATTATAAGTTCCGTGTAGTACATGTGATTTTAGAACCCTGCTAGTAAAGTATATCTATGGCTTTCATCGATTTTGCTTTAAAAAAAAATCACTTTTAGGATAACTTGGGCTATTAAACGGTATAAATTATTTTATCAATATCATTCTAGGTCTTGTGAGAAAAATTGAGGGTTTTGATAGGAAAGCAAGATAGAGGAGGGGAGCTAATGCCCGTAAATGCAGGGCAGCTCTAGTTTTTCTCCGAATTACCCATGTCCCCGAAACTGAAAGTAGATGTGAAAAGAGACTAGTGTAAAGGAAGTGGAGTCTCTCTCTCACACAGTTTTGCAAGGGGGAGGGGTGAAAGATAGCGAGGGTTAGAGAGAGAGGAAGAGGGAACATTTTGTTTTTCATATTGATGGTTCGATAAACCGAGACTAACTTCGGTGGAGACCCTGACTGTAAATAAGTGAAAAACAACAAAAACGAACTTGCTTGGGACAGAGATCAACACTGCAGTGTTAGATGTAGACCAAGAATCTATATTCTACATGTACAAAAATTACTTTGCTCTTATATTAGATTGTATAGATCTAATTTTGTAGATCTAAATAACAGTTTGCATCAAATTCTATCATGGCTGTCTGAGACTAAATGACTTCATGGACTATCAGACCGTTTATATCTAAATTTCTAGCTCTAGGCTAGCCAAATTAAATTCCGGTCTACTTTGATAATGGTTTAAAATCGATAGACAGTGTCTTTGTTAGGCTACTGTTAGCCTGTATACAATATTAGTAAATCCAGATTATTATTTACATAACAGACAATGATAATAATCATTTTGATGAATGTGAAACACACATATGTCCTTTCATAGGGTTGTTTTTATAACATGACCTTATGGAGATGGTAAAAAAGATTTTAGGTGTAGTCAATGTTGGTGATATCAGAAAAAAATGGAATACCAGAAAAGTTAGTTTGTGCAAGGCATCAGGTCATCTAGTCAGATTTAGATGGGTTAACTCAAGCTGGAGTTTGAAATTAAATGAGACTGGTCAAAATTCTCATACAAGGATCTGTTGGCAGTCCAAGTCTTACCTTGTTTAAAATTTGACCATATTCAGAGGTTCAGTAAAATCATGTTTGCATTAATATTTCCATCCTGCTGCAGTACATAATACAAGTTAAGATCAGGATGATGGCTTTTTTCTTCTTCCTCAATTCAGATTTTTAAGTAGAAATTCAGATTTTTTGACAGAATCGTTCATATTTTCTGTTCCTGGAGTGCAGGTCAGCATCTTAATGCCTTTTGACACACAATGAATTGTTTTATAAGGTAAAAATTCTGACGTGCCTTTTTTGCCATGGTTGTCTCACAATTATTCAATATATAGAGATTGCATATTATTTGGAGATGAAATAGCACTTAAATCACACGCTCATAAGTTGCTCAAAGAAAAGATATCATGTAGTTCGTCTAAAATTGACTTGTATTTAAAAGACATGATGTAGAAGAAATATTAACATGGAATTATATGAATGCCACCTTCGCACACTTCCTTACCAGTTCCTTTTAGCCATCATAAAAGGGCTTCATTAATGTGTGTAAAATGAAATCCAGTGATAATTAGCGTCCCATTTGCTTTCTTCTGTGGGACGTCAGTCTCACTGGTACACATTGGAGACATGAGATACAAAAAATCTGAATAAGAGAAAAATAAAACTTTAAATTTTACATCTATTATGTAGCCTTGAAATTTTAAACAGATGTGATACCTTGGTTTATATTTTACAATTAAAAGAAAATCTTTAATAATTGTTTATTTTTCTCTATTATTCAGGACATGGGAACCATTGTCTTGGGTAAAATTGAATCTGGAGTGGTAACCACAAATCAAAAACTTCTCATGATGCCTAACAGGGTAAGTTTTATTTGACAATTCATCAAGGAAAATTTTTAGAAAGCTAATGTGTATGCTGGGGGTGCTATTGGCACAATCGTTAGGGTTTGATCCCTGGCATTGACTTTTTTTCCTGCCACTTTTTCGGCACTTTGGGACTCAATCTAGATCTAGATCTAGCAGAAGATTATCAGGTCGTAGAGTTCTATTTAGCAGTGATGATGGTTTTCCGCAGATCCGCGAAAATCCTCGTTTTTGCGTTCAAAAGGAGGAATTTCCTCCTTTCCTCGGTATTTTCCGCCTTTCTGCACTTTTTCCTCCTTTCCTCCCGAGATAACGATCATCGTTTTTGTAATCCGCGGAAATGTGCGAGTTTATAATTCCACGACGGTAGTCCCGCGGTTTGGCTAGGTGAACGTCCGGCTTCTCGTTGTGTAGTAGATCTATAACTCTGAGCCGTACTGTTGCCTTGCCGATAATCGTCAATAACGTACATAAACAAAATGGCGATATAGTTATTATTAAATTATCGATATTGTTACATTTATTTTGTATTCCTCTGCTTTCCCGGTTTTATGATTTATTTATCGATATGACGATCGTTTTACCCATCCCCGTTCTAGGGCTAGCTAAGTTGAATGAGTGATCTCACAGTGTTTACCTTTTCAAACGCGATTCATATCTGAAATGGTCAGGAAAATATACTGAAACTAGCAAAACTGAAAAGAAAACTTTTTGTCTATGGCAGACATTCACTCGGCTGATCGACATTCTAGTTATTCCTCCATGATCTCTTTCCTACAGTATAGATTAGATCTCTATTCTCACCGATCGTCGTTCCATTCAAATTCACACTAGATTCTGTGTCTTGGTCGAAAGCTAGTTATCTACTCAAGGTCTTTACTCTAGTAGAGTGCTATTCTTTCACTTGATACAGCACTTTTTATGTTCTAGGTTTTATAATCTATACCTTGATGATTAAACAACGGCCGGTATCGCCGTGAGGACTGAATAACAGCGAACTTAGGCGTGCAAAGGAAATAAAAGCTACAGTGAAAAATAAATTCAGATTCGAGTGGCTACAGACCTAGATCTATGTGTGAAACTAAAATCAAGAAGAGGAGATGTTAGCATGGGGATACTCGAATAGTTAGCCTTTAAATTTATAATGTAAGTATTAATAGAACTATAGCTAGCTTTAGACTGTTTATTATAAGGTTATGCTTCCGTGGGTACACGTGTACCTACCGAAGCGCTTGCGTAAAACGTCATCAAAATTCTCGTTGTTACTATTTAAAGCAATCCAATCGCAGCAAAGGTTTTTTTTAGAATGTGTAGGGCTGCAGGAGTGCAGGCGCTAAGCTTAATTCTACTTTCTTTCTTGGACCTCTGCTCTTCGACGTATCCGTTTTTTTAGCTGAGCCAGACCTGCCTACTTGTACCGATTTGATCGGTACGTACCGATTTTCGTCGTCAATCCCGATTTCCACGGAAATGTACCGATTTTTCAAATTGTGAAGATATTCAGCATAGCAGCTCGATCGCCGATTTTTTTTTTTCAATATCTGCCTCTGTTCATTAAGAAATCAAAGACTATCCCGTTTCTCCACGGCGGCAGAAAGCTCATGACCCGCACCTATTACATTTCATCCAAGTCCGTCTTTGACATGCGCTCTTTATCGAAGCTTATACTCTTAGATCTCAGTGTATGAGATGATCGAAAGGGTACCGAAAGTACACCTCCCCAAGCTGCCAACCCGTACGCTTCGCTATTTTCGTTAAAAGTTCTACTCAAATACGCCGATAAGTAAAAAAATAATTGAAAACATACAACTGTCCGTGCAACACCGCTGTTTTTCGCAATAAAGGTAGCCTACATGTGTTTGAGGGCTACGATTTTCCTCTCAATCACACAACCGAAACAAGAGTGATGAATGAAGAAAGTTTTCCGTGTTTTGTGCGTGGGCGAAATAACATTTATGAACGATTCATTTATGTTATCGATAGGTGATATTTTTCTCTTTTTTCTATACTTGATATACATTGCTATCGAGATTGGGTTAGTCAACAACTTAATTGATACCGACCAGTCCCAACTCGTCGTTTTGTCTTGCGTTCATTCGTCCGAATCATACCAATCTCTCTACCTTGGACTTTCAGTTCCCAGTCAAGGTAGTAATGATTCTGATTTGCGTTACCATGAGCTCAAAATGCGTTTACAAACAAGTAGATCTAACGTAGATCTAGTTAATCATTTATTCTTGCGATACCATCTTAACATCCAGCCCTTGACCTTCGTCCATATTTACAACTCCTTCCCGTGCACGAATCTTCCGCGAGGGAAACAGGTTGAAAATCTTTTATTCGTCCAATTAATACCGATCTTTCAATCTTCACATCCAGTCCTTGTTATTTCCAGCTAATCATTCTGATTGTTCTTAAAGTTGATCAGCCTATTTTTTTGTTCATCTAACTTGACGTGGCTGTCGGTGTATACGGTTTACAAATTCTTTTAGGAAACATGTGCCCATGTACTTTTGCAACCAAGAAAATTAACGTAGATCTAATTCAAACTAGCATCATGATCTTGATATAGAAACCCGGTTCTACTGCGATTTGTCTTTGAGGAGCTACATTGTATCCAAACGACCAGCACTTTTAAGATGGAACTCTGGATCAAAACTAGATCGAATCTAGATTTATATTTTACCAGTGCACCGAAGAAAAAAAATGACCAAAACTCTCGGAATTATCTCCTCATTTTGGACCTCTCAGTCTCTCTCTTTCTCCCTCTCTCGCTCTATGTCTCCCGATCTCCTCCTTTTCTGACCCTCTTTCTCTCTCTCTCTCTCTCTCTCTCTCTCTCTCTCTCTCACTCCATCTCTCTCTGTGGATTTTTTTAGTTAATTGTAGTTAAACAAATTTTGTTACAGTGAGTAAGGGTTTCAAAGACTAATGTGGCTACAAAATTACCCCAAAGTATTATATAATGGACAATAGGTTTTTTGTTAATTTATTTTTTTTTTATTATTTTTGTTTTGTTTTGTTTTTTGTTGGTTTTGTTTGTGTGTATAGCATTAGCAATATTGAGGCAGAAACAATATACATCTATAGTGTGTATAGACACTCCCTACACACATGTACTGAGTACATGTATCATGATTAACACTGACTGCTAAAGACTAATTGTAGGCCTATTTTTTTTTAAAGGTTATGCTTCCGTGGGTACACGTGTACCTACCGAAGCGCTTGCTTCGGTAGGTACACATGCGTAAAACGTCATCAAAATTCTCGTTGTTACTATTTAAAGCAATCCAATCGCAGCAAAGGTTTTTTTTAGAATGTGTAGGGCTGCAGGAGTGCAGGCGCTAAGCTTAATTCTACTTTCTTTCTTGGACCTCTGCTCTTCGACGTATCCGTTTTTTAAGCTGAGCGGTGCAAGTTCAACAGCAACATGGAGCCGGTTCCAGACGAAGTATCACTAAATCTGAATCTTTTTGTGGGAAGAACGTTCAAAACTTTTTATTTAAGGTAGAGTGCTATGTGGAACCTGTACCTGCAGAAAGATGCGATTATTTTTTTCAACTTTTTGCAATTTTGAATGAAAATTTAGTGACTAAGTTTTCTAAAACATACAATTTCCTATATATTTTTCACATTAATAAAACAGACACCAAAATAGGTGTAGAAGATCTGTGACTAGATGAAAGCATGTTATTATTTATATACAAGCCATTCAGCAGAAAATGTCTTTTAAGAGGCAATATGCCACTACCAGTGGATATTAATACTCCGTACAGACTTCACTAAAGTTTCAGTTGGTTCCCCTTGATAAGTCATTAAGTGAAAATCTTTGCCTCTCTATATTTGATTTTGTCTCTGTCTGTCACTCTGTATGGATATTCTATCCTTTTTCAGTTCGTAATAGGCCTATACATATATACAATGTATACTTTGCTTTAATAATGATTACCCGTCTATAACGTATAAAGCATTCTGTTACAATGAAACAGTTCTGTCATGTGTTGTGCATTGATAAAATAAAACATTTTTTTGTTTATTTGAGTTTGTGTCAACTTGCATTGGTTTGTGATTAAAAGACACACGGGTGAGAGATTGAGGGAAATGTTCCATGGGTCAAAATAGATTAGAATACATGTGATAAAAGCAATTCAAATCTCTCTCTCTCTCTCTCTCTCTCTCTCTCTCTCTCTCTCTCTCTCTCACTTAGTCATACTGGAACAAGTGATCAAAGTGTATTGTGATTTGCCTATAATGATAGGGTTCAATGCCTGCTCTGGCTATTGTTTTTTTTTATACTGGTTGAGGTGATACACATACAAAATAAAATTTGCGCAGGTAAAGTAAATATCCCTTAGACTAGAGTTAGATAAACCTTCTTGAGAGCCCATGTCCTTTGGCAAAGTAAGGACTTTAAACGAGGAGAGAGTTTTAACTTCTTCATTCAACGATTGCCTTTGTTTACAATCGTTAGCATTCTCACAACTAATATGAGTGCCCGTTTTTCATTGTTTAAATATTTAATGCTCTGAATTGCCAATTCTTTGTACCTAGGAATGTAGAATTCAACGAATGTTTACATGTAGATGATGTACGTTACATTTACATGCACTGAATTTTTTCGGCGCATGATGCTTGTGTATCGACTCACAAGCTCCAGAAGGGCAATTTCCTAGGCGGAGACCACCATTAAGTAGAAGTACGTGTTTCATAAAATGTTTTTCAATTCAGTTTAGTCGAAAGGGAGACATGGTCGACGCATTATACGACAGTGGAAGGTAGGCGGTGGTGGTGGTAGTAGTAGTACTACTAGTTGTCGTCGTACAACTGTAATAGAAGTAGCAATGGTAGTAAAACAACTACACCGTAGTAGAAGTAGTAATACTAGCAGAGAGTATAGATTTAGTAGTGAGACGGTTCACAAAAGGCTCACACAGTCATAGGGCTTTTCATATGGGGAGCTAACGTTACGCGTTCTTACTCTTTCTTTATTGAAATAAAGTGGTTGAACAAGGTTCGGACTGAGTGTTTACAAAAAGTTTAAATCAGGAAGCAGATGCCTTAATTATCATGTGCCATAGACATACGCAAAATCCTCGCAGTGAGACCTTTCTTTATTTCACCCTCTCTGGTAGTACATTAAATGTAATTTTTATTTAATTTTAGTACCGTAACTAGTAAATTTAGTATGGAGATCTAGTAAAGTTTCCAAAGACAAAACTAGTCGAGTACATCAACGCAAGACTCGTGTTTCAGTAAACAATTATGCATACAGATTCTAAATTATTTATATTGAAGGGGAAAAAACAACTACATGTCTACACACACAAAAATGTAATTTGCTTTACTAGTTATTTTCACGACATTAAAAGTAAGGTAAACTTATCAACTAGAAATAATATTATGTTTAAAACACCACATTTAAAAGCGCAATTTATGGCAGAACATACAACCTCTCTGTCTCATGAAAAGCAATTCATGTATTTGGGAAGTGTCCTAACCGGCGGCAATAATCGTAACGGCTAAATGCTGTAGATCTAATCTACAGGCTAAGTTTAGTGTACCTACCGAAGCAAGCGCTTCCGTAGGTATACGTGTACCTACCGAAGCAAGCGCTTCGGTGGGTACACGTGTACCCACGGAAGCACTACCATATTTTATTTAATTTTAGTACCGTAACTAGTAAATTTAGTATGGAGATCTAGTAAAGTTTCCAAAGACAAAACTAGTCGAGTACATCAACGCAAGACTCGTGTTTCAGTAAACAATTATGCATACAGATTCTAAATTATTTATATTGAAGGGGAAAAAACAACTAAATGTCTACACAAAAAAATTTAATTTGCTTTACGTTATTTTCACGAAATTAAAAGTAAGGTAAACTTATCAACTAGAAATAATATTATGTTTAAAACACCACATTTAAAAGCGCAATTTATGGCAGAACATACAACCTCTCTGTCTCATGAAAAGCAATTCATGTATTTGGGAAGCGTCCTAACCGGCGGCAATAATCGTAACGGCTAAACGCTGTAGATCTAATCTACAGGCTAAGTTTAGTGTACCTACCGAAGCAAGCGCTTCCGTAGGTACACGTGTACCTACCGAAGCAAGCGCTTCGGTGGGTACACGTGTACCCACGGAAGCACTACCTTATTATAATCCTACAACTCAAAGGAATCACAGTATTTAGCCAGCAATCCCCATGAAACTGCAGTATTTTTAGGGGTTTGCCAGCATTCATATATCTTTGGAACCACTAAAGATAGAATAAAAACTGTTGCAGGTTTGCAAACTGTAGACTTTGGTCTTTCATTTAAAATGTCTTTTTCATCGCGTACGTATATGCTAATTGACTTTAAAATGGTAACGGTATGTTACTAAAAATAGCTTTTTGGATGTACTGCGAAAATTTTTCCTCCTTTTTCACTTTTTGTCACCATCATCACTGATTTAGTAATTCTATTTTTATATCTAGATCTGCATTTTGTAACTGTATACATGTTCCTCTTTCACGTTTAATGAATTTCAGGCACAATCTCTGATAGGCTTTTGAAGACTAACCACTAAGTTTTTTTATTATTGTAATTTTCGTTTTTACAAAACTAAGGGTGACGACTCGTTCATTTCATCATAATTAATAATGGGTGCACATATAAAATGTAATAGAGTAATTAAGGGCTATATTTTAAAGATGACATGTACATGTACATGTCTTAAGGTCTATCAACCTTGATATTGTATAAGTCAGGAAGGAGATAAAACAGGATGACTAAAATGAATAGGTGGATAAAATAAGTGTCTCTTGGCATTCTGTTTACTGCTTAAAACAAGCTTATTAGAACATTGGTTTGTGTTTACAAGGACGAGAATTTGATGAGCTGTCATAAATCCGTTAAATGTTTCCGGCAAAGTTCAAGGGTTGATAATTTTGTTCAATGTGGTCCCTGATAATTTATACATATTTTAACTCCAAAAAGACTTTGATTCTGACACACACTCATAGCTTAAGGTATCGCCAAAATGCCCCATTTTGCAGCTTATTAAAAAAACAAATTCTGATCGGGGTGGCTAGGCACGCCCCTGGACCCTCTAGAGGTGCTTGCGCCTTCGGCGGTTGCCTGTCTTGTCAGTCAACCTCGCAAAAATCCTCGTTTTTAACTTTTTCTCAGAGGAAGCACTGGTAACCATTTCTCACCCCAGAAACCTTCTCAGAGCCTCTCTAAACGGACACAACTCTAGAATATTTTCAGCCCTAGGAGGGTGAAGCCTCCCTATCCATCCTTCCCCCTTCTTGTTCCCCACTACCTAAGTTCTGGAAATGTTGCCATGGCCTGGTGGCATCCCTGTGTCATTGGTCCTCTTTTTAATTACAGGTCGGCATCAAAATAATGACTATTGTCTCAGATGAAGAAGACAGTGATGATGCTATGCCTGGAGAGAATGTCAAGTTAAAAATCAGTGGAGTAGAGGAAGAGGTATTTTTTAATTAATCTTTCCAATTAAAATATGCCACATGGCCTGTTCTTGTAATTTAAGACCATTGCTTGAGTACTGCAATTAGTCGTAAGCTAACAAAGCAAACTTTTTTAAAATTCTAAGTGTGCATTTAATTCTTGGAACAATGTCCTAAAGGTTGAATTATCTGATTCTTGGAACAATGTCCTAAAGGTTGAATTATCTGAATAACATATTTTTATTCCACATTAATAAGAATATTTTGTTTTGTCCAATTATGTTAATATCAAAACACGCCTAACATGCAAGGCCCCATACCAACACAGCAAACTCCTTGTCTATCAGGGTCTGTACTGATGAATTATTTTGCAGGATGTCTCCCCTGGCTTTGTCCTCTGCTCCCCGGAAGATGTTTGTAACACAGGCAGAGTGTTTGATGCACAGGTAAGCTATCCTTTCTTTGAACAAGACTAAAAGCCATCTATGATGATCATTTTGTCCCTGTCTAAACCTAACATGTTGAGACAACAGGACTGAGCTGGCTTTTAGCTTTTTGATGTAAACCTGTATCAATATTTGCTCTATGTTGCTCAATATGCATTTTAGTATAGCTTCCAAGTATGGACAACATTCTGAGATCCCTGTGGGGAAATTTTAAATATTTCATAATCGCTTCTGGTAGATTAATATAAGAATTTCAATAAGAAAATTGTGAAAAACTAGATCACGGACAATGTATTATGGGGGTTAAAATTACTGATATTTTATCCTGTAATTATTTCCTATTGCTTTTGTTAATAAATAAGACGAAATATGGATAACCCTTGTAGCTGATTAATTTTGTTATAGGTCTTCTTGTGCATTTCATGTTGGATTTATGAGGAAAAAATATTAGCCATAAGTTTATTTGTATTTTGTGTCTACTATGGATCTTATGGGCTGTCGAGGATGATTTTTTTTGTCCCTGTCATAACATAATGCTGAGACGAATTGACTGAGACCTGCTTCTCTCCTCTAAACATTTCTTTGGATATTTTTTTATGCACTGATACATCTCACATGGAGGACAGCTGTGTATATTAGAAGAAAAAACATGTTTTGATAGCAGTGAATTTTGTTTTATAGCTGTATAAAGAATAGTAACAATGCAAAATTTTTGATGGAATTATCAGGCAAAATATTTGATTTGAAAAAAGATAGCATAGAGCAGGTGAAATGAAAAATCAAAGTAGCGGTGCAAATGTTATTTAGAGTGCTTTTGAGATTGTCTTACAATGGCAAGGTAGCCAAGTACCACATCGCTTTAAAATTTATCCAGCATCAGGTTTTTTTTAGGTTTTTTTTTTATTATCTTACTGATTTCAAGCTTAAGACCTTTTTCTACATGAGTATTTCTTTATTATACCCAATTGGTTTCTGAAAAATAGTTTCGAGCTTGTGAAAAAAAACACAGAAAAAAGTTAACATTTCACAAACTGATAATTATAGATCCAAAATCTTAGTCACATTCTTTCTGGCCTCTCTCTCTCTCTCTCTCTCTCTCTCGCTCTCTCACTCACACATACACACACATAAAATAACTGTTGAATCTGTAATCTGCCAATAAAATTAGGCGTTTTGAAGGTAAATATAAAGCCTAACAGTTTGAGTTCCTGAATTTTTTTCAAATTACACCCCCCCCCCAAACTCTCTCTTTCTCACCTGCTACCTCTCGCACATTCGTTCGTTCTCTCTTTCTCTCCTTATTCTCCTGACACTTCTTTCACTCCTTTCTCTTCCTACCATCTCTCCCTCTGTCTTACATACACACTATCCCATTCAACCCTTTTCTCTGTCTCTTCTCAGAACATGATTGGATGATAAACGTAATCTCGTGTCTATATAATTATGAATAGTTTCATATCATTATCATAGGGATTGTGATTTCATAGTTGTTACCTTATTAGAAGTAATAGGATATATTGGTTTTTATTTGTATCTAATAATGGCCATTACACACAGGTACAGTAAGTCATTGAAACATACGTCTTCAAACTGTCCTTGAAAAAAACATTCCCAGTTATTATTATTTTTAATATCCACATTTCAAGCCCTTTTATGTGCTGATGTTTTTTTTTAATTTTCTACCCAGTATGGGAAAAAAGTTTTAGAGCAAGTGCAAGTCATTTTAGATTGATTTGCTGTGTGTCAACCATTGTAATGCATTTTAAAACAGCACAGTCTTACCAACCCCTTGTCATTATTAACAAGGGATTCCATTAACCTGTGCAAAATAAAAATTTCAGTGATAATTAGCAGCTCACATGAGATGTATGTGGTTTGTCAGTCTCACTGATACATATTGCTTAATTTTACTTAATATTGTAGTAGTAAAATTATGTTACATCAATTTGTGTGGTTTGAGCCGTGGCGATTTCCCCAGCTACTGGTTGGGTTGATTTCAGTTTAATTTGATCGGCTGAGACAGGGTATCCCTGCCTGTCTCGTGTATGATAAACGTAATCTCGTGTCTATATAATTATGAATAGTTTCATATCATTATCATATATAGTGATTGTGATTTCATAGTTGTTACCTTATTAGAAGTAATATGATATATTGGTTTTTATTTGTATCTAATAATGGCCATTACACACAGTTACAGTAAGTCATTGAAACATACGTCTTCAAACTGTCCTTGAAAAAACGATTCCCAGTTATTATTTTTAATATCCACATTTCAAGCCCTTTTATGTGCGGATGTTTTTTTAATTTTCTACCCAGTATGGGAAAAAAGTAGTCATTTTAGATTGATTTGCTGTGTGTCAACCATTGTAATACATTTTAAAACAGCACAGTCTTACCAACCCCTTGTCATTATTAACAAGGGATTCCATTAACCTGTGCAAAATAAAAATTTCAGTGATAATTAGCAGCTCACATGAGATGTATGTGGGTTGTCAGTCTCACTGATACATATTGCCTCATTTTACATGAGAAAAATTCTGAATATTGTAGTAGTAAAATTATGTTACCTCAATTTGTGTTCTAACATTGGGTTGATTTCAGTTTAATTTGAACGGCCGAGATGGAGTATCCCTGCCCTGTCTTGTGTATGGCAGCACAAAATTGTTAGTCAGTCTTGGGGCCTGTCCACAATATAGAGAGGGTTGGTAGCGGGATAAATTAAAGAGAAAAAATGTATCATAGGGAGAGTGGGTTTGTAAGAAAATAGTTCTTTGACGGAGACCACTGTATAAAGAACATTCTATTATACATGGCACGACATTAGGATAATGGTTGTATTTAGCATTTCAGTCAATTACAAGCAGACTGACATATGATAGATATTCAAATTGCCACCTGTGATGATTTTAGTTATCCCTGTCTTAAAGAAAATATGTGGAAAGATTTAATTTCTGAGGATGGCTTGTTTAAAAAAGTTGCACCAGAGATGCATTATATACATAAAAGTTATCAGTCAGAGCCTTGATCAAGTCAGTCACGATTTATGGTGTGAATATTTCATGGACTATATATTTTCACGGCCTCAAATGGCAAGTTTGCGGCAGTCTGTCCCCTTTTGTTGCTCGCTCTCTTTCCCTCTCTTTCTCTCTCTCTCTCTCTCTCTCTCTCTCTCTCTCTCTCTCTCTCTCTCTCTCTCTCACAGGCTTTTTTACGAACCCTCTCTTAAAATGGGTGTAAGTTTTCTGGAATAAACCGGATTTCTGAATTTGGGCCTCCGGTTGCTATCGTCTTCCTGATTTGGTTCTTGGTTGGATCTCAGAGGTTGATAATAATAATTCTACCTGACCATTCCCTCTACCATCCCCCGAGAGATAGAGACAGAAAGAGAGGGACACAGGCAGATAGATATCCAGTGATAAACAACAAAAAAGAGAGAAATGGAGTGAGAGGTGTAGGCAGACAACCAGATGGACAAGTAAAAGAAAAGAAATATGCAGAGAGAGAGAGAGAGAAGGGCGTCTAGTTAAAACGGTACAAACCACCACAAATTAAATTAATGATATAGATACTCTTGAGTCACTCTGAGAGATAGGGTAGAGAATATCTGAAGTAAAGAGAAATAAAAAAAATTACTTTTGTGGGTTTGTAAGCAAATAATTCTTAGACGGAGACCACTGTATAACGAAAATTCTATTATCATACATGGCACAAAAATAAGGATAATTGTTGTATTTAGCATTTGAGTCGATTACAAGCAGACTGACATAGATATTCAAATTGCCACCTGTGATGATTTTAGTTATCCCTGTCTTAAAGAAAATATGTGGAAAGATTTAATTTCTGAGGATGGCTTGTTTAAAAAAATTGCACCAGAGATGCATTATATACATAAAAGCCATCAGTCTGAGCCTTGATCAAGTCAGTCACTATTTATAGTGTGAATATTTCATGGAATATATATTTTCACGGCCTCAAATGGCAAGTTTGCGGCAGTCTGTCCCCTTTTGTTGCTCGCTCTCTCTCTATCTATCTCTCTCCAACATGTCTTTCTTTCCCTTCTTCTCTCTCGCTCTCTCTCTCTCTCTCTTTTCAAAAATGACCAATGGTTATCATGGTTTCAATCTAATTGCCATTCAACATACAAATGTAGTTAATGCATAGAATCTTGTCACTTGACAAAATGGATTTTAGAGGAACATTGAATTTTTAGTAAAAAAAAAAAATTGCTTTTTTAAAATATGCCTCTGTACTTCTTTTTACAAACGAAAAAGTTCCCTGGATTAAAAGTCACCTCTACGAGTTAAGTTGGATTAACGTCCAACGTCGGCAATATTTATGCTATATTTTGGGCCCCAACGCTGACATCTGACAAATTTTGTACTGCCACACTCAGCCGATCACATTAAACTGACACCAACCCAACCAGTGGGGGATGAAGTCGCCAAGACTTGAACCACAGAACTCTTGTGTCAGAAGCTGATGTTTTACTCACGTTGCTTCTAAACTATTGGTAAAATTTGTGGAAAGTTTTGTTTTTGGCAAATTTTGGCTTGTGGGTTTTCAAATGGCAAAACTGCAGGGGACAGTGTTAAAAATATATCTTGCAGTTGAAGGGATACCAAAGTTACTGTGTGTCAACTTCCATGTTATAAGAAGTACGCTACTTAATTACTATGATATGGATTTATGAAATACTCTGCAAATACAAGCCACCTGGGATGATTTTAGTTATCCCTGTCTTAAAGTACACATGTGGAAAAATATAAATCTGAGGATGGCTGGTGTATTACTTTTAATCATCAAGGACTATTTAGTTGTGCACAGATAATAAGCAGTACTTAGTACTTCATTCTCTTTTTAATGCTGAAAATTCCTCTTGTCCGGGCTTTAAATTTCAATACAGACCAGTCCAAGCTTTGTCACAGGTTAACAAAGTAACGGAGAGTTGGGGATATTCCTGAAATTCCAACCAAGCTTTCGTGATGTTGCAATATATTGTTTTAAATACATGATCTGTGATGTTTGTAATAAAATGAGCGTGAGTACAGGATCAAGTCTTCAGATTTTATCCTGGAGGAAAATCTAACAAAAGGTTCAGCTTTCAAAAAAGGAAGTTGGGGAATTTAAAACAGAATGGGCATAAAAGCCACTAAACTTCTATAATATATAAAGAAAGCTTAAGACAGACATTTGGATTAATGAAAACTTTAAAAACTGCAGGCCTCCTGTGATGATTTTAGTTATCCCTGTCTTAACAGAAATATCTGTGGAAAGCATTCCATCTGAGGCTGGCCTTTAAAAAAAAATACCAATAACTGCTTTTTGTCAGCTGTGATGTGCTTTGAGCTACCCACAAAAGCTAGAACTATCAATATTGTTTTGATTTGGCAGTGATCATTTAATTATTTTAAAATTTGTTGATTATTGTTATTGAGCAGTTAGTGAAAAAGTTGTATCTCAGCTTTATGGAACGGGGGTAAAAAAAGAAGAGGAAACATTGTAGTCTTCGAAACGTTTTCTTGACACTTTCATATTTTTCACCAAACTTCCTGTAGCTTACAGAAAACGTTTCTAGGAGGTAATGAGATTTCAAATCAAATGTCTTACTCTTTGTGAATTTGTGCTTTTCATCTTCCTCATTTTCAAAGTGATTCCAAAAAAGTCTAACAAGAGCTTGGCTCTTACAAACCTAATTTTTCTTAAAACTGCATAGGACCACAAGTTCGATAGTTATCTCATAATAATGGAGCTTAGCCCAAAATTGATATGGTAAGGGCTTTTTAGTGGGGGAACTGAAAATTCAGCAAAAATAGATGCAATAGTTTTTTAGATTTGGGCGTAATCTTTAAATTATGCAAACTCATTTTTTCTCATTTGAGCATATTGAGCCAAAAATCGATAAGAAAAATCTTAGCGATCTGACAATTAAATGAACCAATACAAGTCGAAAAAGGCTGAAAACTGGCATAAGAATGAAGCAGAGTGTCGGCAAGTTCAGCCCGAAAATAATTATTGGAAATTTTTTTTTTTTAACACCTTTTGGTTGGTTAATTTTTAAAATCAGAGAATAAAACTTAGCTTACTTTAAGAAACTCAATGGTCTATACCAATAGCGTTTGATCCATTTTATTTTGACTTATAAGGCTTGTTAAAAAAAAGTACAAACATAATTTTTGAGTTTTAGCACTCAAATTCATATCCTTCAGCTTTGTTCATCCCACAATCCCCACAAATTTTGTGGGTTCCCAACGAATGTTATTAAATGATGGATGAATGTCAACGTGAATAATGAATAGAAAATGTTTCCTTCTTTAAGTATGTATGGCTGTAATAAGATTTGGATTTTGCATAGGCATGTTTTTACAATTATCTCTTTGACATTGCAGATTGTGATTTTAGAACACAAGTCTATCATTTCGGCTGGATACAGTTGTGTCCTCCACATTCATTCCTGTGTTGAGGAAATAACTCTTAAGGTAAGAAAATACTTACACCCCCGTGAACCTGTTAATGTTATATACCATGAAGTAGTTGTAGAATATCATAGGCACATTGTTGTATTTATGATAGTATCTAAGAAAAGCTTTCAATTTCAGTTTACCCCCTTGGTCTGATAAAAAAATCTGTGTAAGCCATTCGTAAGTCGTGTTATTCCCGATGTATAACGACTGCTCATCCTCTTAGTCGGTTTTAGATCTTGGCTAAGCCTTACAGTATCGCCTACGGTGTCAATATACTGAATACAATAAACTGACAAAATGTGCGTGATTTCCAAGAAAGAGAGATTTAGGGTACATAATCAATGAAACTCGTAACTTAAGCCCCACTTTGTTCCATTGTCTGCAACAAGACATACTGAATCGGATCGGTGTGATTGGCGTAAAAGTTCAGATACTTATAATATATTGGAAAGCTTTAGTCAAAATGTCCCTCTTTTTAGGTAACTCAGGTTGGCAGCTCTGCTTATTTATTTATAACACATTGCCTTCTGGGAAGTTTGCACTATACTATGGTCTTGGAATTATATTTAGTTCATGTAGGGGCTGTGTTTATGATACTGTCAGATGAACATCAACAAAAACACATTTAGTAGAACGAACTAGTACTGTCCATGGTATACTTTTTAAGCTAGTGTTTTAGTCAATATTTAGTGATAACTGAACCAAATTAGCTAGACCATTGACTAGGTTTGCGGTGACAAATTTATTTATCAAGCTAAAAGTCTTTATCTGTCTTCTGAAAAGTTGGCAACTATGTATATAATGGGAGTAAGATAATAAGCATTTGAAGAAAATATGTTTGACAAGTTTTAACGTAGCATTTTAAATATTCAATCAAGTTAATTTGCTCTTTTCTTGGACAGGCCATGCTTTGCTTAATTGACAAAAAGACGGGAGAGAAGTCTCAAAAGAGACCACGCTTCATCAAACAGGACCAGGCTGGTATAGCCAGACTCGAAGTGAATGGAGGCCTTATCTGCTTAGAAACATTCAAAGACTTTCCACAAATGGGCAGATTCACGTTGAGGGATGAAGGTAAGTGTGCATACACCCGTCTGCAAATTATATACAGTGGTGTCTGTGTAGGAACTCCCTGAAAAATTATTATACCACCACATTAAACCAATATTAAGAGATGGATATTTTAAGAATACAATTCTCTATTTTTCAAAATCTTTAAAAAAATATTTTTTACCTTACCAACGAAATAGAGACAAGTATTGGGCAGGAGCTGTTTGTCACTGTACTTGTTGTTTTTTTTTGTCTGCCAGGTAAAACCATTGCTATAGGAAAAGTGCTCAAGATCATTGAATAAAGGGAGCTACAAAAGCAAAGCCAGGTGCTGGACGCCATTGACGCTGCAAACATCCAGCATTGCTCTTCACTTTAGAGAATCTTTCAGGAATATGGTGCAGATCTTGCTCTGATAAAAATGAAAAACTGTTCATATACAACTGCTACGTAAAAAAAATTAAATGTGAACAAAATGATGGAGTATCTACCTTGAATATTTCAGTTATATTTATGGTAGTTTGAAGATATAAACTATCTAATTTATTGTCGAAAATGTTCTTCTTCCCAGCATTACCTCACTGAAGCATTGCTCCTTTCCAACCTCTTTGTTTCTGAAAAGTAGTGAAGCTTAAAGCTATACTTGAAACAAATGTCCATATTTCTTTCTGTCAAGTCGTGATAGAAAATGTGCAAGATAAGCAGAAATCCACCCAGTATACTTCTAAAATCTACAGATAGAGTTTACGGCATCTTGTGCCCAGTTTAAGTTACAAAAAGACTGATCTGAAACTAGAAATACAATTATAGTAAATTGCCACTAAACGGTACTCTCTGCCTCATCTGCTGAAAAGTATTTAGATTTGGCTAGTACTCGTCAGTGTTTGCACTGATTTGATTTTCCATGGCTTAAAAAAAAAACTTGTAATTTTTACATATATTGCCAAGGAGTGATAACTCTGACTAGATGGTTGGTGGTGCAGTCACATTGGAAAAGTTTTTCTGAGGAGATATCAAATGCAAGCGATAAAATATGCTTTAAAAAGAGAACATAACTTTAAGATATAAATATAAATTAACCTTCAAATTTCAACATTTTTATGATTCTATCTGGAAAGGCTATGCACTGTCTGCTTCTTCTTCAGTACGCCATTGTCTTAATTATGTCATTGCTAAATGGATTTTCAATCTGTTACATTGGGAGCAGGTGCATTTTGATTTTTAACTTATGATGTCAAGCATTTTATTAATGTAAATGCCTTACTGTATTAATGATTTGGGTGATAAGAGAATGTGTAGTAAGATTGTACATAGTTGCAATGTCCAAGAGTGAGTGGGGATGCAGAAGTGTAATATTTACATGTATGTCCACTGCACATAGTTGTGATTGTTAAGCATAAATGTTCAAGTGCTGTGAGCGAACCTTGTTTTAAACCAATTTCACTTTGTGGAAGATGAGGCATTTAACAAAACAATATTGTTTCTTTCATTTGCTGTGTGAGCATCCAAATAATAGATAATATTGAAAATATGAGAATGAAAAGAGGAAAAAAGGCTAGAATGGAATTGAAGTTGCCTTTTTCGTTGTCAACATGATAAAAGATGTTTGAGGTTAAAATAAAGTTTTATGAATGAATGATCTCGTTTGTGTTTTGTTGTTCCATGTTTGATTTTTTTTCAATAAAAATGATTAATTATGAGGTAAAGGTGTCTGGAAATTTGACAGCTGTGAACCAGATTTTTTTTTATTGTACATGTACTTGTAATAATAAGACTAAGAGAAGCAATAAAAAAATGATCACTCAATTGTGTAGACAAACATAGCAAGGTCCAAAGGAAAATACATGTGTAGATGATCCGAAGACGTAAATAAACCATATTTAGTTGAGGAACAGCAAGCCTCTTTTTTTTTCTTCCTTTAAGTTCTAAGAAAAATATTACATGTAGTTATTTTAAAGCTTGTTAGCCCCAGTGTTAAAGGCCGATTAAAAAAAAAAGTGCCTACCTCCTGTGAAATCTTAACTCAGAATTGTATGCGTAATCAGTCTTTGTTGAAATTCTATAACTAACACACTCTGTCTGAAAAGAGGAACTATCCAATTTTCACGGCAGGTCTCCCAAGCTTGGATCTGTTAATGTCAGTTATGTATGTACGTTTCCCTGGTGTGTTTCCTGTGATATGCCGTAAACCTTGTTTACCCTGAACACTTTGACTGCCTGGGATGAATACTAAAATCCTCAGAAAATCCCCATAAAGATTTCTACTATAGTCAAAATAGGCAGTTAAAGTGTTAATTTACTGACTAGTACTAGTAGATATTAAGTTTGTTATCACATTTTTCTTAGAGACAAAATTATGTGGAGAAAAAAATGATTAATGAAGAAGATTGGATGCACTTTCTAATTATATATCCACCTTCACACATTTATAAAAATATCTATAAATCATTAAATGGCTTGAAAAAACAGGGGAATCGGTTGAACGTTTCTCTCAAGAGGTCATCTTTAACAATATAAAACATACCAAGGAAGACAAAAATTATGATGGTTTCAACATCCAATTATGTTAACAAATCGGTAGCGAAATACAATCCTGACCATGAAACCTGTTCGTTTTGCCAACGATATTGCGAATCAGCAGAGCATCTATTCTCAAAATGCCTACATGTCAAACAATTATGGATCAGTTTAGAGGATCTAATTAAAGAAAAATGCTCACAAACTCTTTTCAAATTGAACAAAAACCGTTTAATACTAAATTATAAATTACATTTCAGATTTCATTGTTTAATTGACAAAATATTTTATCTACAGATGTAAGTTCAGTAAAGTGAAACCGGTGATAAAACTTGTTAAAATATGAAATATACAGAAGATATGTTGTAGAGAAAGATCTTAAAATTCTCAAGAAGCATACTGTTCGGTCAGAGCAAATGGGGCCCTTACGCAAATGTAATTATCGCACCAGAATGTTAAGATTAAAGGCAGGCATATACCAATGCAATCTACCTCACAGCTCCGTTTGCCGAGAGCCCAGATTGTAAGACCGATTGCATAGTGTATGCGCAAAAAATTATACAATCCGCCTCATGGCAGACGATCGCACGGCAGATACAGACCACAAAATATCTAGTTAGTTTACAAATACTTAGTTATAGTAATTTTATTAATATTATGACTTTAGTAGTACGGGGTAGTTGTAAGAGATGTAGATGCTTTTTTGTCTGTCGTGGTTGTTTGGTCTTGTCGTAAGTTGTTTTTCTGTTTTTCTTTTTTGTTTTCTATTCTCTTTCTTCGCTTTTGTGTGGTTTACTTATCATGTTAAAAAGAAAATTAATACTACCCTCATGAGTATTTTAACTTTGAGGTTAATACATATTGTTTAAAAAAAAATAATATTGCTACAAAATTGCTATATACTAAGCGGACTTGTGTTTGTAGATGGATATACAGGTATATTGTTTCTAAATAATAATCATTCATTTCTCACAGTTTGTAATTTACATCGTTTTACATACATATGTAAAATATTCATTTTTCTTTCTCAATGTGTATTGATGTTAAATTTAACTAAACGTATAATTGTGGAAGACAGGCAAACTGCCCTAGGGATAGCAAAGGCTTATCTTATCTTAATAATTTTATCTTATAGAATTAGAATGCGATCTGTTTGCTGCCTCAGCCTGTCATGAACTGATGGCAAAGTGTGTGCGGGAGGAATCTGGCACAAGAAGTAGAGCGTCAGACTGCTATTCGGGAGGTACAAGTATCACTATCAATATCAAATTCGAACCCATGATCGGGCGAAATTATTTGTCAGATTTCATCCCCTATTAACTGGGTCTGCAGTCAATGAAGTTAGGAAAACAACCAACCAACCGATTTGTGTTTGGAAAGGAGTAGCCTTTACCCTACTAATACTATGCTTGAAACAACACCTGAGGTCACATCTAACTTTATTTTAAAAAATCAGAAGCCACAGACACAAATACATTTATTCTGACTGAATGAATAAAAAAACACAAAAAACTTGTCACATTTATGGTACAACTAATACAAAATATTAAATTAAAGAAAAGAACAGTCAAATTTTCTGGCAAAATGACCATTTTTCCCTGTAGTACAAGTGCTTTTTTGTGAATTTTTGTATTATCTGATTAATTCTCGTGCGTTCATTTTTTGTTTTGTTTACGTGCCATTAGACACATTTAGAACATAAATTATTATCATTCACACAATTTCAAAAAATGAAACTGCGAGAAGTAGGCACATTCTGTTTCTCCTCAGTATCAGAGTCTGGTAGATTCACGTTTGCATTGCTCCCGTCACCTCTATCACCATTTGCATCTTCTGAATCTGCTTCAGTATCACTTTCTCCATTCTCTCCTTCTTCCTCACCTATCAGATCAGATCTTCACCATCTTCATCTTCAAGAAAAGCATTCTGAGTAAGATGAGCAAGAAAACGATGGGATTTTGAGGATGATCTAAATCGCTAACGAGGCCGATATTTTGCGAGCAGAAAACTTAAACAGAACGTTGGCACTTCTATTGATCGAAAGAAATCAGTTTGTTTACGGAAACAACATCGTTTTAAACGTTTACGCTGTACTTCCAATGTGTATGCCCAGCAAATCTGACTTCAAATGTGTTTACTTTTACCGAAAGAGTACTCAGTTTTCTAAAAGATGTAACTCGGCAACCACGTTATATTTTCTAAAGCGCTAAAAAGCTATCGAACATAAAACTATTCTTTGACGATGTGTAAATCTGCTTTTTCCAGAGGAAAATTATATATAATGATAATCCTTACACAAAATGCGCATGCCAAACTCGTGTCTTATAGGGTGATATCAGGCGCCCCCGTTAAAAAGACCAGCGGGTGATGGCGGGCCCCCCCGTAGGGGGGGGGGGGGAGCCTACATTATTATGGATTTTAACAAACCTGCTTGTTTATTGTGAGCAGCTCGTTGTATGGAATGTTTGTTGAAGCCGTATGTGGCCCAATCCAGTGCCTCCATATTGAGCCATTCACAACTACCTATATCCAACTTTCCCCCCACCTTTTTTCCACACTACACACACAGACCCATGTTAAAACCACGATGTCCTTAAAGAGTTTAAGCAACCGTACTTGTGGCTCTGACGTGTACATGTAGCGTGTAGAAAAACGGGGCTCGCGCTACAAGAATGTGACTTGTGGATAATTGGCAGTTGTAGGTTTGACACTGTGGAGGCTCTTCACCTCTCAATAGGAAGGCGTGAGATGAGAATGTCCACGTCGGACTTGGTCGAGTACCACCTGTTCAAGTCGTCTGGCCTGAGGCGCTCCTGCCCAGTGATCTAGATGCGGTTGAACACAGTGTGATTTATTGTTTGTCATAATTATTGTTCCATCGTGCTTTCCAATTGCCTCTTATAAACTTATGTACAACAGGCTTTGCATCTGATGTCGGGATCTGCACATGAGTAGGTTCGAGTTCGAGCCCGATCTTGGCGAGTTCTCAGCCATTTCATTTCCTTCAATTCCAACATGGCTGGGAGTCCAGCAGAGAACAATTTTATTATTTTTATGTAGTTCGTGGATTTGTTTTCAACATGTTAAGAATTTTTGGATTGTTCAAATTCGCCTCCCCCATTGCTTTCACCTGAGAAAGCGAGTCAGAGAGGATTAAAAATGTTCCTTTTCTCGAGGTGGAGACGGTTTCGAGTGAGTGCCATACACAGGGCCACTGCCTCCGCAGTAAATATTGACGCCTGCGCACTCACCGCGCAGCATTTATCTGCTGAGGATGAGTGGCAGGCAGCTCCGACACAGGTCTCATCTCTAGACCCATCAGTGAAAAGTAGATCATGGAAAACAGGGTGAAAAGCAGGATTGTCAGGGTGAGATTTTATATTGAAGGACATTGTAAGGATAGTTTGTCCCTTCTTTCTGCCAAGCAAGAGGATGAGCCATGCTTAGCTGTGCAGCTTATGTTATACTATAGATAAGTTATACTGGCCCTTCAAAAAGTGCACATACAGCAAAATAAAGATGTTTCCGCTTGTTGAACACTTCTCACGTCGCCCATCAAAGCAGAAGGACTTCATACAAAACCTCCTCATAACATGATCAAACAAATAAAGTAACAACACACGAGTTTTGTTAAGTAATGCCTTTGTATTCTCATTCTACAAGTACAAGAAGAAAAAATAAATCCCACGATTGAATACAAGTGCATGTGAAATAACAATGCCAGTCATGTTATATTCAAATGTTGCACTATACAGTTTTAGATGATAAAAAAAGTCAGTCATTGAATAAAATATGTGGATGGTTGAAATTAAATTCACTGAATCCTGGAACAAAACCAAAAGTGCTAACTTGCAATCACAGTACAATACAAAATTGGATGCCTCTGATTACTGTGCTCTAACAAGAGTTTGATATTTTAATATTAAATTAAGGTTATACCTTCTACATGTATCAAAACCAAAATAAAACATGTATATTGATCTTAAAAATATTTTATATGACATCAATAGTGATGATGATGATAATAATGATAATATTTAATAATCGATACATGCAGTAGAGGCAATGGCTCAAAAAGATGTTACCCATTTTAAAAGAAAAATATTAAGGCACATGAAATACACAGAAATTGCATGTCATGGAAGTTGGAATACATCATTACATGCAATTGAGATTTTGTTTCTTAAAAAATATATGGTACATGTGTATCCATCAACCGTTCACAGCCACCATTGTTTTGATACGGTACTCTCACTGATTTGTTGATCACTGAAATATGAAATTATACAAAAATTGCCCGGTAATCCATGAAAAGACCAGCCCCGACAATACATGTACGATGAATTGGTTTTCACCTCAAATTTTGTTTCATATACCGACTCCCGTTTCACAACTGGTGTCTACTAATCATCATGAATGACTTTCATACTTCTGATTATCACTCCATCCTGATTTGTATGAGATAATCTGAAGAACAATTGACATAGGCTTACATTAGGAGAAACATGTACTTGTTTCCCTGTCTGTTGAAGTCTTCAATAACACCACTTACTTAATAGTCTGGGGAGGGGACGGACCAAGGGTAAAGCCGCCGGCTTTGAACCCGAAGGTTGCAGGTTCCATTGTTGCTCAGGCAGCCTCGTTCTCTTCCCTATCTGATGGGTGTGTAACTGGTCAACTCCTGAGTATCATGCTGTCACCCTACATGATCTCACTTTAGTTTTCTCCCATAAAGGTTAATTTTCTAAAAAGAGACATGTGACTTCAATAAAGTCATGTATAACAACGATATACCCCACCTCCCCCCTCCTCGTTCTTGTTCTTTTCAGACTTTCACCTTATGTATCAAGAACATATCTAATTGATGTAAACAAACCAGAGGAGGGGAGAATTGAAATTAGTTATGTTGATTTTTTAAGTTACATATCAGTTCCTCAACACTGATTAGAAATAAACTATAATTTATAAAGATGTTGAATCCTTCAAAGTACATACATACTTACTAATTTTGAGGATGCATAATATATTGCTATAGTTTCAGTACACGGTTATTATGTAACATTGTGCAATCTATATAGTATACATTTAAACATAAAACCATACCAAAATATTTAATATTTGACCAAAAAAAAAAAGGGTTTCATTATTTAAAAAAAATTCAGTTTGAAAATGCATTTTAGCACCTAAAAAAATGAACCTTCTTACCCTGGGTGATGCATGAACTGATCCACGGGTACTTTGTTAAAAATATGAAGTATATTCATAACCTTGCAGCTCTAAGAATGCTGAGTGAAATCTTACCATGATAACTTACAGCCCTCAGTCCACACATATAAGAAGATTCCATTTACAGTGATGTTAACTGGACCAGTACTTTTTTATCTGAACTTTTAGCGCACAAGTGCATAGCATTACCCATTACTAAACATGGCCACTTGACAGACTTTTAAACAATTTTGACCTGCCTTCTTAATTTAAATACTAAAAATCCGTAAATTTAAGGAAAATTTGCATCATTGCATGTAAAATTATTTCACACTTCACAGAAAAAGCTGCTTTTTTAAAAGAAATATGAAAAAAACAAATGTTCAGTACAGCAAGACTTTGATGATTTCAACACAAAACTCAATTTTTTTCTTTTTCATCTCGTATGACACGACAGGCAAGAAAAGCATTGTAAGGGCACCAATGTGTATGGTAAGTAAAATTACATGGTAATAATATTATGAAACATAACACCTTTTTATCATTCTTTTTCTAACTTATGGGACACAAATTGTCAAGGCTCTTCTTTCCACACAGACAAGTATCCTCAAAAATTATTTCAAAATAGGCACACAAAAAGCCTCTAGATGTAAAACATTGACAAAAGTCTATTGATTTTGACAAATAAAACAGAAAAACAGCCATTAATGGATTTCCAGTACTCAGCTACAAGACACAAATTAAATGTCATGAGCATAAATATTGTTTCTTTCCAGGGCACATCTATTTCATTTATTATTTACCTTTGTGCATTTTTCAGGTAAAAAACATTCGAACCAATTCATCTTCATTTCTTGTGCATTGAAAATAACTTCAAAATAATGTATTTAAAAGGGTGTCACATACATTTTTTCTTCAATTTACAATATCGACTGGAAACAATAAATAAGCAATTTTCAAATATATATACTACATACTGAAAACAAAAGTGTGATGATTGGAATGCAAAGAAACAATTAAGATATACAAGCAGTTCCTATTTCATTTCTTTTTTTAAATTTCAATTCTACATACCTTAGAATACTATATACCAAGGAAAAACAAAGAATAAAAAATATGCATCGTGTGATTTAACTGTAAAGTTTTTCAGTACAACACGTGTGTTCTCACATATGTAGGCATTTCTGCAAACACTAATAATGTTCCCCTGCCATAGACAGTAAACAAGTAACAAGTTAAAGGGGTAGGGCTATATAAGACCGATATTTCAGCATGAAAACTACAGAGTTCCTGTAAATAATGATTTTCTTATTTTAAAAGCCATAAAGGAATATCTTAAGAAGCATGATCCTCTCTACGCTAATTGTACAAGGAAACAAAGAGATGCCAAAGAAACAACGGAAAAGAAGTCACTTGTGCTCGTTACGTGTCCAGAAAGTAATTGAGGAAGGAGGAGGAGGGGGGGGAGGGGGTGATAGATACATGACGGTTAAAAAGACAGAGATGAAACCTTGAGATCACAGTTGTTGCTTGTTTTAATTTAAACTTAATTAATCATACAAACCACGAGACGAACATTGTCATAAAAATACAAATCAATTTTCTCAATACTTTATAGAAAATAGAGAGATAAAGAGGACAGATAAAATTACTATAGAAGACCATAGTACTACACAAATTATAGTCTTCATATTTAGCACCCTCTCTATTTAAGTTGGAAGTAACATTTAAAACTCTATTTGCATGCAAAAAATCCCACTGCAATCACATACGAACAATGATTATAATAATAAAATATAATAGAAGCACATCAAATTTAATTTTCTCTTTTTTCCCCACCTAATTGATCACACCATTCTGACTAAAAAAAATTGTTTACTATTTCAACTGTTGTGAGCATTATCATTTGGGATTGCTTACATGAAAGGACAGTTTCCTGGACACTACTAATACTAAAACAAAATGAATGATAGAATTTATATTGGACTCACAGATAAAATGAGCATAAGTACACAGTCGCATGTAAATGTATCAAACTGAACTTAAGATGCTTAAAGTACAAAACCACCAAAATCTATTCAACATTCTCTTCTCGTATTTCATAACACAACCTCAAAGCACATTGTTCTAGGATGCAAAGTAAATTCAACAAAGCATGTAAAAAGATAACAACAAGTCCATTTGATCAATACTTTGATTATCTATCTGAATTTTAAAAACTAGATTCTCAAAACTTGAACAGCTTTACCCTTGTTGAACCGGGCATCATGGATTGGCCAGAGCACTAATCCAGAACTCAACACCTCCGTGCTTCAGATAAGCTGGCAGGAAGCGTTGATGGTTCCCTTTTGCTGAGAAGAAAAGCAACTAACCCACAAAAAGATCTGGCAGTTTTCATTTTGATCTAGGATTCAAGATGAAGTTGATAAAAACACATTACATCCTCAATAGGAGGATAAGCATGGTAAAAAGCTTCAGGGTGCAGAACAGACATGTGTAAGACAAACAAAAAACAAATGTAAGTAGCAAGATAAAATGTCACAGCTGATCAAACAGAGTCAAACAATTCACATCTTCCGCAGCTTACAAAATAAGACTTAGAAAAACCTTCAACACTGCTCAAGTGGAGAGAAAAGTCTGTCTCTCTGTAGCTTCTACCCCCTTTTTATATCCCCCAAGGTGGAGACGCAATAGGCAGCTTTAACATATTATCTTATCAAAAGTGGCTGACACTTTGACCGTAGCAAAACATGTGGATGTAACAAGATATTTTAGTTTGGTTTGTAGCTTGCTTGGTTGGTTTCTTACGCCCATGGCCAGCAACTAGACTGTCATATTTCTAATTTCTCTCCCCCAGAACAAAATGCAAAGGTGGGTCCTATGATCTGATTAACATTTATCTGAGAATGTTGTTACATAACACCATGAAACTCAAGTCAGTTTGAATGACCCTTAAGGTAGGTGTATGGTTTCAAATGACGAAAATCGACCTACCTACTCCTATATTTGTTTTTCCTTTCAGAATCATAGTTTCTGCACCAGAAAAAATTCAATTTGTATAAATATACCTCATCCACTTTTCACATAATTTAAAATTTGAAAAAGTTTTTTTTTTTAAGTTAGCGTCTTCATTCCTGGGAATAGTTCAATTTCTGCATAAATATATCTAGAAAATTTGATTGAGTTTCATTTATATTTACCTAAGTTATGATGCTTTGAAATGTTCTACTATATTAGTCCTATTGGTGACCATATTGGATTGAGCAGGTTCAAAACATTTGTTTGTTTGTTGAAATCTCATATTGGAGCATAAAACAACCTATCTAAGGTGCATAAACTGAAATTAGATCAAAATACACAATGTTCATGTTCAAACCATACAATAATGTGCTCTCAATATATACATCTATGTGATTAGCATTAAATTGGCACCTCATTTATGGCCATGTATTTTTGAAGGCAAATACAAAAAAGGCTCTGAGCACAATGTGCATTCAAAGCATAACAAGCAATAGAATATAACATAACTTTATACAGGTCATTTTTAATTTGTACAACATACAGTCACAGGATAATTTAGCACTTGCAGGATCTTTCTATACAAAAACTGTTATTTTTTCAAACTAACTGAACAGTATTTTGTGTGTGTGTGTGTGTGCGTGTAAACTTTTTTGCTGATCGTATCTATCCTGTTGCATCATTCAAATAGAAACCCAGAAATGAGTCACTTGTCTCTCTCATGTGACTTTTCTGACTTCAGCAACTTAATGTCAATAAAAGATTGATGATCAAAAAGGGCATTGCAGACTTGAAGGGCTAAAAATTAGAGTGGAAATCTCATAATTGCTTGAAATTTGATCTAAATTTGAATTAGAGGATTCGAATTACAGAAGAGGACATACCTGAACCACAATAGGGTTAAATCAGTAGACAGTTATTTACCTTATTTGAAAACCTGCATTTGTATTTCTATTGCTTTCTTCCTACAGCAACCTTCTCCGAACCCAATTTCTTTTAGAGGCATGTCTTGGGCACCAATATGCATTAAACTCTGCTTGACAGATAGTACTTTTGTAATGCCTATTGGTGGAGTGAGATTCGAATTAAGAGAAATAAATCAGAAAATCTTAGAATTATGAGTCAGGTTTTAATAGAGCCCCAAAGGAAAAGAAATAACCTATTCTTTTGCATAATTCGGTTCATGAGAAATTTGAATTATCAGACTTCGTTTCGTGAGGTTTACACTGTATAGGCAATTACATTCTCTATTTATCATCTTAGACATTTTTTCTTCTAATTTGAGACATCTCTGCCCTAGCGATTGTAATGAAAACGAGCTGGGGAAACACAAGTTTTTGTAGTGAACACAAATATGACGCCTGGTTTCATCTTACAACACTCAGCAAAAAAAAAAAAGTTTCAGGAGAGTCTTTATGCAACTCCTGCGAAAAAAAAAAAGTTATTAAGCTTTCAGATAAAAAAAAAGTGCAGTAATGAATGATTCCGATACTTGTGCATTTCATGTGTAATATACATCTCAACCCAGAAAGTTAATTAAAGTGGTAAAAATTGTATGGTTCATTTCAGTTCACTAGTAATGTGATAAATATGTAAGTTACAAGACAGAGCACTATAAATAAAATTCATTAAATACCTTAGATTCAGACGATAATCCTCAGACATAAATAAATAAAACAAATTTTCTCACACAATGGTCTTGAAAACTAAAGGCACATCTATGCTAAGGTTTCTAAATCGTAAACCTACCAGTTTTCACACAGGTATAAAAAAAGAGCAGAGAACCATTTTAAAATTTGGACAGTAGCCAGAACATAGTATTGACCTGCTGCAAAACCTTTCGCCTTTCTTCCATGAGATTAGACCAAACGTTCACGTGAGACATAGTCACATTTTATAGATTTATATACAATAAAATATAATCCATTCTATGATCAAATAATAGTCTACATGTCCTTAAAAAGGCATTGAATATTGTGGAATCATGTCATAATGCATATATATATATATATTTCATGGAAATATATTTCATACGTTTTTCAAGGAAATGTTTTACATACATATATATAATTATATGAAGACTCTACGAGAAAAAAGACATGTGACAAAACTGTAAAAAATGGGTTAGGCCCCTTGATATAATTATCAGCAACCTTAGTATAAATAAGGGCACATGTCACACGTAAAAGCAAGTAGAAAAAAGACTGCCCTAGGGAAAAGGGGCATTTGTCCAAGCATAGGTACAAATCAGTTGTTCAGATGTCATATACTGTAGGTCATGTGACTATCCTAGACCAACCAGAACGGCGTAACTATCACACAACACTTCAACAAAATGGCGACCGTTGAGAGTGCACCTATCCTTATAAACAAAACAAAGAAAAAAACCTCTGAGGTAGACAAACTTTAATAGCAGCATTCAATGCCTAAGAATCAAAGGATGCCCAAGATCTCCTCGCTCATTGAGGTTAAAGTCTGTGGTGAGAAGAGCAAGACTTGATGATGAGGATGAGGAGCACTGCCAAACCTCAGGACAACACTTAGGGCTACTCAGTCAGAGTTACAAAAGCAGTGCCTGTCTGCCTCAAGGGATTCTGCTCTTTCTTCGACATTTCTCACAAGCGTGTGATGACCATACACTGATACAGACTTTGATGAAGCTAACCGGTAAGTTATTGAAGATATCGACAAAAATTCAAAACACAACAAGTTGTCTTATCAAAAGAATGAAAGTTCCTGAAGTCTATAATCTGTGTGTAAACTAACCTGATATGTCTAGATTTAGAATCAATATTGTTGGTGCTATCAGGAGACCAAGATCTAGATCTAGGCTGCAGATCAGAAACAGAGAACTTAGATCTAATCTTTGTTTCATTTACTATTTTGAAGCTTGGGCCCAATATGATTAACTCAGGCCTTATTGCAAACTGGTCCGAGCCATGTTGACAAACTGAATTGAATAGTGAGTCACCAGCCCAACTAGTGGGGATCGAATCTGACTTATTAGGATTATAATAGAGTAAATAATGGAAAAACATAATACTTGTGCATTGAATTTGACAAAAGAGCAACCTCATTTGTACCCCCATTAATGAGAATGGGAACATTTTAATATTATTACAATTTAAAAGAGAAGCAAGGATTGCCTGTCGCTGCATTCAAATTTAGGTGGTTGTGTTTTTTCTTCTGGGGATTCACTTGATTGGTTCACATGGCATAACGTTACAAAATGTAAGTAAACATGCCTGGATTTTGTGTCAGTTTAACAAAAAAGACAAGGGCAATATAGTATAGCATTAGTAATGAAAAAGTGCTGTTAAGAAAACAAATTTTTACTTCCAGGGGAAAAAGGACATATGTCCAGACCTACCTTTAAATGTTGACCCAAAAATACAACAAAGTTATGGGAAGGGTGAACAAGCTAACCCCTAAAATACAGGAAGAATAAGTTAATTCACCAGAAAAGAGCATTTAATGGATATAAAGCTTTTCAGTCAGAAGAAAAAGTTTCAAAGTTAAAAATGACTATATCTCAAAACTGTGACACATGCTTTTGTTCCCTGTGGAGTCTTCATATATATAATAATATATATAAAATAATATATCATTTTGTACACAAAATGTAAGTAAAATATTTCCTTGAAAAATTTATGAGCAGGTATAATTCCAAGTATTCACTTTAACAATGGAATATAGCGCAATTAAAATAACATTTCAATTGTGATGTCAATAATAGTCAATAAATGTCATACAAACTCAAGTCCTTCATATTTCACTTCGCCTATTTTCATTTCAGGCATAAGAATTTTGCCATGAACATCAAAAGCTAACATGTAGGAGGCAATCTTTCCCTGGTCCTCTTCACTTTTGAGTGCAGCAATAATTCTGTCACCAGTTCCTGGGATGAACTTGAAAGAAGAAAACCCATGCGTGGGGTTGAGGGCACCAACCTTCCTCACTTCAATCGATTCGAAATTCTCATCCACAACAAACATGAGATTGCTCGCTCTGCGCTCATCGTCCACCTCGTTGTACGTCTCTTTGCTGGCTCGCCTCGGTAGGAAGAACCACCGTTTATGTATGTCACTCCACACAGCCGCCTCATGGATGATATAGCCTGTACAGTGGCAACAAAAAAATCATAATAATTAACCAACAATGCAGGACTTTAATAATAAAATGCGTATTTCATACCCAGGGAACGAAAAAGTATACTTTGAACCTGTCAAAACCACAGGGAGCAAAGCAGAAACAAAATAATGTGGCCAAGATGTGCTGCAGTTGTCATCTGCTCAAGTCAAAATTTCCTTAGCCCTGCTAAATCAATCACCATACTACCTACTTAATAAGTAAATAAAAAAGTAACCCCTAGGTTTCCAGAAGAGTCAGGGCCATCAGATGAGATTCAAACCCAGGACCTCTTGCTGCCGGTAGCGCACTAACTGGTTAAGCTGCTGGCGCTTCGACCCTTCACATTCTGGCAACATCAAATATTTCTATAATGTAAGTTCAGGATAACTTTTGTCCTGAGCAGCTGACCTGGTGCCAACATTCCAGTCCTGGCCCTCAGCGCGTTGTACTTCTCATGCCAGTCAATGTGGACCACATCGCCACCAGGACCGATCGACTTGACCCACTGAGGGTTCAGGTTGACCAGCTCTCCTTGCTCCGTGGTCCACTCTTTACCCAGGCCGCCGACGTACAGGCGCTCGCCCTTCACAGTGGCCCACTCACATTTAAAACCTTCAACAAAGAAAGAGCAGATTGAGGCTGAAACTAACAGTTGTCAAAGAGGCTAAAAGACTAAAAACAAAAATGCCCTTGATCAAAAGTTTGCACATATTTAATTAATATTAAAAGCTTTCAAAAAAAGAAGGAACACAATGTGGATAGAGTTTTGTTTTTACAGTACGTCATCACACAATATGAATATTTATATTTTTTTACCTCATATAAGCACAATAACAGCTATATTGTAACACAGCGTGGGTAGAGTTTGTTTTTACAGCACATTGCCACAATGACAGCTATATTGTAACACAATGTGGATAGAGTTTGTTGTTTGTTTTTACAGCACATCAAAACATTGACAGCTATATTTAAACACAACTGGATAGAGTTTGTTATTTGTTTTTACAGCACATCAAAACATTGACAGCTATATTGTAACACAACGTGGAGTTTGTTGTTTGTTTTTACAGCACATCAAAACAGTGACAGCTATATTGTAACACAACGTGGATAGAGTTTGTTATTTGTTTTTACAGCACATCAAAACATTGACAGCTATATTGTAACACAACGTGGATAGAGTTTGTTATTTGTTTTTACAGCACATCAAAACAGTGACATCTATATTGTAACACAACGTGGATAGAGTTTGAGTTTGTTTTTACAGCACATCGGCACAGTGACAGCTATATTGTAACACAATGTGGATAGAATTGTGTTTGTTTTGTTTTGTGTTTACAGCACATCAGAACAGTGGCAGCTATATTGTACAAAATGTGGATAGAGTTTGTTTTTTAGAGCACATTAGCACAGTCACAACTGTATTGTAACACAACGAGGATAGAATTTGTTTTTACAACGTAGTAACAGCTATATTGTGACACAACATGGATAGAATTTGTTTTTACAGCACATCAACACAGTTTCAACTGTGTTGTGGCACAATGTACATAGAGTTTGTTTTTACAGCACTTCAGCACAGTGACAACTGTATTGTAACACAACGTGGATAGAGTTGTTTTTACAGGACGTCAGCAGAGTAACAACTGTGTTGTGACACAATGTACATAGAGTTTGTTTTTACAGCACTTCAGCACAGTGACAGCAGTATTGCAATACAATTCCAATAAAATTCAGAATGCCAGCAGGCCTAAAAATATATTTCTGAATTTTTCTCAGAACATGTGCCTTAAACCACAAAACAAAGAATTGAATTAAAAAAAAAAAGTACATAACTATAAATAATTGTTATAGCCCTTAGATTGCCAAACTTTGAATAGAACTTCTTCCAATTGCTTCAGTATTTTCTTTTTCTTTTTAATTTTAAAAGTTGATTCACATTTTCT
Organism: Elysia chlorotica; assembly: GCA_003991915.1. NCBI lineage: Eukaryota > Metazoa > Mollusca > Gastropoda > Plakobranchidae > Elysia > Elysia chlorotica. The sequence continues at coordinate 276,704 of RQTK01000317.1, forward strand.
GCTAGAAAGTTAAACCAATCAAACACATATGACTTACCTTTAGCAACTTTGCCATCACCATCTGCAAGTATGACCCAAGGCACAACAGTGTTTCCAACAATCTCGTAAATGATTCCTGTTCTGTCATCCACTGTGTAGAGCTTACCATTGAAAATGACTAACTCAGACAGCTCCATCCCTCTGTCGCCTGATGCGATATTTGACACTAATACTTTTGGCTGCTTTAGACTAACTTTGACTGAGTCGCCCTTTTCGGACACTGTTAGATTGCCTTGTCTATAGTAGCTCAGCCATGCATTCTTCTTGTCCCTACTTTTAGAATCCTTGTCTAGATCTGTGATCAGACCAATCTGGTATACAGTACCCCCTGGCGTGCTCAGTGGATTAGTCAAAGGATATGTAGGGTCATATTTTGAGACAGTTTCGCCCCTCATTTGATTACACAGAGGCTGAGCTGGCGATCTTGGCAACAACATGATTAGTAGCAGCATAACTGCTGCGGAAAATAAGCCAGCGTATAGAACGACTCTTGGCTTCAGGTGAAATCTGGCATTTCCAACACGGTATGAGGTAGGTCTACGAATAGCTTTGGTCCATTCATGGACTGATGATGGGTATGGCGAGGACAACATGTTGACGTTGTCTTCATCTACTGGTAGACTCATGTGTGCAAAAAATAATGAATGCCTGTCATAATATGCACGGGCTGGGAACATCAACTTTGAGACAAAGCAGTCCCGGAACCAAAGCTAGATTCAGGTTCCAGGTTTTTGAAAGATAGCGTCACCTCAATTGGTTATGTTAACTCACAGTCTTCTGTGAATGGCATTGGCATCTTGATTCTTGATGGGCTGACAATATAAACCAATGAACACTTTGTGCCAGTATCTACCTAGTTGTCATACATGGGACCTGAAATAGGACAGATAAATAATCTACAAGGTCTCCTAAACCTATACACAGATAAGCGAAAAGTAAAAAAAAATAAAAAAATCTCAAGATTGATCGTCACTATTAAAATTTGGCAGGAGAGGCAAAAAACTGTTTTATGCACCATTATATATGAATGAGAAACAAAACATTTTTTTTTGGTTATCAATCTGTGGGTCTCCTTTAAGTCCAGATTCAAAGGTTTCTGATTCACCTTTAGCATCATACATGTATTCGGCAAGGTTTTAACCACAAAAATCGCTCCATTGACTTTTTTCATTTAATAGCAAGTTTATAAATATAATAGACTGAAACTAGCAAGAATTTAATCGTAAATACTCGCTAAATATGCTCATCTACTTTTAATTGTTTATTTCTTTTTCTTTACCAGCTTGAAGTGATCTTATACATCTCTGCTAAATAGTGTACACCTCAACCGACTGGTCTCAGAGTCAGAGTATGCTTGATTGAGATGAGAAATTTAACCTGTATTTTTCTACATCTCCCAAAAAATTGACAGAGCAGACATACACATGCCTAGTGACGTAGTGTACTGTGTTTGATCAAAAAGTGATTTAAAGCAAAAAAGTACATAATTAAAAACTTTTGAGTTAGTGATGTTTGATTAGGGCAAGAACGATTACAAAGTACAACTACAGTACAACTCGGACTCCACCAACTAGCTCCTTAATTTTCAATAGTTCATTGGATGCATGATTTGTTCAAGCCATGTGAGGCTCACTCCTACCAATATCCTACCTTCATTTTATTTTTATACCTGGGCTAGATGATGAGCCAATCACAAGCCCAACCATCTTTCTACAACCCTCCCTTGGCCTCTTCGTTCCCAACGCTTTTTTTATACCGTCCAGGAATGGTGGAAAAGAACGAAGGTGTTTTTACGCCATCAATAAACGGTGGAAAGGGACATTGCCATTTTAAAATAATCCCACTGGGTTAGTCATGCATTAAAGAGTAGCCTACAGAAAAGAGAGTAGATCTATATGAAGAACAAGGGAGTATATTATAGATTATAATAGACTATATATATGAAAATAATATCAGAACTTCACATTCTTGAGGTATTTCTTGTAGCAGCCTAAATCTAGAATTTGGATGTACTTCCTGTCATTTTGTCAACAAAGGGACTGAAGTGCTATAAATTTACTTGAGAAGGGTTCTTGTGAGATCCCAGACTATTTTAGCCCTTAAAAAAGAGAGACAGAGATAGAGAGAGAATTGAGTTGGTTGCTTTAAAATATATATCAATTTTATGTTCTTGTGTATGTTCGTCCCCACCCCCTTCTCCGCCGCATTGTTACTTGTATGCATGTTTAAATAAACAAATGAATCATACAATCAAATCAAACAAATTATGCCAATACTGTTTAAAAAAAAAAATACACAGAGACAGGGAGTACAGCTGGCAGGTATAATTTTATTCAATTTTAATTTTTATTTAAATTACAAAAACTGAAATGTATAGGGAGTACAGCTGGCAGGTATATATTCAATTTTAATAATCGAATACCGCACTCCTTGAGTTTCGTGTTCCCTAGCCTGAGGGCGATCAAATGGGTGGGCGAACGGAATTCGATTATTAAAATTGAATAAAATGTCTGCCAGCTGTAGGTCTACTCCCTGTCTTTAATTAAGTTGTCAATTTTTTTAATATTAAAATTGAATAAAATACCTGCCAGCTGTCCTTCCTGTCTTTTTGTTATTTTTTGTTTAATTGTATTGGCATGATTTGCTTGAAGTTGATTCAAAAGATAGGAAGTGATTTGATTGTATTTAATTGTTTATTTGATTGTTTAATTTGTTCAATGCGGGCGGGGCAGAGGTGTGTGGACAAACATACACTTGTAAGCACATAAAATTGATATGTTAGCAATCGAATCTTACGCACTCGCCCCTCGAATCCCCTCCACCCACCCATATGATCGCCCATACGCTAGAGACCAAACAATTCAAGGAGTGCTCAGAAGTAGATCTATATCTAATCTAGATCTCTAGGCTACCCCTACACAAGATCTCTTTTCGGCTAGATCTAGATTAGAGGAATTTACATTGACTGTGTCCTGATATAATTATTTTCGTATAAATATACTTACGATGTAACTCACTTCTAAATTGCGGATATAATCTTGACTCTAGTACGAGAGCTCTTGATCTAGATCTAGAAATAATTCTTTTGTTTAGATTCTACGTGGTTTTTAGTTCCGTTGACTGCCTGAGAATCAAAGAGAAACTCCTCAGAACGGAAGATCAAACTTGCGGTTACAGAGAGAACGTATGCCGGCTAGTGATTGGTTGTTATTTTCATCACCTCAGGCCGAAAGCTACAGGTCACAGGTCACTTTAGGTTCACTTCCAGTGCGGGTGTTGCGAATGTAAACAACTTGCTGCATCCTTCTTCGTCCAACTACCGGTACTTTTTCTAGACACTCAACATTGAACAGAACAGCACACATCAACATCCATGATCTGCAGTGCGATTGTGCAGATACTGAGGCACCCGATTTTAGAATAGATCTAGATCTACTCTTATAAAGTAGTATTCATTGGTAAATATACTGAGAAAGCCTTTGCTTACGCCAAACATTAAGTACATAGAGCTAGATCTAGATATATCTAGGCCTATCTGATTTCCTTCTTCATAGTGGTAGATTTTTGTTCTAGATCTAGATTTTGATCTAGATCTAGGTCCAAACCAAAAGTGAATTGAAGATTTTTTAATATTTGTTAAAAGCGATTATTTTTTTATTCTTTAAGTTATATTTATATCGATCCAATTACCTTGCCTTCTTTAGCCTATATCGAATATGGCCAAAATAACAACAGAAATAATTATTAAAAAAAAAAAAAAAAAAAAAAAAAAAAAAACATGGAGTACTTAATAACAGGCCTATTCAACGTGCAACATTAGAAATAATGTGGGGTTACAATTTTCCTAAGAAATTCAAGTTTCATATTACAAAAATGCTTGAAAGGCATAAAATAATGATTTAGGAATATAAAAGAATAATAAAGAAATAAATTGCAGGCTTACACATATATAAATAGTACACAGTAGGCTTTTTATCCTTAAAACACTATTGTTTCATATACTGTCTATAAGCGTTCCGGTCAAATTAAAAAGAAAAAAAGAGCTTTACAGGGCATAATAATAAAATTGCCAGCCTATGAAGCACTTTATAAGTTTATTGTGTCAAAAAATTAAATAACATTAGTGGGATCAAATAAATGGAAAAAAATGGTTAAATTGAAAAGGACTAAAAAATTGAAATTTAATTAAGACAAAAATAGCTCCAACCTAGGAAAGCTTCAATATCTTTTGTTTTGGCTCCTTCTCAGATGGCAGGTTTATCTTACGAAAATTGTTGAAAAATATATTGCTCAATGTGAAGCAATGGTAATGCTTTAATTTAAAGTCAAATGCTTCTGAGATCTTGAGCAGTGTATCACATAGAGAATTTCTGCACACATGGTTGACGATGGAGGAAAAGACTATGTAGCGAAACGTTGTCCACTGACAGGTTGAATCATTAGCCTTCTTCAAACCGCCTCTGTCTAAACTTGAAGTAAACTCTCCAAACTTTTCAAAATAACTATATGTGTCCTCGCGTTCTTCACAAACATCATCTTTCTGTGTCACATAACCAGCAATATAAACTAAACTTTGCTTTATCTCATCTTTCAATGAATATTCCAACTCTGGGGCAACTTTTCTACCAACCCACAAACATCCTCTGCCCATTGAAAATTGACATTTATGACAACAATGACCAGAGTTTGTAGAAAACTCATCAATATCAGCAAGTAATCGCAGCAATACTTTTGTTTGAAATATATTAACTTTTTCTAGTATTTGTTGGACATTAATAAAGAAGCCTATGTTCCACCACTGCCCTGTCTTAATTTTCTGAAGGCCTTTTCAATGGGATCTATAGTGAACTTTAAAAGTAAAACAGAGTCGGAAGATTCCAACAAAAATTTAACAAGATTATTGATGCCATTGCATGTATAGATGCTGGATTGCTAGAGAGGTATCACAGGTTAATTTCTTCACTCTTTTACCTTGTTCTCCTTGTAAATCTAATGCAAAGACAGAAAACTCCTTTATATTGTTTAATCAAGCATCATCTTGAGAATAAATGGCTTCAAAAAGAGGGTATCAAAGACGTTTGACTTCAAAAATAGATTTTACAATCAATATCTTCCAAAATTCAATCACTTTAGAAATAAAATATACAAACCCATCCACATTGTCCTCAAACATACCATTTGATTTCATCCATTTTTCTCATTCTACTAAATCCATTGGTAATCGATAGACAGTAATCTTGTCATTATCATTTATAATCTAAAAAGAATTATAGGAAAAGAGAAATTAATAGGCTATATCACTACATAAGCGGACGACCCAAGACTTCCTCAATATTACAATGCCCTATTCACTACACTTCAGTATTACTAGATCTATGACTTGGACTACAAACCACAGTAGGCTTATGAGTTTACAAAGTAAACACTCGTTAACTCCCACAGTGTAGATCTAGATTCTAGACTAGAGATCTAGATCTAGATTTAGATATAGACTGAATTTCAGATCTAGAATGTAGAGGTCTAGATCTAGATGTATACATTATACTTTGCAGTCACTAGATTTAGATCTAGATCTAGACTGAATTTCAGATCTAGAATGTAGAGGTCTAGATCTAGATCTAGATCTAGATCTAGATCTAGATCTAGTAATTATTTTTAAGGATTGTGCATAGATCATACGTTCTAGATCTAGATCTAGATCTAGATCTAGATCTAGTAATTATTTTTAAGGATTGTGCATACATCATACTTTGCAGTCACTAGATCTAAGTGGAGAAAGTTTTCTAAATAAGATATTCTCACCTTTTAGAGAACAACATTGCTGTCAATAAAAGATATAAATCCTCAAAAAAATTGATTCTAATCGAAAGCTAAGGAGGCTTCCATCTTGGAAATATTTAACTTTGCCTTGTTTGCACCATCCCAAGTTAAATTCTAAAATATTTGTAGAAGTTTTCTAAGTAAACTAGATTCATGTAATTACACTGAAAAATGTTTATTTTTTATTTTTCAATTCAATTATTATGATTAACTTTTAAAAATATTTAAAAAAAAACATTTCATGGGACTTGAAAGTGGTAAAAGACGTTTGGTCTTTTGAAAAAAATAATTTTGGCTTCTAGTCTGAACTTTAGCCGCCTTCAACAGAGAGAAGTAATCACCAATTTTTTCAACCAGATACGTCCCATAAATGTAAAAAACGGGATTTTGCACCACGTGCACGGGAAAGCGGGAGGAATCCCAAAAAGCGGGATAATCCCGCCAAAAGCGGGAGGGTAGGCAGCTCTGTGTATTGGCATGATTTGCTTGATTCAAAAGATAGGAAGTGATTTGATTGTATTTAATTGTTTATTTGATTGTTTAATTTGTTCAATGCGGGCGGGGCAGAGGTGTGTGGACAAACATGTACACACTTGTAAGCACATAAAATTGATATGTTAGCAATCGAATCTTACGCACTCGCCCCTCGAATCCCCTCCACCCACCCATATGATCGCCCATACGCTAGGGACCAAACAATTCAAGGAGTCTCACACAAGATCTCTTTTCGGCTAGATCTAGATTAGAGGAATTTACATTGACTGTGTCCTGATATAATTATTTTCGTATAAATATACTTACGATGTAACTCACTTCTAAATTGCAGATATAATCTTGACTCTAGTACGAGAGCTCTTGATCTAGATCTAGCCTAGATCCAAATCTAGATCTAGAAATATTTCTTTTGTTTAGATTCTACGTGGTTTTTAGTTCCGTTGACTGCCTGAGAATCAAAGAGAAACTCCTCAGAACGGAAGATCAACTCTTGCCTAGAAAAAGTAGCAGAAAACTTTACTTCCTGTTGTAATACACGCGAAAGTGAAAGTAATTAAACACTCAACATTGAACAGAACAGCACACATCAACATCCATGATCTGCAGTGCGATTGTGCAGATACTGAGGCACCCGATTTTAGAATAGATCTAGATCTACTCTTATAAAGTAGTATTCATTGGTAAGTATACTGAGAAAGCCTTTGCTTACGCCAAACATTAAGTACATAGAGCTAGATCTAGATATCTAGGCCTATAGACTGATTTCCTTTTTCATAGTCAGATCTAGATCTAGATTTTGATCTAGATCTAGATCTAGGTCCAAACCAAAAGTGAATTGAAGATTTTTTAATATTTTTTAAAAGCGATTATTTTTTATTCTTTAAGTTATATTTATATCGATCCAATTACCTTGCCTTCTTTAGCCTATATCGAATATGGCCAAAATGCCAACAGACACGTGACAGCATTGGGTAGCCCGGTAGCCTAATGAGGGCCTGAAAATCTAGATCTAGATCTATATCCAAATTAAAGTCTGTTTTTAAAAGCCAGAACATTAAGTGCCTTCATTAACCTAATTTCGTGCACCATAAAGGTAGGCGAAAAGAAAAAGTAAATTGAACAAGATTTTCTTTAAGATTAACCTTACTTTTAAAGTTTTATACCGAATTAATCACCTTGCCCTCTATCGAATATGGTTGCTCATGTTAACAGAGACGAGACCTCGGTGTAACAATGACATATATATAGACATATAATAAGGACAATCGATTTATGGCAAAATATTAAGTGGCTCCAATAACATGATTTCCTAGGCCTATCATAGTGGTAGGCCAAAACAAAAGTAAATTGAAAGAGACTTGTTCAATCATTAATCAACCTTATTTTTCTCCAAAATGGTTTAAAAAAATGTTTTAATGTTTTTTATATGTGGTATATTCGATATCCACATTGTTCTTCTCTTATATCTACAATCACTATTACTTCTCCTCCTCCTCCTACTCATACTGTGACACACCTCGTACTAGTTCTCCTGCTTCTCCTCCTTTTCCTACTCTTACCTTAACTCCTGCTCCTAATACTTTTCCCACTCCTTTCAGAGTCTCTAAAACAAACTAGTGATTGAAACAACGGAGGGGGGGGGGGGTAAATAAATTGCTGCTTGTTGAAGGATCCGAAATGATTGGATACTGACCTACTCTTGCAAAATGAAACAACTGCTGTTCCCTTGTGATTTTTTTCGAGGGCAGACCCTACTTACAGGGGGAAGGAAGGGTTTAGGTCTGTTAGTTAACTTCGTGATGCAAAACTCTTTGAGTTTCCTGAAGTGGACCTACAGGCGCCGTGGGTTGGCGTGAAAAAGAGATGGCGAAGGGAGATTTCTCTGATCTTCATACATGGCTCTAGCCTAGTCTACCGCTTGTAAAGGTTCACAAGCTCATGTATGTTCCGCCCACTCCTCTCGTCCATCTGATCGCATGTATTCAGATACGCCCCACACTCCTATCAGTCTTAGATCACCATAGAAATAATCACCATGTTGGTGAATTGAAAAATAATGTGTTAGCTTGACAAGTATAAAAAAAAAGAAATTATATCGGGCTCTGTTAAAACATGTTCTTACACTTTATACGAGACCAAAAGTGGGTGGGTATGGGGTGCTTATTAAAAAGAATTATGTTTCATAGGGCGCGCGTGTTCGCAAGTGGAGAGTTCTTAAGCGGAGACCACTGAAATAGTGATAGTAATAATAAAGAAATAAAGATTGAGGGAAAACCAAAGGCGAAGAAAATGATTCCTTACTTGAGATATTCACAGGTGACATTTTTTGTTTTAAGTTTACCTGTCGGATTACAAATATATATATAATTATTGTTTCTCTCTATTTCAGTGTAAAAACAGAGACTACAGACATGGACTGTGAGATTGTAGTCCTAGATGATGCCAAGGTAAGCCACAAAGTTAATTCATTATTTAAGATACCTTTGCCTTTATAGAATTGTGTATAAAATTATGATAAATCCAACCTTTACACCTCACACTTCAGCCTTTAAGTGGGGACTCCATTCAAAATTTTGAAGTTTAATCCATAGCTTTACTCTCTATTGGAATTTTGTAAGATTACTTTGTCCAAAATATCCATGTTAGTTCTCCTACTACTTCTGTTATTGGCTCTTTAAAGAATTCACACAAACAGGCATAACAGTTTTAAAAAGGTTTAATTGCAATTCAGCAGTGACTTAATGTCATTGATCAAAATAATATTATTATTTTATTATAAGTTTGTCAGACAGACTCTTTTTCTTTTGCCATGTCGTCTTTCACAAATTTTTTTTTCTATTGGATTATTTTATTTCTCCCCAATTTCTATGTAGTTTAGATATGCACACATTCTAATCATTCAAGTTATTCTCTTAGGTCCTGAGTCAACTTTAATCAAAAGCAGAATTTTAAATACTTATCTGTGTCTCAGATTAGATCCAGACTTATGATTGGTTTTCTATTTGTATACTTACCAATCATTGGCATCTCTAGAGTTTGGTTTTGTCTGTTGTAGCCTCTAACAATGGTATCAATATCTGCGCGACTTTATTTGTTACAAAGATATCAAGTCATTTCATAAGGTGGATTCTGTGGATATGAATAGGCCAACAGTTTCACCTTTGGTTTATTCATCCATCATTTTTAATCATTTTTGTATTAAAGGTGGCAAAAGCAGTGGCAGCGCTAAGGCAATTGATGTCGACAGCCGAGGGAAAAAATGAACTGATTGAGAAAGTGGATGAAGTGGAACTGCAGGTGTGTTTGAAAAAAATTCCCCAAAAGGAGCAGACTATAAAACTGTGAGTACTGTCTTTCAATAATTATGTATGCTATAATCAAGTCAACTGTGCTAGTCCCAGCTGGGGATCTGCTGTGATTGACTGAATGCCAAGTGTGATATATAAGTGAAAAGTTTATATGTAAAGTAAATACTTCATTTTTGTGTCTCTCACTCCCTCCCTTCTCACCAATTTAAGAACTTACAAAAAAAAGTTTTTGGTTTTTACATATCTCTCAAAATGCATTGTGAATCATGAACATTGTTTTCAAGATATTTTCTTTTTTTTCTTGGTTTCAGAAAACTTCCTCACTCAATAAAAAATACAGATGCTGAGGTGTGTTTGTTTGTAAAGGACCTTGATAGAACGGAAAGAGAATATGAAGCAACCATTCGTCACACTCAAGACTTATTGAAAAAAAGAGGAGTCAAATCTATTCCTGAGGTAGTATATCAAGCGGACAAAATATTGGTGTTCAGGGTGATATTAATCCTATTTTAAAGGTTATGGTTTCTGATACATTTTTTTATAGTTTGAAATATTTCATATATTATGACAAAATTGTTTGCCATTTCATTCAATATTTGTCACTTTCTGTAAAAAAAAAATCTCTTTAAAACTTTGATGTGACTAGGAAATAAAGCTTGAAAAACTTATGAGTAGCTCAAGTTTTTTTAAATTAGTGATGATGAAAAGATGCGCCATTTAAAAAAAAAAAGAAAATTTTTCTCTTGCCTGTAACAATTCATCTATATTTATTACCATTATCCAGATTGTGCCCATGAAGTCTTTGAAAACAGAGTACAAGCCGTTTGAGGCCAAAAGAAACCTGTCCAATGCATACGACCTTTTCCTCTGCGATATCAGGATCACCCATCTCCTGCCATCACTCCTGGGCAAACATTTCTATGGGAGGAAGAAGTGAGAAGATAAACAGTATTATTTTTTTTATTATTGTTATTCTTCTATTTAGAAGGAATTTATTTTTAGGAATATTGGAAAATGAGTTGGTAAGGTATTTGGCAAATAACTTTTCAAAGTGCCCTTTGGTTTCTCATTCTCTTTAGATTAAATACCACAAATTCCCGCCCGCTGCGAGTGGAAAATTCTCGTTGTGGTGCTATGGGAGGAGAATGTAACATGTTTCCACATTAATATCTCCCGACATAACGATCTGCTTTTCTTCAAATAAACACCAGTAAAAAGATAAATGCATACCCTTTCCAAAGGTGTATTAAACTGTGTTATTCGCTTTTGTGTATGAGTTTTACGGCCTGTTATAAAAATGCCCAGCAGCAGTGACGTTCGGGCCAGACTTTATTTTGTCGCGTCTCTTTGTATGAACTGCTTGTCTTGTTCTTCAAGTCCGCTCGCCGGTACCGGTATTTGCTGTCTAAATTTAGAACTGACATCATTATCAAGGCGAATATCTCGGCTTTAACATGGTACCAAACAATCAGTAAGAATGGAAACATATCTGAAGACGGCGTCGGTTTAAAAAATTAAAAGGTTTGAAAATGAGACTTCCACCAATATCAGTCGACACTGTTTGGTATCAACATAAAGTTCATTTTTTTTGTGGGTTTCTTTTTTTGTTTCATCGTATTTCTCGCATTGTGTACCAATCATAAGCATGTTTATACGATTGTCATATATTTTTTTAGCCTTTAGAAAAAAATAAACTTTAATTACAAACGGCAAGCTGCTGGGTTTGATTTATGGAATAAAGATCTAAACAAAATCTAATTTGGTCTGCATGTCAAAATAGTATTTTACATGAATAATAAGTAAAAAATGAATTTGGTTTTAAGGCCAAAATAAAAATTAAAAAAAACGTATGATGGGCAAGGCCACATCAGTATCAGTATCACCCATCTCATATGCCTATTTAGATGCAAAGTATTTGTAGGAAACTTAAAAAAAAATTTTTTTTGAGAATCTAAGAAAAAATAAAAAGTATTTATTTCATATTTGTTTTCCCCAAAGTGCTGAGATTTAAAGTCATCTAAGGTAGGGAGGGGTGTGGGAAGCAATTGTTCTTTTTATGCCATTTTAAGTTAAATACTATTTATTTTCTGTTTGCAGGGCTCCTATCCAAGTTGACTTGAATGCGAAGGATCTGGCAGCTGAGATGGAGGCTGCGGTCTCAAACAGCAGGTGTTCAATAAGCACTAAGGGATCTGTGAGGTTGGTAATACAACAAAATTCTTCTTTTAATTTGTGCCTGAGCTGAATGGCTCTAGTTACTAGATCTAGGCTTTGTTAGCTTCAGTGCCCCCCCAAAAAATCACTCAAAGCATCACAAAAATATACTTATACTCTTACCTTGTCATATTTTAAATCATTGTTAAAGTACACCCATGCAAGCGTCACCATTCTGAATTTTTTTGTTATTGTGGATTTATATTTAGGACTAATTGTACGTGAAAATGGTGACTGCTCTGCTGTGGCTAATCCCTGTATCAGAAAAGTCTGAAGCAAAATACTTCCATGAACTTATCTGGCTGTCTCAGAAATAATTTTAACTGTTGAACTCTTAGTTTTGCTATGGTTAACATTTTGCCATGTAGTATGTACAGTAGTACTAGAACACAACACAATCTGACTCAAAGAACATCCTACATTCAAACACAAATACATTTCCCTGATTTTCCTTTTTCTTTGTCTTTGGTATACCATTGGATCCAAGGAACTAAAGTTACACCCCTAAAGTTACACCTTTACACCCACACTTGGTTGGTTAACGCCCACCCTCAGTGCAGTATAGGCTTTATTATGGACGAGCCCTAAGACTAGTAACAGGGGACGAAATCAGACAAATAAATTTGTCAATCTGGGGGGGAGTGGAGTGGCAGCTGACGGACATAGCTTCAACGAACCATGCATCCAACGAACAATTGAGTCTTAACGATCTAATTCGTTGGGTCTGAGTTGTACTGTATCAACAGTTAACTATTATTGATTTAACTGTTTTGTTTTTTCATGCAGCACAGCTATTGTAGCACACATGCAAATGAAAGACCAAGCCATAGCGGATAACATCATCGCTTCAGCCCGCCAGATTTCAGAGAAAGTCTCGGGAGGTCCCATCAACATCAAACTGCTGAGCTTGAAGTTGAAGTCTTCTGCAAGCGTCCCTCTTTACCTTGGCACAGGTTGGTGGCATGACACAGCTAATCTTCCGCATTTTCCATCTTAACTTTTTGTTTTCATGGTGTCTTAGTCAGCACAATTTCCTGATTTCTGTGTATGACTGTGAGTTCATTTCACAAGTGTCTCATTTAACCCTTTTGTGTGGCACATGGCGTTACGTCATATTTTCCTCCATAAGGAATTGGACAAGATGTCATACATGACTTGTCTAGTATGTCATGATTTCGAGCTAAATTTTCGTACATGGCGTGCCTGGTACGTCATGCCCTATCATCTCGATATCCCTTACGCTTCGATAGTAATACTAAAAGTGCTTGCGAAATTGAATTTATTGATATATATGTTACTCGGAGTCTAGATCTAGATCTAGTGGCTCAACTTCCAAGACTCGTAGTCCATTTTCTCCAAATTTCCTCACAAGATTTGTAGTTCAGATCCTTGCAACACCCAATACTCGAAAAAAGAGTATGTCTCAAAAGGGTTAATGTGCCGTAATTTGAAAATAGTTTTTAATTTGATTTTTTGTTGTTGTTTCTATTCCTAGTTTATTAATAAGCAGGTAATTTCTTTTAATTAATATATTTTTATCAAACTGATCACTAAGCCACAAGGGTCCACAAAAAAATAAATTGAATGTTTGATGGAATGGGCTGTGGCTTGTGTTGGCTAAGCGACTGTTAGCCACTTGTAGTACCAAGAGGCAGTCAAACGGGATGTTCACATTCCACCTGTCAGCTGCAATTTATGACTGCGGTCAGGGGATCAGTGAAGGCAAACTAAGTGACCCGCTACTGTGGAGAAGCAGTTATCGTGAACTATGGAGTTTTCTGTGCTGGCATAAAACTTGATGCTGTTAGAACAGTACCTGTAACTAAAAAAATGTGTTCAAAGTTTTAAGAAGAAAATGAATGAAATTTTTTTTTAATATCCCTTTTTTTCCACACATCATTTTGTAAAGGTGGACCACAAGAAGTGATTGTACCCAAGCGGAAAGCACCAGTGGACGTGGAAGCAGAAGAGATCTCTACATTATTTGGGGCAAAGGTTAAGGTTTTTCCAAATGGTAACATTGAAGTTATCAATGAAGGTGATGGTGAGACAGATAGTTCTTCAAAACCAAGTCTTTCTAAAAAGAAAGGTTTGGGCAAGAGAAAAGCTGCTCCTCCAAAACAGAAAGGTGCCAAGAAAAAAGCGAAAGGGAGAGTTGTCAAGAAACCCAAAAAAATAAATGTTTAGTTCAAGGAAATAAAATTTTTGACATTTAATTTGGTTCTCATTTTTGTATTTTATTGTATTACTTTTTATCCGTGCTGTTTGTTGAAACAATTTCACTGTTTGATTGTGTGTACACTGTAGTTTGTAAATGATAATGTTTTGTTATTAAAAATGTATTTTCATTAGACTTTTAGAGATTTCTGTAAGACCAGATTTTACTTTCATTATGGGCCAAGTCATATACGCAGTTTCCACATGGTTGTGTAATTTTACAATGTCTCTTTGCCAAGTTCCGATAATCGCAATCTTGATTTAAAAAAAGGAAGAGTTACTTAATTTTGGCAATGTAGCTGTAAAAACGAGCACTTCACCACTTCCTTAAATTTGGCAAGTAGAGCTTATGGATGCCAATTGCTTTTTATTTTATTTGCACTTAGGATCATTCTATTCTACCGGTATCGAAATTACTGAATCAGTCATTCAGTGTGACCATTTTATCAATGCTAGTTGCCACTTATTTTGGTTCTGATCTGACCTTTTCATCAACAAATATGGCTTTGGTATTTAATGTAGTGAGAGAATAACATGCAGTACCTAAAATTGGCAGCCAATCATCTGCTCCTGCTTTAATTTTAGGGACGCTTGTCATTATGTCAATGGTCTTTTAGTTTTGAAACGGAAAAAAAAAAAAGCTTAATAGTTAATAAAAATTAAACATTATTTATCATAAAAGGTTTTTAAATTCAATGATTGATTTCAAAGCAATTTATTTCCAACATACTCTTACTAGAACATATTTCCACACCCTGTGTGTGTGGCAGCATGTAATCGTTAGTCCACAATATAGCCTATATGGTGCTGATGTTGGACGCAACACTTACTTCACCTTACTAAAATACATGTATATTTAATAATAGGGCTGTGCCATCAATTACTGTGTAGTCTCAGAAAAAGACTATTGACTAATCCTTACTAGTATTACTACTTTAACTGTTAAAAGACCTAATTAGAGCACCAGAGTAGAAAGTAAAAATTGGTCCTAAGACCTGTTTGCAAGAATGTTTCCTATTAAAAATTGGCCACTGACTGAAGACTTTTGAACAAGATCTATTTCCTCCTTACAAGGACCTCCTTTGATTTTTTTCGTTTCTATAATTATAAAAATAATTTTTTGTGGTTTTCTAACATTCAATGACATTTTATGTGAAAAACTGAAAATGTGTTGTCTTTCTGATCGAGTCTTGTTAGACCTTAACGCCTACTAAGGTATCTAGAGGACATATAATAAAATTTAACTGATAATCCTATTCCTACAGGTGGATCTTTAAAACTGCTGTACATAGCCTCACTTTTACCGTATGCACAATTTTTATGCTTTTACCATTCAGAGAGATAAAAGAGTCACCGTTGCTACTGCTGTAGTCGTATTATATATTATAACATATTTACTGTGTAAGGATATCATGGGCACCATATAGCCTTTAACGTGGAAACACAGTGGATGTCGCACCATCTCGCCCAAGCTTCCCTTTTTTGGAGCGAGAATTTATTTCATATGAAAAGTGTTACTCTTACAGTACACAGAGTACTCTGAGTAGACGCCTCAAAAAAGGCCGCCTCTTTTGGCGCCTCGCCTCATGGTGCTAGATCTATTTCCGTATTTTGAGCTGGACATAGATCAGTAACTAGTAATCGTAGCGAAAATCTGAAAACAGATTCGTAATCAGCGATCCAAAATTAACAAAGTATACGCGTACAGATGCTGAAAAAAATACATTATAAATAATTTCATTAAAAAAGTTTTTATTCGATTCAGACACCCACACATTAAAGAATGCGCGCGATTTCCACCCCTCCATGAAGCCAATACACTTTGGATTGTCGTGCCACGTATTTTATTATAATTATTATTACAAACAAATCTAAAGCATTCTATTTTCTAAAACCCAAGATGGACACAGACCAAACAACAAAGCTCATAGTTGCTGAAATTTGTTTTCTTTCTTCTCTAAATGTGGTCCTAATGTTGAAAGCAGAAGCTGAAATGTGGCTGGTTTCATTCTAGTGTACTGCACACATTTTTTCCTTCCTCATCTGCGAGTATTTCTTTCATCAGATGATGGTATTCACCGTATTGATTATGGCGTTGATTTATTCGATGGACCCAGTAGAGTCGTCTATTTTTTCTTTTTGAGTGCAATTTCAGTATCATCCATTGAAGTATTTCTTCATTCACATCCATCTTCTATAAGTATAACTGAAACCATGCTTCTACTTAGTTCTAGGCAATAATAACACACACTGGGAATTGTTCTCGTCACATGATTTTGTCGCTCTGACGTTCGGAGGGAAGGTGCGACCATCACTCTGTTTCTGCCAGCTCGCCCTTTTTTCCGCGCAGTTTTATGTCGCCCATTTGTAGGGAAGGTGCGACCTCCACTGTGTTTCCACCCTTACTGTGCTGACGTGCCATAAAAAGAAACTCACTTAACAAAGATTTCTGAGCAATAATAATGTAAAAAACAAACAAAAACAAACAAAGTTTGTCTAAGCTGTGTAAAATGGACATTTTATTGTGTAAAAACATAACAGATATTGATTAATGCAAAAATATGCACGCCTGGGTTTTCAATCTTGTTTTATTTCGTGGTAGTTTTCTTACAAAAGATCAACAGTTTTATGTATTGATTGAACAATCAAACTACTTTTCATAAAGAAAATCTAAAAACCCATTCAATAAGAGCCTTGTTTAACCATATCTGTATGTAGTGTTTCACTGTTGCATCCGTACATCAGGTGTGAATTTGTACTCCACATGTTAAATAGAGAAAGAACTGGTGCATACCTGAGTGATCATATGTCAAGGATGACATTTGTGTCCCCATTTTAAACTGAAACTGATGCAACTAGTATCGGACGAGATCTAAGGTATAATATAAAGAGAGAGGAGGAGTATGAGAAGCAGAAGTAGGAGGAATATGAGGAGAACTAGAAAGAGAAGTAGGAGTACGAGGAGTAGAACTACAAGTAAAAGGAGTAGGAGGATTGCAAGGAGGAAGAGTACAAGGAGTAGTAGTAGAAATAGGAGTAGGAAGAGTAGCAGAGGGAGGAGTAGGATAAGGAGTTATGTTGGATTCTTTTGTCACTCCCGGTGTACTGATCATAGGTTTTGTTTGCCTCTTAAGGAGGTGGGGTGTCAAAGACATCCCCATTACCAAAAATGTGGAGGTTTTAGAAATGACTTCTGGTCGTGTCATTTTCAGATTTTGGCTATAATTTGGGTATTATTTGTTAAAATGAATTTTTGAGAAATGCTGAAAATGTTACTAAATTATTCAGATTCTAAGTTTTTTAAAACTGCTAAAAATGACCCTTGGGGTGTCAAAGTAAACCCTCCATCCCAATGTACGGAAAGGGTTAATATTTTGCCCCTATCAAGACTGATGCAGTTTTCAGGTGATAAATATCTATAATAAAACCAAGGTGCATCAGAAGAATCCAAAAATTGACAACAATGCAAGCTTTTCCCTAACAGGGAATGTCAATATTGAGTACCAAAAGGAATTATATTTTAAAAATATCACAGCTGAAAAGAGGGCCTTTTAGTTGTCAACAATAATAAACAAATTATGAGGCAATGTAAATATGCTGTAAACATGAAACATTAAAAAATTTTGTAACAATGCCAGATTAAATAAATACAAATTTTCATGTGAATTTAGAATATAAGTTGAAATTCACAGCTTAATAGGATAATTTTTCAGATGATAACAATTAACAAAAAAACAAAAACAACACAGAAATGTGTAGTGTTAATATCACAGTATATTCCTATTTTACCTCAAAATCACGACATCATTACAAATTTGTTTGATATTAATGTCTAAACCCCTTAAAATTAAAAAGATTATTCCATCTACAGCAGTCAATCTTAGACATTTTTATTTCTTTTCGTTCACATTTGAAGATCTAAGCAACACACAAGGCAAGTTCTTCTATATTTGGCTTCTCGAGAGATAAAATCTTTACCATTGATCTTCCATTTCCATTACTTTGTCCTCTGATCTGTGTAAAGGTAAAAAATGGGCTACACTTAATAAAGTCAAATGATAATATCTAATAAAATTTTAGGGGTTAAAATAGTATGGGGGCATCATAAGTAAGTAGTAAGAAGTAGCAACATGACATGTTTCTTGTTTGTGAACCTTCTTAAACATCTTTTTGACAAGTCAAAATTAAGTTGTCAAACAATAATTATGATTAAAAAAAAACAAGACTTAAAAAAACAATGCAAAATAACTTCTTATTGTATAAACTTTGAGTTTAAAATATGTATTTAGTGATTTCATAAACAACTGAGATTGGTTTCTTGAGGGAAAAAAAACTGACTAAAGAGATATGAAATCAAGCAGCTGGATACCTACCAATGCAGCAAAACCATTTGAAAAGTAAATTAGATTTCTAGGGCATGTCTATGTGCTCAAATAAAAAATGTAAGCGCTAACTTAGTATTGTTAACTTATATTTAACAAAATATTTGTTGTTTGTTGTTAATATAATTTTTTAAACCTAACTGGTTAAAAATTAACAAACCAAAACAAAAGCTGGCACTCAATGCTGAAGGAAATCACTTCAGATCCAAAGGAAGGAGAAAGAGTTACTTGTAAAAACAGTGGTATTACTACTGTGATATATTTCTTCACATTGCAGACTCAAATATATGCTATCTTGAAGTATTTAAATAAAATACGCTGCACAGTAAGACACTACAAGTACAATTACCTTGACAACTGCTTTAACTCTTTCCATAAGAAAACTCCATTTGATGTCAGTTTTCCGTTGGCCACTTAAATCCTTGAATTCATTAGCCTAAAGAGATGACAAGCAGGGGACAGAAAGACAGAAAGCAGTGGCTTGTTTGAGTAGGGGTCAATTTCTACTTGAAAACTTGCTGTGATATTGTACGATAAACCAGTCAACAACTTTATCTTGAGATCAAAGGATAAGGGGGGAAAAAAGACAATTGTATTAAATACAGTAAACATTTTCCCTTTACTTTTTACTGCCTTTTCAGTAAACTACCGAGTTGAGTTGGTTTAACATCCAACTTCAGCACTTTGTAGACTATGTTGTGGACAACCCCCAAGCCTGACATCTGACAACTTAATGTGCTGCCACACACGAGACAGGGCGGAGATACCATAACTCCAGTCTTAGCCGGTCACATTATACAGTCATGGTATCCCCGCCCTGCCTCTTGCCTGGCAGCACATTAACCCGTTCACTGTGCTGTGGACGTAATCATAGCTCTACTAAGCGCTGTACGGCGTACATCCAAGTATAGAGCATTTTTGTTTTGTTTACAAGGGGGGAGGGGGAATATGTAGCAGCCAGACGTCAGTAACTTACTACTTTGTTAATTGTATATGAATTGTATTTATTACATGCCTCAACTCCATATTAAAAAAAAACGCCCATCCTACTTGAAAGGAAAAAATACCATATTTAATTTTCAATGGAAGTTAAATAGTTAAAAACTGATAAATGAGTAGGCCTATGGTAGTGTTGAAACGCATGAACTCATTCTTGTTAAAGACAGCCAAACCAATTCTTTCCACTTGAATCAAAGTCAGAATGATTGATAAATACATGTTTCACACTGTGGGGTAGGCTTCCTTCAAAGCACAATTTTGCAATGCGTAATGGATGTTTACACAGTGTAATAACACTACAATAACTTTATTTAGAGCAGATATGTTACTGGCATCTCTCTCCAACGACACTATTAATCATAGGCAATTTATTATAATTTCTTACTATTCAGGGCTGCCACTCAAGTTTGATGAAATCCACTGATTTTCAGCGTAAGGATCAGTAGAAACCGAAACAAGATGTTAAGACGACGACAATTGATTGTCAACGAGAGTTTCCCAAAGACACTTTTATGTTGGGTGATAAACAGCTATTGTATTGTAGATGGTGCAATATTGTTTTGGACCATCATCAAAAGTCCAATATTTTCGGCACACTTCACTACTGACTTACTAGAAGAGATAATTAGATTTAGAGAACAGTGGTGAGAATTCGACCACCCCAGCAAAGCTGCAGACAATGATAACCCTTGCAGGACCCAGTACTGCGGCATCAAAAAGTACATTTGCAGCGTTGTCCGATTTTCAATTTTTTCTTAACCCTACACACGGGCTTAAGGCCCATCTGTGCTGTCTGATTTTTCTTTTTTTTTTATTCTATAGGCTATTGGTGCTGTCCGATTTCTCATTATCTTCTTTCTAAAGGCCCATCCGTGCTGTCAGATTTTTCAAATTTTCCTTTCTATAGACCCTGCCGCGCTGTTGGATTTTTTCAAATTTTCTCCCGCAAATCCAGAAATACTGTCCCATTATAAACTTTTTACCTTCTCTAGCATAACTGTGCTGTTGTTTTTTTTTCCACTTGCCTAGAGTTGCAAGCTAAATGAAGTTATAACCCATTTTTCACCCATATTAACGTTTTTTTATATACTACGACATTTTCACAACTGGGGTCTGACATTGGGAAGTAGTAGAAATAAAATGGAAAATATGAGTGTGAGGTGTGTCAGGGCTGGCGTACGGTCGTCAGAATTTTACCAATACATGTTGGTAACGGCAGTCAGTGAGCGCTGTGAAGGCCGCCCGACGGCCGATGGCCAGTCTGGGTGGCAGTACTGTTCACCTGGTTAACTGATGCTCTGAGTGTCGCGTTGTTATCGCCGATTATCCCCCCCCCCCTCAATTATTTCTAGTTATATATAAGTTCATAAACTATATATTTCTATTGCGTTGAGAAGTTGGTTGATTACACTATCTGGTTTGTTTCTGCTCTTTAATAATCGTTTATTACTAACCATGTGTGTGTGTGTGGGAGGAGGAGGGGGGAGCAAAGGAGAAGCCAGTTATTACATTTTTCCTATGGGTGATCACCATTAAACTTATTTAATTTTAAATAGCTGTGGTTGTGGTATGTTTCAGTTTGAATCCTTTTTTACATGAAACAACATTCCTCCTAATCCTATAACGGTCCAACCGTCTTTATACACGGAGACTTAAACACCGCCAGGTTACCCAAGATCTCTACAGGGGGTATCTTGCTCCTTTCTCAGTCCTTTCCTTTCTTAGAGATCCAGGCTATCATCTGTGATATAACCGTCATAATGTGACAGAGAGGCTGAGAATCCTCCAAACTATTCATTTTTCCTTTTAAAATTGCAATTTCATGGGGGACCAGTAATGAGTAATGTACATTGTATCCCCTTGAGATAAACTATATCTCCGTTTCATGTTTTTCTGAGGTAGCAATTCTTTTTTTCAATTAAAAACAAATGTACATTCACTGTTTAATATAAACTTTCAGTCTGTTCCCTGAGAGTTTTATATTCAGTGGATATAACTGTGTAGGTAAGTGCGTCTTTCATCTGCTTAACTGCAATACAAAATACTGGTCCATACCTTTGCACCCAAAATCTCTTCCGCAATATTGGCAGGAATGTAACAATGCTCCAAAGTTCCAGTGTGGTCTGAGAGGCTAACAGGCAAACTGAAATAGCAGATAAACATCAGTCCAATGGTGTAAATTAGTGTAACTATCTCTTGTGCATTACTATTCATAAAACTGCAGAGTTTATACATAGACGTTCTTAGAGGCTGCATTAAGCTACTGTCAATTTCTTTCAGACTTTAATTGTAACTTAAGAACAGTCATCAAAGTAAATGTACATCTATTGAGTTTTTTAGTGTCCCCCGTTTAAAAATGAATAACAAAGTCCTTTTTCAACAAAATAAAAGGAATCAGTTTGACTCTTGGCTGTATCGCGTCACGTCTCCAATGGGAAGTTCAGTAGACACTAGAATGTCCAGGTCAACAAATATCGTGCTGATTGACACAAGGATATTTAGTGCCGCATCGTCAAAAGGTTAGAGACAAAACTGATTCAAATAATTTTTACTAGTTCAAATGTTGCATTGCTGCCTCAGAAGATACTGATTATCTTCACTTTAAAATTTTTCTCATATATACACAAAAGAAAACACACGTTACCGTACCTTTCATTAACCTTCACCGCCACTTATAGGTGAAAAATCTTTTCATTGGTCCCAATTATAAGATAAAAACCAAAATGTATTCATCAATTAGCGTTTTATGATTCTATCTGTGTTGTTCCTTTTTCAAAATAATAATTTTGTTTCTTTTTTTCTGAATTTTTATAGTTTCCTTGAAGCTAATACATTCATTTGTAAATAAGTTTCGGGAATCGTAATACTCTCTCTCCTTCAAAGGTATAGTAGGCTATTAGCTGTTTATGTCAGTGCTCCTGCTCCTCCTTCCTACTCCTAGGCTCTTCCTCCCTTTTCGTCCTCCCGCTCTTCCTCCTCCTCCTCCCCCCTTTGCTCTTCATCTTGTTCATCTTTTGCTTCCCCTGCTCCTCCTCCTGCACTACCTATGTATCTACATCTGCTCCTGGTGCTGTTCCTCCTCTTTCGCCTGCACCTCCTCCTACTCCTACTCTTCCGGCTGTGTCTCCTCCTCTAACTCCCCCCGTTTCCACCTGCGCCTCCTCCTGCTCATAATCATATCACTGTTGCTCCTCTTCCAACTTTACCACATATTCATCTTCGGCTACTCCTGCTCCTGGTTCTCATCTTCCTCCTGCTGCTTCTTTTCCTCTCCCTCCTGCTGCACCTACCCCCTGCTCCTCCTACTACTACTGCTCCTCCTGCTATCTTCCTCTTATCCTCTTGGTCATGCTTTCCCTCCTTGCACATCAATACTGCGCTACTTATTTCATTCCTGTTCTTTCTTTTATTTCTTCTTCTTCTTCTTTTCTTAGTAATACCCATAGATAGAGAATATAGAATGACAGAGAGGATCTCAAAGGTGGTAAAAACATTTCATATATTAAGCCTTGGTGGACATAAAAAAATATTATTTCTTGTACATAGAAACAGAGAGATAGATAGAAATAAAGGGAAATAGACAGATATGTAATTAAGTAAATGAATTGATATCTAGACGGATAAATAGATGCACTTATTTCATAACTTTTTTTCTGCCACGTTCAATATTTTTAAAAATCCTCTTCAAGACTCAACCACGAGTGGTTTACTGTTGAAAAAAAAACCAACTGCGCCGGTGACCTTGCTTTTTTTTGTCTCTTTATAGATCACCAGGAAATATTCACACACAAATGGCTTAACGAAATACATATAACAAGTGGCTGTGACAGTTTAAGCCAAACAAGGATAAAATTAATTATCAAAATAAAGCATAGACTTAGTTAACTAAACATGTATGAAAAGTAAAATATGTCAAGAGTCAGACTTAACTAGCTAAAAAAGGTATGTACATAAAATTGTATAATGAAAATCATGGCTATCCATAACTGTCTACCAATCCAACACAAAATGTGATCATTTAAGAATGGAAGGCGCTTCTTTGACAACATACCAATATTCATGTCGGGAACACTTCATCTGCAACATACCTGTATTCTACCTCCTGGACACCATCTAATCTCAGATCTTCTCCTCCACAGCTCGAATTCACACATACAAAGCCATTGCTTTCTAGAACAGTCTTGCGGCACTTTGAACTGTATATATAAAAGGAATTATATTTCACATAAGCTCATAAAAAATCTTAAATATTTCGTTTATATTAGAGTGCACTTTTCCCCCCTATCATTTTTACACATACAACAAAAGTATAAAGAATATTGTGGCCCAAGCCAATCTTTAGAGCACTCTTCTAAATATGCTTGTTTGAAAGCGTTTAGATGAAAAAAAAAACAAATCTGCTGTCCGTGTGAGTGGCACGACTCTGTCTCTACTCGCAGAACTTTACAAATTAATATGAATAATAATTTCTTCAGGGCTCTACCCCAAATATACTTAGGCTCAGAACTCTTTATGATATGCATTATAAATAAAATGTAATTATAGGTATGTGCTAAATTAAAATGCTAGTATTCTTAAAACAGTATATTGATATAGTACTAAAGAAACAAAAAAATACATATGCATTCAAATAAAAATTCACATATACTTATCGACCAAATTAAAATATATGGGTATCACTAAACCAATAAATCAGTGTAATACATAAATAATTTACAATTAAAAAGATAACCAAGAAAAGGATGATACGTGCACAAATATACTGAGATACAAGATTGGCCTCACCATATTTCTCGACAGAACATTTTCTCGTCACTGTCTATGTCAAACTGTGAGAGGAAGGGAAAAATCAGTCCATAGCTAGCTTCACCCTCCTGCTCCAGTAACATCTTGACATCTCTTACACTCAAATTATTCGTAATTGTGTCCACTGTTTGAAAAAAACATAACAAAGATAAAACTACAAGCAAAAACCACACAAAGATGTACAATTTTGTAAACCTTCATTCCCCAGTTAATTGTTGTCACAGATTTCTACTAATAGCACCAGATAGCTCAGTAAAGTGGCGGCCTCTCTTTCGATATCTGTGGGACAAAGGCCACCGAAACTGACACCAGTGCAATAGGAAAAAATAGGAAAATAATGACACCAGCGCTTTCTGATTTTTTAAAAACTTCTAAATGATGATGATGATAATATTGATGATCATGATGGTTTTCACTATAACTATTATTATTATTATTATTATTTTCTTTTAAAATACTATTATGAATATCACTCATACTATTATTATTATTATTATCATCATCACTATTATTATTATTATAATTATGATCAGCGATTTGCATTAAAACATACTAAGAGTTAGAAACAGCAGGTGGAGAGTACCATAGAGTGAAAAAAAAACAAAAAAACAAACCTGTGATTGGTAAAGCCACAGATGCACACTACAATGTAACATTGTATTGTAACATTATAAGCATAGACCCACTATGTGTGATGCGCGGCTTTGTGCCCCCCAGTTACATTTAAGTTCAAGTTTAAGTTAAGCTGTGACACCACTGAGCTATCTAGTGCTATTAATAGAAATCTGTGACTGTTATACATTTAATTTTCATAATTGACTGTCACGTCTGACATTTCTTTTTTTACCTCAAACAAAACAGCAGTTGTAGTAGTTGAGATGGTTTAACTTCAAACATTAGCACTATATAGGCTATATTGTGGACGGACCCCAAGACTGACGTGACAATTTTATGAGACACACAAGAGACAGGGCGGGGATACCATGACTCCTGTCTCAGCCTATCATATTTGACTGACACCGACCGAAACAGTAAGGGGTGACATCGCCAGGACTCGCACCATGGACTTCCTGCGTCAGAAGCTGGTGTCCTTGCACTACAAGTATTTTTTGTGTGAATTGTTGTGTCCATTTCTTATTTACATGCCATTAGAGACATTGAGAACAAAGTATTCACGGCAATTAAAAAGGCGCTCCCATTTATTATTGTTTGAAAGCCTTTCAGTTTTATCTACTGAGGCCGTTGACTCTACAGAATATATATTCCAGACATTAACAATTGCAACTTGATTTCTAAACGCACCACTAATATTGATGTTTAGGAAAAAAAAATGAGTATGTTTAAAAGTTTATTATTGCTTACGTTCAAACTCAGCATTAAGCTCATGTGAGATTATTTCTACTTAAAAAAACAAACAAACTAAAATTGACATCATTCATTGAGCAAATCAGACAATTTTGGATTCAATAAAAAACGAAAACCCTTGATCAAAATTATCACAACCATGGCTTACAAGGCGGATCTTTTCCATCTAACGAAAAGTTCCCATTACTTTCATTAGACAAAAAAGAAACTTGGGTTTTACTGTACTCTCTTATGCAAGCAGCCTCGGGTGTGTCTGGAATTAAAATCGGGTAGATTAGAAAAATATTTAAGAACAAGGAATGCTATAAAAATATTAAAAAACTGTTTGAAGTTGTGTGCTTTTTCTTGTT
Organism: Elysia chlorotica; assembly: GCA_003991915.1. Classification (NCBI taxonomy): domain Eukaryota; kingdom Metazoa; phylum Mollusca; class Gastropoda; family Plakobranchidae; genus Elysia; species Elysia chlorotica. The sequence goes on from RQTK01000317.1 coordinate 302,699, forward strand.
TGTCTGAATAACAGAATAGATATATAAAACCTCACAAAACTAACTACTAAGAGAATTACAAAATGTTAAAATCAGTGATGCCAACTGGATGATTTTTTTTTACTGAACCTTTTCACAAACCATCAAAGCGGCGTACCGGATTAAGTATCTAAAAATAACACCCCAGTTTAATGTCAGTAGTATATAATAGCAAAACAGGAATGATGTACTTCTTCCTAAGTTTATTTGTATGCTTTAAAGCCTTTATTTTTATTGAATTGAGAGAATTTATATGTCATATAGCAAAACTGGAGCAAAATGAGAGTGATTCGCAGGCCTGTCTGATTTTCAAGGCTTAACGTGCACTGACCAATGTGATATTTTATTTCTTTTTAGCATGGCTATGCTTCTGTTGGAACCACATTTGACTAGTTTTACATGTGACGCAGTAAGCCACACTAGCTTAACTTACGGTAGTAATCCGAAATTTCTTTGATGTCCAGTGGACCAACACGATCAACAAATCCATCACGGACCAAACTTTATTTCTAGATTCTTTTTCTAATCAATAAATCATGAAAGTCTAGTCTAGATCTACACTAAGTCCTTGGATCTAGATACTCCTCCTACTGCCTTAGTTTTGACCTAATCCAAGTATATTTATATGCAGTGGCGATGGGGTTGTTGGGGTTCAAATTCAAATTCAAATTCAAATTTATTCAGTCAATTTGTGTTACATCGAAAATATATAATGTTGAATGTGACATCTTCAAAAGAAATTACATTACAATAATAGTGAGACACCACAATGAACACCAATAGAATTACACACAGATCACGCTTTAAAACCAGTTACATTATCTTTACGAGTAATCACCAGCGCTTTCAATCCTATACAGCATAAGAAAGAATGTTTACAAATGCCAACATATAAACGAACACTATTGTATAAATGTACATTGTGAAAATAGCATTAAGTTATACAGCTTTTTAATGTTGTTGTTGTTGTTGTTGTTGATGATGTTGTTGTTGTTGTTGTTGTTGTTGTTGTTGTTGTTGTTGTTGTTGTTGTTGTTGTTGTTGTTGTTTAGCCGCCCTGTCATTAATCTTATCAAAATTATTTTATCTTGATTTCTATTGAGTATTAAGTCACTACATGTGCTCTTTACCCTACAGTAAATAATTTATAATAGATCTAAAAAAACACAATATTACAATTATGGTCTGATAAGACGTTTCTGTCTTGTGTTATTAAACAGTTTAACTGCTTGAGGGAAACAGCTGTTAACAAATCTGCTGCTACCTCTAAATGCTCGAAGGCGGCGGCCATGTGGAAGGAATTCAAAATAATGTCTCGAGGGATGAGATTTATCCTTCATAATGTTAGTGATTTTACTTGTCAAGCGCTCTTGGTATAATATTTCTAACGACTTAAGGTCGGAGCCAATAATTTTTTCTGCATTTTTGACAATTGATTCTAGCTTGTGTAAATTAACTAGAGGTAGCCTATCGAACCAAACTCCAATAGATCTTGTCAATATACTTTCAATAATAGCCCTATAGAAATTAGTCAATATCATAATCAACACAATTTTGTATTCAGCATTGGCCATCTTTCTAGCACTATTAACGCCTTTCTGCCAAAATGTGAAGTAAAATGAATCCTTTCTAGATTTACCTTTGGGCAAACGATGTCTCTGAGGTGAGAAAACACATATTTGTACAGATTGTAGTGGCAGAGAACAGTTTGATGTATAAAATCTGTGTACTGTTGCTTGTGTCTATCGTTGAGAGGGGCGATAATTTCCGCCAACTCTTTGAAATCTTTAACTGCATCTGCAAGTCGGTGATCTTTCACTGAAATATACAGGGTGAAAACATGACCTTAGATGCATTGAGTAGAGTTTGTTCTTAGCGCCCAATATCAGCACTATATATGTTATATTGTGGACGAGTACCAAGACTAAAGTCGGACACAAAGAGACAGTGCGAGAATATCATGACTCATGTCATAGTTGGTCACATCATACATGTACTGACACCGACCCATCCAAGTAGGGGGCAAAATCGAACTGATAATATTTTTAACCGATTGTGGGTTTCGAACCAATGACCTCCTGATTGGGACCCAAACGCTCAAAAACTTGCGCAAGTTTGCGTCCCTAAACATAAACTTAAAGGAGAAATAGCATTTCTCAAAGGGTTCAAATATAAATTCTATAATGAATGTTATGATTGAAATTGTAATCCTAGTTACTAAAGCCATCCTGTATATCTATATGTGTATCTTTTATTGACATGCTATTATTTACAGATTTTGTAAATGGAATTAGCAATGTACGTATTTCAAACATCGTATATCTAGGCAGGGAGTGAGGTAGCTCAGCCAGCAGAGTGATATGGTTTTAATCGAAAAGCCCTGTTTCGAATCCTGATCAGGTTGCCTTTCTCCCTTCTGTTAGGTCGATGTCATTATAATGTGACGAACTGACACAGAAGTACTGGTATCCCCTTGTGACAGCAAGTTCAATGGTCAGACGTGGGTCATGGGACCCGTCCACGGTATAACGGCACCCTATTTGCTGATATTGGATGTTAAGAAAGCAAAAGCCACAAAACAAACAAACATCATAATCATAACGATCAATACCATTCTCATCATCATCATTATCATCATCAACACGCAAGTTATATCGCATGAAAATTACTGGCTTCGCCTATAATGACATTTAACATTTTAATGTCCTCTGATTCTGTATTACACGCAAGTTATTTGATATATGAATAATAGGCTACTGTTTTCGCCTCAAGTAACAGTCAACATATTAATGTGACCAGCTGAGACAGAAGTCCTGGTATCCTGCCCTGACCCTTTGTGACAGTACGTTCAGTTGTTAGATCATCATCATCATCATCATCATCATCATCATCATCATCATCATCATCATCATCATCATCATCATCATCATCATCATCATCATCATCATCATCATCATCATCATCATCAACACGCACGTTCTTATATGAATGTACTGTTTTTGCTTTTACTGATCTTGGGTTGAATGCACAAACAAGACGTAGTCTACGTCTCGTCGTAACAATATAAGAATAAGAAGGCTTACGACGAGACGTAAGCTATGTCATGTTTGTGCATTCTACCCCGTCTCTGAAAGTTAAGATTTAAATGTCCTCTGACTGTACTAAACTTAGAACCAAGGGGTTTCTTTTGCCGCATAAAATTATGTTTGCATGGCGCTTCTACTGCCATTCTATTTCATTTTCTTAATCTTTATGTACTGCTGTCAATAAAAATGAATTGATAATAAGAAAGCATACATTCACATTTTTTCAATAAAATTAAAAATGTAATTTAAGTCTTTATTTTTACAAAGTGCATTTTTACTAGCATTGTATAGACGAAACGGTTTTTTTTTTATAATACATGTTAATTATTTGACATTCTGCTTTTCTTTAATAATTAGATTTGACCATTTATTAAAGTTTTGAAAATAATCACGATCCCTTTTTTTCAGGGGGGGGGGGTCTTAATGAACAATATACCTACTCACCTAAAATTCTTTTCAAGTATTCGTGGGCAAATTTGACAACTAGGCCTATGTGCATCAACGGAAAGCCTTTCTCCGAAGCAAACGATATGTTTTCATAGAGGAACGTTATAAAAGGAGCTTTCTGCAAATCATTTGGGTCGAGATAAGGCGAGAGTTTCAACTTTTTGGACAGAAGTTCTTTTGCATCATCAACCTGAAAAAAAAAAGAATTCAGTAAAATATTACCAGTGTAAAAAAGTATTTTAACAGCATTCATACAAACACATTCAACACTATTAAATCGCCACTGGTTTACATGATTGTATGTTTGTTATTGCTGCTGGTGGTGATTTGGTTTTAATTATTATTGTTGCTGTTGTTTTCATTTGATAAATGTTTTTCTTCGTTGCAATGGTTTTCATTTTGCGTTGAGAAAATGTTCTGAGCCATATTTTAACGTAAAGATATATGCAGAACAGCAGCAGAAGTTCATAGCAATGGCTGGCACCTGCGCAACACTATAACATAACAACTTATAAAAATGTGCAGTCAAGTTAAGGGGCCCTAACACGATTTTTAAAAAGTCTTCAGAATTTGTATGACAAATTTGATCGTGTGTGAAAGCCCCATTACACGTTTAGGTACTTGCCAAACTCTGTTGTTGGCATGTCGTATGCTTGCCGTGTGTATTCGAACGACTGATCCGAGCGTATTATAAGGAAATCGAGGCATTGGTCGTGTCTTGTTACGAAAAAAAAAAATCAAGTAGCCTACACGTAGTGTATGATATTTTAAGTCCAATAAACTCGTGAGTAGAAACTCACTCAGCCAGAGCTTTCAAAGGTTTCGACAACCTTTTCAAAACTTCATTTTTAGGACTAATAAATATAAAATTCGGAACCAGCGTCTTCTAGTAACGTCTATCTAGATGTAGACCAAGGTTATTTCATAAGGCCAGGCCGAGTTAACGATCATACTAACTTGATGTAGCAAACTTAGCTCACCACTATGCCGGTGCGTGTAATAGCAGGGCTGGTCGGACTCGCGAAAAGACGTGCTATACGCTTGGAATGTTATAGCTTTGATTGATTTCACACGGTAAGCATTATGGTTGTAGAAACACATGCTAACCATACCGCCTGAACGTTTAATAGAGCCTCAAAAGGGGTTTTAATGTAATAAAAAAATATTAAATTAAAATTTTGACGGATCAACATTAGTTTATATTTTTATGAGTTGTCATTTTTTTCAAGCTATCAAACTTTTTTTCGTATGTGGGCTCGTGTCATTACATGTATGTTAATCAATACATTTCTTTTTCCTAACTTAAAACGGAGACGGCAGGGCCATAAATGAAATAAGAAAATCACAATGCTTTCAAAGAAAGGGAATGAATAGAACATTTAGATTGATGGAGATGCATGAGTTGTATAAGTAACTCATCAAACAACTACACATCCAGACGATGAAAGTTATGGAAGTCATCAGGTTCGCTAATATGTAATTATTTTAGGTTAGCATTTGCGCTGGGTCGCCGCTGAAATAACCAGTCCTTGGACAATAGATTTTGACAAAGCCGGATTGTGATTTAAAAAAACAACGACAACAATCTGGATAAGTGTGTAAAAAATTCTAACAACTTTTTTAAAATCGTTAAACAGCCCTTTTAGGGCTTTTTTTTCTTATTACGACAAACAGACCAAAGAAGTCGGATTTCGAGATACATGACAACTATTGGTATCAAGTTATATGTGAGTAAAATGAACTAAGAACAGAGCATGTGTTATTCGTGCGAAAGAAAATTGTTCAGGCGTGTGTTAAAACCAAGGCCTCTCTATGCATAGGTCGTGTCATTGGCGTAAATTTACTTGGAAATAGAGACCACACTTTCTGGTCAGTGTATTCTAGCAATAAAGCTAATCAACACCGACAGCATAAAAACACATTCATCACTGACAAAATACATAGGTAAGTTTTTATCCAACTACATGTATTATATTTATGTTGCTAATTCCACTTTTTGGTGTAAAAATAACGAGTAAAGTTTTTCTTCGACGATCCCTTTTTACGACGAGCATACGACTTGCTCAAGATATTCATTGTAACTTGTAAGACTCCAGAATATTTAAATCCTAGCAAGAGCACAGATTTCCTGATTTGATAAGATAACGTGAAAGTTATAGATATAGATAGATGGATAGATAGATAGATAGATAGATAGATAGATAGATAGATAGATAGATAGATAGATGGATGGGTGGGTGCGTGGATGGATATATAGATAGAAAGATAGATAGATAGATAGATAGATAGATACAACAACAACAACAACAACAACAACAACAACAACAACAACAACAACAACAACAACAACAACAACAACAACAGACATGCATGTTGATAAAAAAGACGGAAATAATTATACAATCATTAAAAAACAAGGACTGGAGAAAAAGAAATAGAGACAGAGAAAGAATTTATATGTGTGTGTGTTAGAGAGAGAGAGAGAGAGAGAGAGAGAGAGAGAGAGAGAGAGAGAGAGAGATGTTAGTTAGATAGGCAGATTGATAGATTGAAAAATTGATTGATAAATAGAAATGTTGATAGATTTAAATGAAATGTATGTTATGGTTTTCCCTCCCATTGACACGTGTAAACAGCAATTTAATTAAATTGTCCAGTTCAGACCATTAATTTTGTACTTTATATAGAAAGAAAAGATAGATAAATGCATAAAACTCCCCAATCTATCCCATTCAAAAATCTGCATGACGCAAATAATTGCTGGCATATAAATAGTTTGCAAGTTTTGTGTTTCTACTTTATTTGTTTATGTGGGGTTTGAGTTGTAAAATGCCTGATTAAAAAAAATAATAAACACTTGCTTATTCAACATACCCGCCAGCTACCTACATACAATATGAAGTTGCTATAGTTATAGTAAAATAAAAGAGGACGAACAAGTTAAATGGGAATAGAAGCCATTTTGAAAAATATACCTAAAATTCGGGTTACAACACATTTATTATAGCCTATTAAAACATTTAATTTTGCTCCATTTATTATTGGTGCCTCGAGGTCTGAGGGCATATCAGCAATATTTACTTTTTGTCAATATACAAAACAGTGGATTAAATCTATTGCCCAGCCATTGAGCATTATATCTCATCCCCCTAATATGCAAGAAATTTAAATTGAAACAAGTGAAATGATGTTGATAGGCTTATCTGTTCTCATGCTATTTATTAAAAGTAGAGCTGATATATATTTGAGTCCAAAAATAAATTCTTTAATTTAAAACTTTTCTATGATATTGAGAGTCCTAGAATTTTTTTCACAAGTAGATAGGCCTAGGCCTATAGATAATCTCTTCTCTGTGAACTGTGGTGGAATTGGGTTTTGGTTTGACCTGCAGAGGGGTCCTGAGGAGTTACAGAGACCCATCCTAGCTATTTAATGATTCTTAACATTAATACATAATTATATATCTCTGATTTACCACAGAACTGTTGCCGTGTTGGTTGATAATTTCAAACTTAGAAATGAGTCGGTCTGCATGGATATTTAATCTCTTGACAGCAATTTAATTGTATTTTTAATATGAGGAAATTGTTAGTACATTTTCATCTCATATTTATAGATATTCTTACCTGCAATGCGGTGATTTCTTTAATATCTTTTTCAGTTAACATGTTTTTCGACCCGTCTGATTTTCCATGAGTCGCCATCTTTGTTGCTATATGGTGATGACTCTTTTGGGTGTTCATTTTAAAACACATAAATATTTTTATAATTCTCTTAAATACTACTAAAATATTATACACATCATTTGATTTTCATAAAATTTATAACAACTAAAAACAATTACAAAAATGTGTAACACAAAATAATATTTTGGGGATTTGTAAATATATTTGTATTTTTAAAATACTTCTCCCCAGCGATAACATAAAGGTAAAAAAAATGACACAAAAGGTATCATGTGACCAGCTTATCTTGTGCAAAATGTCGGCGAGGGGTGTGTTGGTGCTTCTGCTGGTGTTCCTCTTTCAAGGTACTGAGTGTGACTATTAAGGCTAGAATGTGTTTTATATTATCTCAATCTGCCCCGACCTTGCAGGATGGGTGTCAAGGCCACAGCCTAGGTATTCTGAGAGATTACACCCCTCCTTGACCAGCTGTTCTGAGCTGTTTTGCAATGTTTACACTAATCTACGATTTTTGCCCATGACTCGATTGTTCCTATGTGTGAATGTCTAATTTTTAGAACATTTTCTTAACTATATGGACTTTATTAAACAAAACAAAAACAACAACAAAAAACAACAAAAACATGAATGTTGATAAAGGACTTTTGATTTGTTTTTAATTCGAAATGAAAAGAATTAAAAGTATGCAATGTTTTACCAGTCATGTTTTTTTTTTTTATTTGACTCTTCACCTTAATCAAGAGCACACAAAACAGAAGAAAAACAGGGATAAACTAGATCTAGGCACTGGGCTCTATATGTTGATGAAAAGACCTAACAAAAGTTTTAGCCTTATGATTTAATAATAGGTAATGACAAGTAACATCCTATCAGGTTCACTATCCAATTAGCAAAGTATACTCCAGTGGTAGATCTAATAATCCATGATTCAGGCCATGTATTTTCAATAAAATAGCTAAAGAAAAAAAATAATTTTTCACTTCAAAGACACTTTTACATAATGATAAAACAGGTATAGACCATGAAATTGTCTTTCTGTGTAGATCTAGGTCTAGGCCTATTATTTGCTTTGTAAACAGCGGCTGGTCTGGGGGGCGCGGTGGTCCAGGGGTAGAACATCGGCTTCCGACGCAAAAGGTCCCGAGTTCGAATCCTGGCTGTTGCACTCCCTACTGGTTGGGTCGGTGTCAGTATAATGTGACCGGCTGAGACAGAGTCATGGTATCCCCATAAAATTGTCAGACGTCCGTCTTGGGGCCCGTCCACGAGATATAGCCATAAGTTGCTGATGTTGGACGTTAAAACCAACCAACCAACCAACCAGCGGCTGGTCTACATACATCTATCTATATCTAGATCTAAACTCTACACTGTTTGACTTGTTTCACAATAATATTTATTATAATTGGGGTCATTGTCAGACAAACATTCCCCATCATGGCTACCAGAGTATATCAAAATCTCACTAAGAACGTCCTGCAGTTTGCTGACGATTGCTTGTGCTAAAACGGAAAAAAAGCAGCTGAGAATCAACTTTATCCTTTATCCTTAACAAACTGATGTGAAAATTGCAGATTCGCAAAGGAACGCCAATGGAAAAGTCATGATAAAAATTGTGCTCGTGCTTGGGCCACAGGAGTAGGTCAGCCTAACCATGTAAAGCCCGTGTGCGGGGCAGAATTACTTAAATACTTTATAGATTGGTAAATTTTTAAAATGTAACAATTACCATTTTTGTTGAATAAATTATATAATGTAGGTTATGATTTTAGAGATGATGCAGTTTGAATCAGGGCATCGAAGGTTTAATCTTTGATGGTTATATAAATTAGTTTGATCTACATCTTCAATATACAGAGTTAGTTTTATCTATATCTATTACAACATAAAAGGTTAAATATTCTAACTAACGCAGAATAGCCTTTTTTTTTTTGCTATTAGATTTGTGATCATATAACTTGATTCACCAAATGATTGAGTAGCGGAAATAGTGGCAGATTTTATTACTAAAGTGAGGGTAGAGGAAATTGTAAATGACAAAGAGAAACACCAAAATGTGTATACTAGGGAGGTAATTCATGGGGAAACTTTTACCTACATTGTACAGGATAAAAGGTGTAAGTTTCTCTTTTTTAACATGTAAAGAAAGCTGCCTGCCGAATTTCCTACCACTAATCTCAATAAAAAAAAGGTAGTGAGCAAGGGTCACACAAGCAATAACACCAGGGGCTCAGCTCCAGAGACATCTGACAAATCGAGTTTCTTCTTGCGTTCTAAAGCTGCAAACAAGGCAAACAATTTCATAAGATCATTCAACTAAAAATTGCAATTAAAATGGGAAAAGAAATACAATAAGGAAAAAAAAATTTGTCGGAAAAATGTCTGGCCAGAAATCTTTTGTTTCCACTTTTTGGTCTTCACCAGAAATCTTTTGTTTCCACTTTTTGGTCTTCACATGATTGCTTTTGATGACAGGATTTTTGAAAACTAATGCCATGAAACCATTTATCTCGTAATTAAAACTATATTTTTTTCATATCTCATTTAGGAAGCAATGCTGTTGACAGCCTGCGCTTCCTCATCATTGGGGATATGGGTGGACTGCCTATAAGCCCCTACTCTACTTACTTTGAGCGTTGCACAGCCAAGGAGATGGGCAATGTTGCTGATCGCTATGCACCCCAGTATATAATAGGGTTGGGAGATAATTTCTACTTCACTGGAGTTGACAATGTTACAGACCCACGATTCAAGGTACACATTTTGTTGTTGTTGGTTTTTTGTTGTTTTTTTTCACTTTGTAAAGAAAACCTAGCTCATAAATTCTAGTAATATTTTGTTTAAAAAATGTTTGGTACACAAGGCTTTGAATTAGTTGCTTATAATTAGGCACTGAAAGTTAAAATTGCATTCAGGCTTCAATTGTTATTGATCTGGATAGATTCTTTGATTCTAAGAATCATGACATGAAATTCAAATGTATAGCTTGATTTTGTCAGGAGTTACGTAATTTAAAAATTTTGAAAAATGCCCCGTGTTCCGCAACTGTGCAATGAACCATGTTCAGAGCTTCATGTGGAAAAAACTGTACACCCGAAGTTGATCATTTTTGTGTAACACAATCTATACTAATTACTATGCTGGTTCCCAGAGCTTCAATTAATAGTGAGATTAAATTCCGGCTAAAAAAAATTCATAAGACTTACAAAGATGTTTTTTTCCCCATGAACAGCAAACCTTTGAGGATGTCTACATAGCTGAATCACTTCAGGTCCCATGGTATATGATTGCTGGGAACCATGACCATTATGGAAATGCAACTGCTCAGATTCATTATTCACAGCATTCTGAAAGATGGTAAAAATTATTCATTCATTTTACCATGTCACATGTTTATAATTTTTTTTTATTTCCTAGGGTAGTAAAAGTTGCACTATAGTATTATATAAGATAGTATAATTTATACTTTTTACCTGTCTTTATTAAGCTAAGAATAAAGAACTTACAAAAAGTGAACAATATCATTCATTTCAAAATTAATCTCGCTCATATAATTTTATGTAACACAAAATGAAATATGACATCAAAGAGTAAGACGAATGGATGTTATACATGTATCATGATTAATACACATAAAAAAATTCAACTCTGAAGGACGAAAAACATTTTCCAAGTTTAAAACAATAGTGGATTTGAAAACTATCTTTTATAAATATTGAAAAAAGAAAAGAGGGAGCTAAATAATCTATTAAAAAAGTGTTTCTGCCACAAACCAACTGCATCAAGAGAAAAGGGGTAAAGAAGTATGTGGTAAATGTAAAGAGATGAAACTTGAAGAAATCGATTATGAATTTGAAGGTTTTTTTTTTGGTTGTTGGTGCTAGTTGTTTTTTGTGTCTTATTGGGTGATTTTTTTGTTCTTGTAAAATATGTAGTGAGTAGTTGAGTCTTTCAATACTATTAACATTCGACATGTGTACATAATTCTTAGAGAATAGATTTGTGGAATTTGTGGCATAATTTTTTACCATAATTTATTTTTGGTCATTAATTTTTATTTGATGCCTGTATTTCCTTTTTTTTACTTTATAAGGATAATAGACCATTAACAATTCATCCCCGATATTTCAGGAATTTTCCAGACTTTTATTACTACAAGGAGTTTCCAATTAAAGGTAGTGACAAGTCGTTGGGAATTCTGTTTATTGACACGATCCTTCTGTGTGGTAACACTGATGATGATAGCTCGCCTGAGCCACCAAAGGGCCCAGCTGATCCGCTCAAAGCAGAGGACCAGTGGAGCTTCATCGACAAATCCCTACAGACCAGCAAGTATGATTTTCCAAGTCATATTTTGCAATGTTTTTTTTTTAATCTGCACTACGATATGTACAAATATAATACAGAAGAGAGATATTGAATTTTCCATGTAGGGGCATGTTCGAAACAAATCCACTTTATGACAAAGATAATGCATTTAATTATGTAATTTATTTCATGAATTCGCCTTCCGACATCAACAAAAATCTTCTTTACTCATCCCTTATTATAATGATGTGATCATGTGAAAATAAAATTACAGACATGCAAATAAGCTAGTTTCTAATAGTAATTGTAAGAGTTCAAGAGATGATCAAACTTTGCATCCCCAGGGCCCATTTCTTGTTGGTGGCCGGGCACTTCCCTGTGTACTCCATTGCGGAGCATGGGCCTACCAAGTGTTTGGTGGATAAACTGCAGCCTATGCTAGAGAACTACAATGTAAATGGTTACCTGTGTGGTCATGATCACAATTTGCAGGTGTGTATTGAGTTATAGACGCATATTTGTACTACATACCAGTAATGGCATATTTATGTTTAATTAGCATCATAGTCTGTAACAGGCAAACCCATCATAAAAGCAAAGCTGCCTTTGATTCTTGTCTTAACTATTGATATTTTCAGATTTACAATTCTTCAATGATACATTTGCGAAGTTATGATATGACTGTACAGTTGGCATCTTGTTTCTCATAAGTATTCAAAGAGTTCTTTGTAAGCATCTCTTCATTAAAAGTGCATTAGCCGCTTGTATTAAATCATTGAGAAGCATCAAGTTTTTCACTCCAAATCATCTTCTGAAACTTTTGTCTTTTGTCTACAGCAGGTTTTTTTTTTTTCATTAGCATTGAATTTCACAATTTTGTTATTTCAGCATTTGCAAGTTACATCAAGTAAGGGAAATGCTATCGACTACTATCTCAGCGGCATGGCCAATTTTGTTGATTTTAGAGAGACTCACAAAGATGATGTCCCTCCAAATTCCCTCAAATTCCACTACGCCAACATTTTCTCCAAGGGAGGCTTTCTATACACTGAGGCAACTGCTCAAAATATGACTATGACCTTTATAAATGCGTTGGGAGAAAGGCTCTACACTAATGTCATTTATCCAAGAAAAATTTGAAATATTCTAAATACATTTCCATTTTTCTGTTAAAACTTTGTTATATTAATGTGTTAATAGAAGTGTATTTTGAAGATTTTACTTCCTTCACTTTAAAATGCTTTTTGTTTGTTTGTGTTTTTTTGTTAATTTGTTACCATACTGCTGAAGTATACTGTGTTGAAATTGTTCAAAGGTTATTCTTTGAAGTTTTGTATGAATGAAGACCTTTTCTATTTGCAACGATGGACTTTATGAACTTGAGAGAAAATTTCATTTGTTCATTTTATTCAAAACTTATGAAATGGGTATGTCTTGTTTTGTCATTGAGGATTCAATCAAAATCAGATTGTTTCCTGTCAAAAACATCTGGTGAGATCTAACATGCTGTTAAAGGCCCCTGTAGAATTTAATACACAAACTTATTGATTTCATCTTATTATGATGAAATCATCTAACGTTGACTATAAGAATATACAATAGTCATGTATATTAAAATGAATGAATCATTTTTTTTCCAGATATTATGTATATTTTAACTTTTAAAAATTGTATTTTGAGGTCCCAAATCTCACACAAAATGAAATGTTTTTTCTTACACACATGTTCTAATTTATTAAATTATCCCGGTTACAAAACCACATGCCATTTAAAAAGACGTCAAGTATATTTTGTAGTATTAATTAGGACTTTATGGTGTTAAAAATGGGACCAAATCATTATTACGCCTCTGAATGTTTTTCTTTTCTCCTGATTTGAAGTTATAAACTGATAACCCTCTTGTAAGCAAAACATACATTCCTTATTCTCTTTTTTAAAGTCTCACAGCACTTTATATGGCTCAGTATAAAAAAATATATTGAAATAGTAAAACCTATATTTTATCGTATCCGTTATTTTAATTTGCTGTGGATCCCTTTCCTGTTGTTGTTGCAAGTATATTGATCTTTTTCCCTACAGTGATTATATTTTTGTGTGCAATACTTTCATTTTTTTGCCTCTCCACATAGTATTTTGAACTCTACTTTTATTAGTTTAAATGTTTATTTTATAGGAAGGCAAAAGATACTTAATTTCATTTTGTAGACTGAATGTTCAAAACTTGAAAAAAAAATATTCACTTGAAAAGTAAAAAAACCTGATTGTTTTTTTACTATTAAGAGGTGTTATAGTATTACCTTTTATACATAATTTTAATGACTAACTACTTTTCACATAGAATTCCTGAAATTTAAATATTTTTTCCTCACAATTTTGAAACAAAAGTGTTTGCCTTCTCAAAACAATATATTAAGGGATTGTTTTTCTGTTTAATAATATCATTACATATAGTTAATTGGCTACAGATAAAATCTGCTGTTAGTTTTTATTCAGCTTCAACGGGGACGAGATAGCATGTGGTAGAACATCGGCTTCCGGCGCAGGAGGTTTGTGGTTCAAGCCCTGGCGATTTCGCCCCCTACTGGTTGGGTTGGTGTCAGTTCAATGTGACAGGCTAAGACAGCAATTATTGTATCACCGCCCTGTCTCGTGTGTGGCAGCACATAAAATCGTCAGTCAGTCAGTCTTGGGGCACGTCCACAAAATAGCCTACATAGTGCTGACATTGGACGTTAAACCAACTCAACTACTAGTCAACTTTTCTATTTCAACTGAGGAATGCAAATTGATCTGATACGAATTTTATTTAGTGATTCGAGTGTGTGAAGGCCTCGGATTTAATTAAAATTTTTTTACTTAACATCAATATAAAAGCTTATTATTTCAAATCGTGATTTTGACTATTTAGTTTTTAAAAAGAGTATTCTGAAATTTTCCAACATTGTACATTGTAACTTATGTACAGTGCAATGTGATTGGTTTTGGCTTCTGCCTGTTTGTTGTTGTTGTTGTTTTTGTTTTTTATTTATAATCATTTTATTCCATATTTAAATATCTCCACTCCCTGACAATTCTATGTTTTGTACAATAAAATTACTCTTTTTTGGACTTCATATTTTGTTGCTGTTGTTGTTGTTTTTTTGTGTTCCTTGTCCATTTGTTAAAGTTGCGTCATATACAAAAAACTTTGTGAAAATTTGAGGAAAAAAAGTGACAATGCTGAATGAATTGGTAGAAATACTGCAAAAAATGTGAAAGGGAAAAATATATTTGCACGGTTGACTTATATATCATTATGAGTATACCAATAAACTACCATGTAGCATCATAGGAATTGATTGGGTTGGGTAAAGATACAGGGATTATCCACATTTGGAACAAAAATTGCATACATTCTATATTACATATACTAACGAGATATGAACATGGTCAAAGTATTAAGTAAACGTATAAAAATGTGAAGAAGGAAAATAGATGTATATTAGATGTATTTATATTTGAAAAGTCTAGAAAAGGTGGGGAGAAATAGTAGTTAATGGCTTCAGACTGAGAACGGTGGAAAGGTGAAACGGGCACATGTATTAGGGAGGACCGTGAAGAAGAGACTGAAATATTCTTAAAGTTCTCAAAATACACTGTATCTGAAACGGAAAATACTTATTCCTCAACAGGAAATTTCAATGTATTTTGTAAAAAAAAAACTCTTCTCATGTTCCATAGTTTTGTTTATTGGTCTTTGTGCTCACCCAATTTGGGGTTGGCGTACCATTTTGTTTCCATGCCAAACGGTCCTGCGCCACCCTGAGGTTCACATGTTCTACAACGCCTTCTAGGTTAAGGGATCCGAGACGGCGTCATATGTTGCTGGGTCCCTGTCCTATCTTTTATGTCGTCATATCACTTCCTACTGGGTCAGCCTTTCCCTCTTCTTCCTTCCATTTCTTTCCTTTGGTTGATTAAATTGTAACCCACTTAGAAAGGTAACATACTAACAACTATCATACGGCATGGGAACAGATTCACTTGTGTCAGTCTCAATAGTGCTCCATTGATTATGTGGACCGCACTGTATTTTTTCCTGGAGATCTACAGATCTACCCATATCGAAACAAACCAGGCCCGCGCTGCAAAAATGACAATGCGTATCAGCGGGAGTACTAGTGCGGTATCTAGAGTGGTACTTGTTTGTTTTGGAGTAGAGGATAAGATATTTGGTCTTGGTCTTGGTTTAGTTTAAAGACCATTATCTTAGATAATTATAACTTTGCTTACTCCGTGAATTGGTGTTTCGTGATTAGATAAAACATGTACATTTATAATGATGGAGATTTTTTTTACGAGTTTCTTTTTTACTTACCCCTCTTTAATTTCCTTATTTTATTTTACTTATTTGAATTTTCAAAGATATCAGATTATCAAAACATTTAATATTATCATTATAATCTTTGCTGTGCCCCTAATACGAGGGGGTCGCTTTTCTCCAAACTATCTATTTATATCCTTTAGAGGAACAAACATTTAGGGAGACCTGTATTCAACTATGAGCCTGTTCGAAAATTTAACATGATTTCACGTTATCTGGGAAGCTTCGATGCGCGTGTGTTTCTTTTTTGTTTGTTTGTGTGTATGTGTTTGTTACTTTTTTCTGGGGGTATACAATGCATTTATTATTTTTCAGAAAATATGTCATCTTAGTTCAAAACATGTAATCAGTTATAGGCTGAATGCTAAAAATAGCAAGACTTTTTCATTCTCTTTTTTAAACTTGTTTCACTTGTTATTTTTTAGAAGAAAGACGTTTTTTCTGTGAAAGCAGCAGTTTTTTATGTTTTGCGTGGGTGTCTTTTTTCTTTATTTAATTCTTTTAAAAATAGAAATTGGCCTGGGTAATGTTTGAATAAAACTTTAAAAGTATGACAGGACTTTAGCGTAAATTTCATTTTGAAGACGTAATGAATTTTTTAGGGACAGAAAATCGCTGGGAGCAGAGGAGAATACATTTTTATGAGCTCATAATTCTAATTTTTGTGTGCTTTTACAAAATGTCAAGATGTTAATGTTCCTACATTTTTCATTATGTCATCTGGATGGGCGTCGTTGTTGTTGTTGTTGTTGTTGTTGTTGTTGTTGTTGTTGAGTTGATTCGACATCCAACATCGGCACTATATAGGCTATATTGTTGACGGGCCCCAAGACAGACGTCTGACAATTTTATGTGCTATCACACACGAGACAGGGCGGGGATACCATGACTCCTGTCTCAGCCGGTCACACAAAAACTGACACCAACCCAACCAGTAGGGAGCGCAATCAACAGGGCTCGAACTTGGACCTTTTGCGTCGGAAGCCGATGTCCTACCCCAGGACCACCGCGCTCCCCTGGCTATATATATATATATAATGATAATATATTATGATAATTTGATACGTACCAGTTGAGTTGTTAATTGAACTAATATTAGCCTACATGTACTAAAAAAGTTTCGAAACTATGACATGATTATGAAGTTAGTCAATTACTGTCGATGTAAAATATAATCATATGTAATTTGAGCTGGCTAGAAAAATCGATTGTTGAAGTATTACAAATTGTATACAATCCTGTTTAAGCAGTAGCAGAAGTAGTGAAAGCAGTTGCAGCTAGTAGTAGTGGTTGTTGTTGTAGCAGTAGCAGAAGTAGTAGAAGCAGTTGCAGCTAGTAGTAGTTGTAGTAGTAGTAGTAGTAGTAGTAGTAGTAGTAGTAGTAGTAGTAGTAGTAGTAGTAGTAGTAGTAGTAGTAGTAGTAGTAGTAGTAGTAGTAGTAGTAGTAGTAGTGGCAGTAGTAGTTTTAATAATGAAACTAATATATAATTATTAATAAAGTAAAATCTGTATAATTATTAGTTATACCCACAGAAAGCGGGAGTCTCGTATTTTGAACCATGAAGCGGCTGCGATCAGTCTTACAAAAAGGCCTTTTCTGATTGAACAGAGTGAATGCCTTTTTTTATTATCAAAAGATCGATTTAAAAAAAATGAGGGTCATGTTGCAGATCCAGACTTTGTTAATAATTTTTCTATCTCACTGCTTTTTAATCCCGGGTAAGTTGGTATCATAGCATTGAGTTCCAATCGTTATTCTTTTAAGTTAAAGTATTCTTATTAGTCGAGAGTTCTTATTAGTCGAGAGTTGATAAAAAAATAATAGTTAAAAAATACTTTTTATTGTTTGCAATAGGTGTAGAATCCATGGAGAGTCTGCGATTGCTCATATTAGGTGATATGGGTGGTATTGACCATTATCCATACAACACGTTTTTCGAACGAAGCACGGCCTTTGAGATGGGCAGAATCGCCGATTTGTATAAGCCTGATGCAATTTTTGCACTGGGTGATAACTTCTATTACGATGGAGTGAAAGATGTACATGACTCAAGATTTGCGGTAAGTAAACTATGGCTATAAATATTGCCTTTGAATTTTAACAAAGATATGGCTGTGATTTCGAAGACATTGTTTCTGTTCTAGTTTAAGACTCCACGGTCATATGAAAGTTCTTATGCGTTGACGGGGCCCCACAGCGGGATGCCCGGTAGTTGGCTGGTATGCGGCCGCTAACACTAAACTGACACCAACGCAAAAATGCGTTCGTCGGAGAGGCTCGGACTACGGGCCTCCTGCACTGGAAGCCGATGCTTTATCAGGGCTATCGCCCTCCCTTGAGGGGATCAGTTGCAATACTACGTTAATGAAAAGAGAGAAAAAAAACTTTTCATTAGAGATTTTAGACATTCATTTCTAACGCCTTGTTTTGAAAAAAAAAAAACAACAGAAAAAAACCATGTTCTTAGCCGCTTTAATTTTGATGAGTTGTGTGCACTAAAAAAACAACAACCCACAACTGCATGTTCATATTACATGTACATGCTTCAACAAACGGCGTTGGTTGTGAAACAGCAAGATCCAGAGGTTTCTTTTTTTTCTTCTTCACTCTAATACCACAGGC
Organism: Elysia chlorotica; assembly: GCA_003991915.1. Taxonomy (NCBI): domain Eukaryota; kingdom Metazoa; phylum Mollusca; class Gastropoda; family Plakobranchidae; genus Elysia; species Elysia chlorotica. Next base: position 321,229 of record RQTK01000317.1, read on the forward strand.
AACATTTGAGGATGTGTACTACCAAGCATCCCTTCAAATTCCCTGGTACCTTATCGCTGGCAACCACGACCACAATGGAAACGTTTCCGCCCAGATAGCATATTCTAATTACTCATTAAGATGGTAGGAATGCCAGAATTCATCAATGATACAGAGATATTTTGCGGTTTTTGTTGTTGTTGTTTTTCCCCTTGTTATCTCTCGTCGTTTTGTGCTTCAAATTAATTTAATGTCGACTATACTGCGTTTTGTGTAATTTGTGATGAGTATTACATCCTGTAGGTTTCTCGCGAAATGTTATAACTTATAAGGAGACAGCGGAACAATCTAGTTTTGAACCTCAGACCTCCTGTTTGTTTGTCAGGAGCACTACATATTGAGCTGTCTGGCGTCACAAGTCTAATGTGCAGTTTGTTCAAAAATGTCTTAACATCACACTGAAGTGAAAGCACTTAATATAGCGCTTAATAGCATTTAATAAAAAAAAACATTTAGGGAGTAAGCGTTGTTTCGAAGTTCTGTTACTCTCCCTATGAAATTACCATTTGAAAGTTAGAAAATAAATTATAGTTAAACTGTAAATGTGTTAGATTTAGGACTAGGACTTTGCTCTTTGTTGCACCCAACCTGAACTGGAAGAAAAATGAAATGCGTTAACTACCTAGTGCTTCTTTTTCTCGCGGTATTGCTATCTTGTTTTATGTGATTCCGCTACACAAGAAAAGCTTATCTTTAAGCCTCTGTAGAAAATTAAAATGTTGAAGAATCCTTTGAAGTATTACTTATGGGCATAACAGGGGCTTGGAATAAGTTTTGGAAATATTTATATTTTCAAAGAGAAAGTACCATTTACGTGAAATTAAAAATGTTTACTTTTACTCTAGCCAATGGGCATATGTGATTACTGTGAATATTTAAAACTGTTAAAACTATCTGCTTATAACTATTTTTGACTCCTTAGTCCTTGATGTGACGATTGTATTTTAATGATCGACAAGAACATTAGAATTCTGTTCATATGATTTCATTGATAATTGCTTTTGGGGGTTTCTAACCCTTTTATTAATCTCATCAATATGTCAACACAGTAGGAAAATGTCGTCCATATCGATTAAGAATTTAAAAATCAAATTATTTTTTTCTTCAAATTGTACATATTAATTTTCTAAGTTTAATCTATTCGAACTGGTATACACGAAAGCATTGTGTTGAAGTATTTGTTCATCATAATACTTTAAATCATATACGTACTTTTAAGAAGTAAATGTCGAAATGCTTCCCATTTTGCTTTATATTTATCACTAAAGATGTCGTTCAGTTACTCCCCTCCCCACCCATCCACCCGACTCCCATTTTTTTATATGATTTATCCCGTATTGCAGTTTATGTATGACTGATTTGGGATTTTAGAACCATTATCACCTTGATGTGTAAGAAGCAAAAATCAAATATAAAATATCAGTTCTGTTATACGAATGGTGACTATCTCTTTCCATTACTATTCGGTATGAAAAGTAGCGATAACATAACACTGATGGCTTTTAATCTACTTAAGAACGGTACATTTTAACGTGCGGTCAAAAAGTTCCGTAAACCACAACTCGTTTTTCAAAATTATAAAAAAAAAAAGAAAGCAATGACGTTGGTATAACCAATAAAAATTATGTGCTCATTATTTTCTTTGCAGGCACTTTCCCGACAATTTTTACTACAGGGAGTTCAGAATCAGTAGCGCATCCAATGAGACAGTGGGCATAGTTTTCATTGATACCGTTCTGTTGTGTGGAAACACAAAACTCGATGATGATGTTGGCCAACCCCAGCATGACGGGAAGGAGAGTAAGGACAAGTACTGGGATACGGTCAAAGATTATCTCAAACATAGCAAGTAAGAGACCAGTTGTTCAATATTTCTTTATGTATTTTCTAAAGTAGAGTTCATAGTGAAATAGTGCGCTGGTATGGTGAGTACTAAAAAATATACACGTATAGCACAGAACATTGCAATTTTGGAGCGTCCCTCGAATTATTTTGCACTTGTTGTTGTTACTGATATATATTATTTTTTTTTTTTAACTTTTAGGCGTAAACTGGATACTGATTGAATGCATTAATAATGATATAGTGTATACGTTACTACTGCTAATTATAAAGTCACGTGTTTGTTGGTTTTAAATTTTTTTAAGGTAAATCGCCTATTTTTATGAATTCGGGTGTATACTTGTTAAAACCCCCAGATATATTCTAAATGACCAATGCAGTGATGATGATGATGATAATGCTGCTGATGATGATAATGATAACGTAGAATTTGAAGATAGCTTTCTTTGTGTGTGCTTATCCCAGAGCCAATTACTTATTCACTGCTGGCCATTTCCCAATCTACTCCGTGGGTGCGCATGGTCCCACAGAGTGTCTGACGAAAGACTTGCAGCCAATGTTAGAAACGTTTGAGGCGAACGGGCACTTCTGTGGACATGACCACAACTTACAAGTATGTACATAAACTATGCTGCTTAAAAATTATTTTTAAAACAATTGATGTTACTTTTTTTTCTCTCCTTCTCTCTGACTGTCTCTCCACTCTTTTTCTTTACATGTATTTCTATTTCTCTACTGCTCTCTCTCTTTGTATCTACCTTACTGCCTCTCATTCGCTCGTACTCTTCTTTTGACTCTCTAGCTTACCCTGTCTCTCTCTGTTAATGTACCTTCATTTATACAGTAACAGTAGCTCAACACTGAACAGATCGCTTCGGCGTGAAACCAACTCTGTTTTTTTTAAACAGCATTTGATGGTCCACACCAATCAAGGACAACGGATAGATTATTTCGTATCTGGCATGGCAAATTTCGTGAACCCATCAACAAAACACAAAGGGGATGTGCCGGATGGATCGCTGCAGTTCCATAATGCCAATTACTTTACCAAAGGCGGGTTCCTGTATGCCGAGGCGACCCCCCAAAACATGACATTTACGTTCATCGCTGCCAGCGGGCAGGTTCTATACACCACAGTTTTGGAACCAAGGCTTTGATTTGTTTAATTAATCCTTTACCCCCTCCCCTGTATTGTGTTATGAACGTGAGCATTTTGGAATTGAATTGAAGCTTTACTCAGTAAATATATAAATAATATTTAATACCTATAAAAAACGGTGATGGACAGGCTACAGGTACAAACTACAAATGCCTATACGCGTTATCACATGGAAGAGAAATAGTTCATGTCGTCAGTGACAGTCAGAACAAGGATCTTTGCAATTTTATTTTAGACTTGAAAAGCACTATGTTACTAATAGTCTCAACTGCAAGAGATATGCACATATTTACCTTTAAAGATTTTGAAGAAATTGAGCAAACATTAAACAGCTGTTGTGTTTTCAGACTAAATTTGGCTATAGCTCACTCAATTCATGTAGACAATGTCTAAAGTAAATACTAAAATTAACATTGCATGTATCATTCTATTGGTTTTACTCTTGTTAATTAATTTTACACTTTTGGTCAGTTTGGAACACCAGGTTTGGCTGAGAAATCCTGGAGATATGGGGCATTTGCTTAGATTCGAACCTCAGATGTCGTTTAAGAGCAATACAAACTGAGTTAAAACCCCTATTTTTTTCTTTTGTGTAGTTACAAATACAATAACCCCCCATCCCCTAAAAACTATAATCAGCATTGAGTTATGGAGTTAACCTTTCTGTGATTATCCTAATGCTGTAGAGTGAGAAATGAGTGGCTTGTGCATTGTTATGGAAATACACTGTGATCCTCTAATGTTTGTAAATATGTCTTAATGAAAAATCATAAATTGATAACCACATAGTATTTATTCGCTTCATTTCAAGTGTACATAATATATATGTTTCAAATATATGTTTTTTACTTCAGGGAAAGAATATTAATTTCTTTTCATTTTAAGCCATTATGTAAATGATGGCACAAGTGTATATTTGTAGGGAGGGGAAAGAAAATGATACTTTTAAGCAATTGTCACGTGACAGTGTAAGTTTATAAGAGATATATATAAGTTCTATCATAGTAATTGCAAAAAGCACAAACAGAAGACCTTTAAATGTCCTATCCAAAGTTAATAGCAAATGGGGATACTTTTTACCTTCTCTCCCCGTCCTGAGGATTGTCGCACACAGCTATCGAAATGTACATTTGTTTTAGATTTTGAGGTAATTCAGGCACAATTTTTTACACACTTTCTGGGGTTATCCCACCAAAATCATAAAAATGACTTAACCCCCCTCAGAGCAATCGCAGCAAAAAAGTTAAACTTCTTGCCGTGCTTTGCTCTCCACATTGTACATATATGACTGTACATGTAAATATGCCCTTAACCTTTTAAACTAAAAAACGAAATTGATATAAATAATGTATTAATGTAGTAACAAAATCTATACCAAAGCTAATTAAAAAAAAGCATCCTTTGGTCACCATATAAATTTCTCCCTGTCATGTATATCTAAAAGTGAAAGGAATAGCTATTTTTGAGTGACACAATTTTTTCCCCTTTAATTTACTAAATTTCTGTAAAACAATTTCCTGAACCTAAAGGGCACTGTAAACACTTCATTAGTGAGCAATTATTTGGTATAACTTATTTTGTTTAACTGTGTGGTCATCATCACTTTTGAAAAAGATTTTCTGGGTCATTATTACATTTATACTTGTAAAACTTTCTTTAAAATAGTATAATGGGGACTTTTGAGGTATATAGTTGTTAAAACTTCACTTGAAGTTGAGATTCAAAGCAATACCCAGTAGCTCTATAACATCTAAAACTTCTAATAAAAAACCATGAGAAAACCCTTGAGGTCTGTAGAATTGTTTTACTCCGTTTATTTATTTGGACCTTGTCTGCCGTCAATTCAACTTGATATTTTGTTTCTATGTAGAATACTAGAAACCTTTTTAAAAGAAATCAAATTCATACTTCGGTATATTTTACTCTACATACAAACCTAAACCTTCTGTTTAATATTGTAATGCATGAAATAACAATGTATTATTTAGGAAATTGGAAGGACGTGTTCCCAAAATGTTCACATTGTGGTAGGTAAAGCAAAGTTTTCCTTTTTTTTTCATCTGCTTGTCCTTTTTTGTTTTGTTTAAGTAAAGTTAAGGGCTGAATCAACGTTTCACACTGAGTTTCCACAGTTTTGCTATTTAATCATTATCTTAAATTGTATGAACAAAATAATACTTAGCCTCAGTATTGTGATCTTTTTTACATGTATAACTAAAGGTCACTTCTTAATTATTTTTTTGGTAGTGTTTTTTTCCCAAGTACATATAAATTATCTAAAAAATCAAAGAGATAACTATCAAGGTGATAATGCTGAATAAATCTGCAGGAAATTTTCAATAAATCACACTTTTTTTTAAACTTATGCACTATCCTTTGCTTTTATAGATTCACCACACTTCAACATAAGAATTTCATAGGTTCTTGAGTATTATTTCTTTTTTTTTCCTTTGTTTAAAAAAAAAATCTAAATGCCGCATTGCTCACACAGCAGTTGCTTACCCCCCTTGATCTGATAGTGATTTGGATTTTAATTAAAATAATGATGGAAATTAATTAAGTACATTTAAAAACTTTATTATGAAATGTCAATTGGAAATATTTTAGGCATTATAAGTATTATTTATAATCTCAAAACTCGTGGACAGTATCATCTACATTGGGTTCACAAGTCAAGGTACTATACCCACCATAATAATTGTTACGAATGCATGCTTTGCATTAGTGATGGTTTTTAATTCATTTTTTCTTTGAAATTGGAAAGGGCATTGGCAGACGGTGTTGTGTAAAACTAAAATATATGTTGCAAGTGATTGTAAAAACCCTCACTATTCTCAATTCAACAGCAGGCAGGAATGCTTTTCCTCAGTGTATGTGTTTTAATTTATATAATGCTGGAAGTGGAACTCAATTAAAACCGAACATGCTAACTATGCCAGTATCTTCTCAGGCAGAAATTTAATTGCTTTTTAATTTGTCTAAATTATTGTTTTTATGTTCATCGTTTCTCCTCAACAGTTTAAAAGTATTTATCTCAGGTCAGGCTGAACTGCTTTTACTTTTTTAGTTTACTAAGTTTGAGTGAAAGAACAGCTTGCTCCAAATATACTTACTTCTGAAAAATGTACTTGAGAGACTATAAATTTTAGCAAATGGCAAATAAAGTGCAAATTACTTGACTCCATTGGTTTTAACAAATTACTGTGCAACTATTGTGTGTTTAATATTAATTGTTATCCACAATGTTGTATCTTTTTTTTTGCATCTCTTCGAAACGAAAAAATATAACACTCTCAACATTCCTCTTGCAAGTAACATCAAGTGGAAAAAATAAACAGCACACACACATTCAATGCAATAAAATACTTTCCATTGGTAACAAATTTATAGTAATTGTCTGTAAAGATCAAATTGAGATATTTTGGAATTCTAATAATATTCACTAGCTCTTACTTATGAAAAATGTTATTGAGAGGCTATAAATTTTGATAAATGGCCAATTAGGTGTAAGTTAATTGTCTCGATTGGTTTTTACAAATATTTTTTTTTTTTTTTACTGTGCAACTATTGTGTGTTTCATGTTACCGTATCCACAATTTTGTATCTTTGTTTTTGCATCTCTTGCAAATGAAGAAATAGAACATTCTCAGCATTCCTCTTGCAAACAAAATAGAATGAAAATATAAACACCACACACACAGTAGTACTAGTAGTAGTTGAGTTTGTTTAACGACCAACATCAGCACTATTATAAGCTATATTGTGGACGGGCTCGAGCCCCGAAACTGACATGTGACAATTTTACGTGCTGCCACACAACTGTCTCAGTGGGTCACATTAAACTGACACTGACCCAACAAGTAGGGGGCGAAATTGCCAGGACTCAAAACCACTGATATATATTTTATATGAAGTACTTTCCATTGGGAACAAATTCAGAGTAATTGTCTGTAAAGATCAAATAGATATGATTTGGAATTTTAATAATATTCACTAGAAGCTTCTTCCACTTCTGACTTCCAAGCATGTAACCCTCAAGACACGCGGGAAAATTTTCAACACCTGTATCCGATCAGCTCTTCTGCATGGCAGTGAAACCTGGGCACCTGCAGTCCCAGACCTACAGCGGCTTCGACGAAATGACAGGGCCATGATCCGTTGGTTTTGTGGCGTCAAGCCAGACGACGAGATCCCAATTGAGTCGCTGCTTGATAGGCTTGGAATACAGGAGGTGACCGAGGCCGTGCGTACCAGACGCTTAAGATGGTTTGGACATGTGACACGTGCAACTTCGTGCATCAACGACACCTTGAGCTTGTCTGTGCCATGCGTTAGAGGACGAGGGAGACCCAGAAAGACCTGGTCTGAATGCGTCAGGAGTGACCGGAGGTCTTGGAACCTAGACCGGATTGACCCACATAACAGGACGGAATGGAAATTAGGAGTCAAAAATGCTGGCCGCCTGCTGCCTACCCCAGTACCTGGGACACCCGCAGCAGATGACAAATAAACACAGGATAGTGAGTGAGTGAGTGATCTCTGACTCAGATAATTATATGAAATGAATTAAAACTCTCTAAGATAGACACACATCAGGACTCACAAGGGAATCAATGAAGTTTTCCTATGTCAAATAGCCTACCTACCGGTTCACCAGTATGACCCCTCCCCTCCTTAGAACTCTGACTCATCACTAGAAACAGCTAACAACATATTTCATCCGTTCTTTTTTTTTGTTGTTTTTTTTAGTTGGACTTGTTGATTTCTCACAATTTCAAGACAAAATAAATAAGGTAAAAAACTTTTTTTCAATTTCTGGGGTAAATTTTTACCAAAATAAGTTAGTTTGTCGATTTAAAAAAAATTTCCCAAAGAGCTCTGCAATGGCCCTGACGCACGTTTGGCCAGTAGCGCTCCAGGCCCGAACCTTTACCGCAAGGCCTAGCAGAAGCAGTGCGGGTGGCTGGAGGCGTGGCAGAACCAGGCAACTTTGTCTCATCAGAAGGCAATCTTACTGATACAATGTTCATTTACTTTAGACGTCGCGTCCAAACAGCTCTCTCAAGCTCATGATTTCCTACTCACCGGTGAACATAGCTATGTTTACCTGGGAGGGGTGAGCAATGGCGCAAATAGTAATGTGATAAGCATATCTATCCATTTTTTTGAAACTTAGTTGGTTATTTATCTATGCATTTATCTATATATTTCAAGTATTTGTCTAAAAAAAACAACCCATCTCTCTATCAGTATCAGTTTCTCTGTAAAGTAAAACTATTTTTACTTCCATCAAGGCTTATATCACAAGGATTGTGTATACCAGTTACTACCCTTGACATCGTCTCTGCGTCTGTGTCATTCTATATCTTAAAATTCTCCATCTATCGATCTTTTTATCTAAGAGGATGAAAAGGAGTAAAAAGAAAAATAAGTCAATAAAAAATATATCGATCTATTCATCTAAGAGGGGTAAAAGAAGAAGGAAAAAAAAAGAATCTGTCAATCTATTTAATATCTAGGACGAGGAAAAATAAGAAGGCAAAAGAGGGGAATACAACGAAGTAGCAGAGGGGGAGCAGAAAAATATCAAAATGAGGTGGTACAGCAGAAGGAGGCAAAGAATCGGGAAGAAGAGGGGGAGATGGAAATGCAGGTCTAAGCGGAGAAACTGGAGGAAGAAGAGCAGGGTGAGGACAAGACGGAGAAACGGGAGGAAGTGCAAACAGAGGAATAGGCATTGGAGGTAGAGCAAGGGGAGGTGCATTCGGAGGAAGAGAAGCAGGAAAAGCAGACGTGCGCAGTACAGAAGAAAGAAAGGGGCAAATAGAGGTGCAGCGGAGGAGCAGGAGGAGTAGGAAGAAGAGCAGGTGGAGAAGCAGGGACAAGCATATAAATAGCTAAATTGCCTAATACATGTATACCTTTTGAGAGAGAGAGAGAGAGAGAGAGAGAGAGGGAGGGGGGAGAGCTAGAGAAAGGAAAAGAGAACAAGTGGGAGAGAGAACAGGAGTGAGAGAGAGAGAGAGAGAGAGAGAGAGAGAGAGAGAGAGAGAGAGAGAGAGAAAGAGGAGGGGGGAGAGCTAGATAAAGGAAAAGAGAACAAGTGGGAGAGAGAGAGAGAGAGAGAAAGAGAGATTTTTAATGAAACAGATAGAAACACATATTAAAGAACACATAATTCTATAGGTTTTCCTTTACAAATTAATTGGCACCATTAAAAAGAATTACGCAGATTTTGCTAAGCCCGGTTGTTTTTCACTCACTAGGGGCGTGAGGATAAAAGGACCTCAACTTTCGCAAAAAAAGTACACTCTTTATTTAATTTTTTACACAGTGCCATCATATGTTCATGCTAATTGAATTTGTTATCAATTAAAAATCCAAGATATTTGTGTTGTTGTACAATTCCTACTTGTACTCCGTTACTCCGCATGGGGGCGAGATTTCATTTTTTTAAACTGAAGTCTACCATTATTTTTTAGTTTTTGAAACATTCAGTTGCAGGTAGTTACTGTCACACCACTTAAAAAAATTCTTCCAAATAGGATGATTGTGTTTGCATTACAAGAAAACCTTGAATGGCAGAATCATCTGCAAACTTTATCTATGTCCGGACTGTGTTGTGTGTGTGATATAGTCATTTGTGTAGAGTGTGTAAAGAGTTGGAGGCAGTATGCAACCATGCAGAGCTCCAGTATTCAAATGACACACCTTGGAAATGTCTAACTCTACTTGGTTGGAGCTAGTTTATCACTTCCTTTAAGAGCGCCTGAAGCAGCTCGTGACGATCAAGAGATCTCGGTGGGGTTTCCCAGTCCTCATACTTTTTTTGCTCTTAGATTCCGAAGATGAAAATGACCAGCCAACAAAGTTTCCAGAAAAAGGTCTTGATATATATCTCGATTATTAAGAAACCAATTTTGAAATGATTGCATGCTTTATAAAGTTTTAGTACACAAGGTGAAACACCGAATTTTGACCCAAGGTCATACGATAGCTAGGCTGAAGTGCACAGGGTTCGAAGGGTTAACTTAACATCATTCTTTTTTCATGTGATCACCTAAATTTAATTAAATTGCTAATGACTAAAGTAATGTAGGCCTCTGGTTTTTGCATTGGAATCACACAGAAGTGTTTTTCCTTCAAATAACTACGTCTAAATTAAAACTGGTCAAGGTAGAGCGGCAGAACGGAAAAATATAGTTGGAGTACTTTTAGTTTTACACAAACATCTTGGTATATTAAAAAAAGAAAAAGCAACAACACAGAACTGTCAATGGCAATCTAATGATGTATTAACACACAAGTAACAAACAATGAGTTTAGAAATATCATTATCAATCATAAAATTAATCTTCTTGAAAAATTATTTTAATCATAAGGAAATAAACATAGAAACATTATTTTTGATTAACAGACATTTTGCATTATTTTTATAGTAGACTACGTTAAAAATAAAAAAAATAAAGTGTATATATATCATAACAGGTAAAAAAATTACCAAATATATATTAAAAAAAAATTGAATGTATTTATTTAAAAGTTAAGTTTGGGAGAAAAAAAAGCCATATTTGCAGAAAAAAATCAGTAAAAAATTTCTTTAGACAAGCTCCAAATTGCATCTGGAAATACATGGTGCATCACCTGTCTAAATTTCTTGTTTTATTAAAAAAAACAAGTATCTAAAAAATAAAAAAAATTAGATTCAAACAACAAAAGTCCCAACATACAACATTGGCATTTAAGTACGAGGATCACTTGTCATCAAAATATTAAAATGGCATGTAATTTAAATAAAAGCAAACTTGAAGCAAAAAGGTGTAACCATGACAACTTGGTATGCATGATGAAATAGATAAATTATTAATTTGTTGGTTCTCTATATTCTGTATAACGAAGGACAGTTAACTTCTTTCTTTCAAAAGCGCTGACTATCTATTCAGTGAGAAATTGTGAGCTAAACTATAAAGACATGCCATGAAAATTAATAAGGCGTTGTTTGCTGCAATCAATATTCACCCTTCCTAACAAAGACTATGTGACTTAAACCTGATTATCATTGTCTCAGACAGATGAGCAGCTCATCCATAGCCACAATGAAGTAACAAAAGCATTACATTATTATTTGTTCAAGCAAGAGCCATGATAATCAAGCACATTTTAATACACTCAACACAAAAGTTTGGCAAAGTTTGTTTTTTTCTTTCATATATAACATTATTATAATAGAAAACCATAATATCATCACAGCGAAGAAAATGTAAATATACACTGTTTCAATTTTTTTAAGTTTGCAACAATCTGGAAAATTTGTTCATTACAATAAAATCACTTAAATTAAAAACCAAAAAAAAAAAACCCCAACAAAAAACATTTACATGAACAGCAACAAAAAAGACAACAACGTTCAAATTTCCTTGGTTCAAGGTTTGGCAAAATAATCAATAGTTTGGGTAGTAGATATACCTTCTTACTATTGTAATACTATAAAGCAATAGACAAGGATGTTAAGCCCCCTCCCTCTTTTTTTCTCTCCAAATTTCAATCAAGCTACTCTGCGGATTACTCTTTGTTTTACATGTTTCTTTTTTGAAAAGACCTTACTTTAAAACAAGATTTTTTTTATTTAAATCGAACAAAATTTATTGTCCCCCTCTCAATGTTGCAATCACAATGTTCATAACTATTTTGACGTACAGTGAGTTGCCGTGTTGCATTTTCAGCCAAAAAACATATTGGTGAAAACAAAAATATCACATAATATGAACATGAAACAAACTTAAAAAGTTACCGAAATTAGGTGTATGATGTTATCATATTTCTTCTTAATTCAAATTTTACAAAACTTTAATTTGACTTGATAAAAAAAGGTAACTCAGACTTTCAATAGTTTCGGTAGTAGATATATCTTCTTACTATTGTAATACTATAAAGCAATAGACAAGGATGTTAAGCCCCCTCCCTCTTTTTTTTCTCTCCAAATTTCAATCAAGCGCTCTGCGGATTACTCTTTGCTTTACATGTTTCTTTTTTGAAAAGACCTTACTTTTAAAAAAAGTTCCAACAAAAATTTCTCAACAAAAATGTTTATTTCCCCCTCAATGTTGCAATCATTGTTTATAAAAAACTTATTTTGGAGAAAAACAAAAATAGTTGTCGTTTTCATGCAGAAAAAACTTATTGGTGAAAAACAAAAATATCACATAAAATGAACATGAAACAAACTTAAAAAGTTACCAAAATTAGGTGTATGATGTTATCATAATCTTACAAAACTTTATTTTGACTTGATAAAAAAAGCTAACTCAGAATTTTCATGAATCAGCAAAGATAACTTTACAAAAAAGAAATATTAAAGGATACTGGTAAGCATTCTTTTCCTGAAAGAAAATGAATAGATAGAATTATCTAACAATAATTTGAGATTATTCCTCTTCATCTTGCATAGCACAAGTGCATCAGTGAGGCTATGGTGTGTACCCTGGAGGGGGTGGAAGATCTAGGTCTATCTCTACAGTACTTTCCTCTGCTGTTGCTATTGACGACAACAGAGCTTCAGTGTCAGTCGTAGGCGTATAGCTGTCATATGTTCTGCTACAGTGCCTGTGATGATGCAGTGCATCATTTCTTAGGCAGATAGAGGCTGTAGCCATCACAGACATGAATCCTGCACACGTTATTAGATAAAAGCTGACGCCGAATGAAACAACCACCTTACTGCCTTCATGAAGAGGGTGCAGTGCCTGAAGTTTGTCTACTGAGCTTGTTATCCAGTAGGTAAATGTGTTGATCAGAACACACAGCAAAACTGAAAGGAAAAGAAAAATATGTATTGGCGAGTTATGTTGGTTGCAAAAAATTCTCTACAAATTAAGGTTCTTAACCCCAGTTCTATCATTCTTTTGTGTTATAAAATACACAAAAGAAAGCATATAAGAAATATTAAAAGGCTGTATGGATCTCAAGCACTCATATGCAAGGGTACCGGTACTGGATGCTACTTAAAAAACAAAACAATAATTATTCTACACTTCTAAAGATTGGATTTTCATTACATTTTTACAGACATTAAGACTGATGTCTAGTAATTTGGCTATGATAAAATAAAATTTAGGATTAAACCATGGTTTACGTTTAAAAAAAAAGAAAGGAGAAAGTTTCCATTAATTATAAAGCAATTAAAAAAAAAATATAAAAATAAACTTAATACAAAAAAGTCAAGTGTGCAAATTTATATTTACCAGTCAATATATTCAAAAAGGCATTTTTCCTGATCATAAAGAGTAGACGGTACTTAGGGGCTATGAGATCCAACAGGAAAGAGCAGAAGCTCGTAATCATAGCCATGAAGGTAAATGCAATGCAGGATTTAAACAGGAGAACGGTAGAATATGTGACACAGTTGATCATAACTGAAATTAGAAAAAAAAAATTATGACATGCTTCTATACAACTTATTTTTAGAAATATCACGCATACACAGGATATATAGAGGGATATTGGGCACACTAAGCTTGTCATTGCAACATAATAATTATTCAACTATGAATTAAAGTCCTAAATCTTCAAAAACATAGGGGGTCTGAAATCAATTAAGTTCTCTCAAAATAATACATCCAATTCTGATTAATGTGAAGATGTGAGGAAGATTTCAAATTAAACTTTAAAGCAAATTCAATGAGTACAAATAAAAGATGAAGTTATCAATGTGCATAAATACTCAGGTCACAAACTGGAGGTCTCAATGTATTTAACTATATTATATATTGAAAGTGAGTTATGCTTTCTTTCACATTCGCCAAAAAGTGTAAAAACTGCAAAATGATTTATTTAAAAATAGCTAAACAAACTAAAACATTAATTTTAATTTATTGATATCTTGGGTTATTTTACTCATTTTAAATTCTCGCAGGATTGGAAAACAAAGTTCTTTAGTTTAAAAGCTTGAACACTTACAATTGTATGGTCCAGATCCAAATTTGTAGACAGTTTCATCTTGGTTTGATTGAGAAATCCTTTTGTAAAAGTGGCCATTATAAAAGAATTGACTTGTACTTAACGATTTCATACTTCCAGTCTCTTTAAAAATTTCATGACACCTTCCACCCTGCAAAGAAAAAAGAAAATTCATTAAATTTAGAGGAAGATCTCTTTCTAAAACTGATCATTAAAAAAAGTTTTACTTGTAAGGTAACATTCATTGGAAAAGGAAGCCATAAAAAATATATATATATATGTCATCTATGAATTTGAAAATTTCTTGAGAAACATATCACAGCAAAAGAGATGCGTTTGATCCGAAAATGCTTATCGAGAAAAACAAATGAAAGTGCTTGAGAGAAGCAGGCATCGGATGAAATCTCCTCAATAAAATCAAGACACCTTTGGCCATACCATGCTCAGACATAGTTTAAAACATGTTATTAAAGGAAAGAATGCAACAGGAAGCCAGAGAGAACGGATATGAGACGGGATAGGAAGATGGATCAGAGGAAGCAAAGGCATCAACCCAATTGTGAATTGCGAAAAGAGACGGATGTGGAAAGACATGATCGCCAACGCCAACCAGCACTGCACTCCATGATGATGATGAATTAGAAGTTTATTGAGGATAAAAACTATTAAAACTATTATAAAAAAACAACACAACAAAAACAGACCAACACTAATGATTAATAATTTTCAACTATAACTATGTAAAACATTTTAGCAGAATTTCTGAATTTCACTATTATAAGTTTTACAGCAATTAGAAATTAATGCCGTTCAAATTTCTATTAAATAAAAAGATTTGACTTTGAGTTACAAAGTTTCATCCTTACCACAGTATAGGGCACTAATTATACTATTTTCAAGAATTATTCTTTGGTATCAAAGCATATGCTGATAACTTGATGTGAAATTAAAAATATGCTTAAATGCAACTCAGAGATTAAAATTAAAATGAAAAAAGGAACTCTTTCAAATCCTATGTTACAGGTCTAAAGATTTCCTGAGGAATATTGATGTTTGAAAAGAAAAAAAAAAACATTTAAAATTTCAATTTGAATCTGAAGAACTCACTCTCAAAGTAATCCATTCTGGTTCTAGAGCAGTGCACAGTAAAACAATTGAAAACATACTGCAAGCCGCAGCACAAAAGTTGCGATCATTTTGGCTACAGTAAATCCTGCAACTTTGATGGCTTTCTCTTCTGCTTGAATGTCTTGATCTGCTTCTTGTGTGGCGATTGGATGACCTACTTCTGTGGCGGTGACTCCTCCTAGAGCTTCTGTGTCCACTTCCAGAGTCTCTTTGAGATTGAGAACTGTGGCCGCTTGATCTAGCGACTGTCACTACAACAGGGGGAGGAAGTGAAGATGTACGGACTTGGTGATCCATCCTGTTTGAATCCTCTTGGTCCATCTCACTCATCTTTAACTAGCTTTATTAGTACAATAAAGCCAGATTTTCCTGTGATGATAATACAAAACAATTTAGTTATAAAATTTAAAGGACTGAAACATCACATCCTAAAAGTTAAAAATGAATGCCATTTTTTATTGTACAGAAAACCATCACTTTTCTTCTTCAGTAAATTAAATCAATTTAATAAATATAAAAGTGTCCAGTCTCAGTCAGAGAACAGCCCAAGATTGTCTCTGGTATGTAGATACACACACTAGCAAAGCAGTCAGCACCTGATCACTTCTCATGTGAACATTATAAAGGGCTAGAGTGTAGCTTGACCTTTAATCTGGATAAAATCATTGTATATTTGATGATTACCGGTGGTTACGGGCATGGCTAAAAATATATTTTTTTACAACAAAGCCCATACTTTATAAAATATACTTCTATATTTTCATCAACTTTCCTTGTGTAGCTGTTATAAATAGAGAAAAGAGCAGACTTGTAACCTGTTAGAATGTGAATGTCTAGTTTCAAGATTTATTTCAAGAGCTAGCGGCTATACACATTATATAGTTAGTAGGCCTTTAACAGTAGCACTGTGTATCGCAATAATTTTTATTTCACACTAGATTTCTATTTCTTGAGACCTAGAAAACATTTGAAACCCGGAAAGGGTTTTGTTTCCTTTTGTGATCTAAAAAATAGTTTTATTGGAATAAAAACAATTACATATTAATATAATGCGTTTTGGACCAAAGCATTAAATTCAAAGTGCGTACCGGTCTATATAAAAACGCCCTTGTGTTGTAAACTCTGAAAATTTACATAGAGAGATGAAATAAAAAGCTGAGTTGGTGTTTTTGTCTAAATTTTGCACTATATTATGTTTCTGTTGGTTATAAACGCTGTCTTGTGCAAATTTTCTACTTTTAAAGACAGTACTTAATCTTTTTTTTTGGACCTAGGAAACATTAAATTAGAGAGAGCTTCTAAGCTGTACTCGACGGTCAGACCATAGAATTTGATTAGAACAAAAACACTCAAATATGGTGCATGTTTACAAAATTTGGCCAAAAATACTAGTACGCATTGCAAACTTTAGACAAAAAATCTATATACCATTATAAGAAGGCACAAACACTAGACTCATCGACACTCCCCAAATAAAAGATATTAGGCTAACTACCAGCATGTATACCGCAGCGCTCAGTCCGTATGTGCCGCAGCTGGCACACTGTCCAAAGTTTCCTCTCAGCTAATCCTGAATTTAATGCAGTTACCTGGCGCCGCAAACTAGATCTAAGCTTTAAAAATTCTTGGGAGATTTCCATTTATAAGACTGTTACAAATTGTTCCATGTATACAGATATATCGAGCCATAAGTTGAATAGTAACCGTAAGCCGGCACTCCTTGAGTTTTGTGGTCCCTAACCATGTGGGCGATCAAATGGCTTGGTGGGCGGGATTCGAGGGATGGATGGGTAGGATTCGATAACATGGGAGTCAGTCAAACTGTGAAGAGAGAGGGAGGATGAGAGGTAAAGAGAAAGACATATTGACAGACAGACAGAGCAAGCGAGTGTGAGAGACAGAGATAGAGTTTCAATTGCTTCACAGATAAATCTGGCCTAATTCTTATGTGCTTGTGTACCCACCCCCTTCCCCGCCCGCATTCTACCAGTGTTGAAATAAACGCTTGAATACAATATAAATCGCGTCCTGTCTTTTTGAATCAAACAAAACATGCCAATACAATAAAAAAAAAAAAAAAAAAGACAGAAATTACAGCTGGTAGATATTTTAATCAATTTTATTAGAAAAAAAATAACAAATAGACAGGGAGTGCAGCTGGCTGGCATTTTATTCAATTTTAATAATCAAATTCTGGCCGCCCACCCATGATTTGATCGTCCACAGGCTAGGGACCACAAAACTCAAGGAGTGCCCTTAAGCCTTTTTATTTTTATATTGTTATAATGATGTTTCATAAGCTATCAATGTAAAAAGTACTAAACTAGATCTAAATCTAGATAGTTAGGGCCTATCGGTTTTGATTTTAAAGAGGCTTTGTCTCCTAGCTCTAGATCTAGGTTAGTACCAAAATAATGGACAATCAATTGAAATAGGATTATAAAATGAAATTGACTAAGTAAACTTTTCTTTAAAGATATATTTAGACCTATTTATATTGATTTCGTCTAGTCTAGACTCTAGATTCTAGATTAATGTAGGTCAAGGTCCAGTCTAGAAATCTAGATCTAGCCTAGAGTCTAGATCGAAATTCTTGATAGAATTTAACTCGACTTCACATAAATTATTTCCAGAAGGCTTTAGGATTTGACTTCGCTTCTTTTGCAATTTTTGTTTCTTGTGATCTTTGCGCCCTTCTGCATGCTGCTTTGGCCTGGTTCCTTGCTTTAACATATTTGCTGTAGCTTTCCTCATTTTTGTTAATCTTCCATTGTCTGAAGGCCTTGTGTTTCTTTCTTACTGGCAAACAAGGAAAAGGGTGGATGGACAGTGACACTCTGCTAATTGTAAGAAAGAAACACAAGACAATGGAAGAATAACAAAAATGAGGAAAGCTACAGCAAATATATTAAAGCAAGGAACCAGGCCAAAGCAGCATGCAGAAGGGCGCAAAGATCACAAGAAACAAAAATTGCAAAAGAAGCGAAGTCAAATCCTAAAGCCTTCTGGAAATATGTGAAGTCGAAAACAAAAACCAGAACAGGAGTCGCCGACTTATTGAAGCCTGACGGAACGAAAACTACCTCGGACAAGGAAAAAGCTGATCTACTAAATGCATTCTTCCAGAGCGTGTTCACAAGGGAGGACCCAGGACCAGTACCAGACCCACCAAGCTGCAAATACAAAGAAGAGTTACTAGATTTCCATATCTCTACTGAAGAAGTGAGGAACCTCCTGGCAAAACTACAAACAGCAAAAGCACCGGGACCCGA
>RQTK01000317.1:340012-373261 GCA_003991915.1 Elysia chlorotica
TTATTATTATTATTATTATTATTATTATTATTATTATTATTATTATTATTATTATTATTATTATTATTATTATTATTAATATTATTATTATTATTAGTAGTATTAATTTTTAATAATAATTGTTTTTATCGGACATCGGACATGGACAGCGAAAATGACCAAGAAACAAGTGATGGAAAAAGCAGCTCAATCAAGATCAATGCTTAATAGAATAAGAAAGCGTCAAGCATCCTTTGTTGGCCATGTAATAAGAAGGGAGGGATTAGCCAACCTTATAACAATAGGAAAACTAGATGATAAAAGAGGAAGAGGAAGACAGCGAGAGAAACTGCTTGACAGTCTGACGGCATGGATGGGCATGGAAAGCTCAACCACTATGATTTCAGCTACCAAAGACAGACGAGTGTGGAACGCCATGACGCAGGGCACCTGATGATGATGATGATGTTTTTATCGTTATCGTTATAGTTAGGATCATCGACGTCGTCGTCGTCGTCGTCGTCGTCACCGTCACCGTCACAGCCACGACGACCACACCACCTCCACCACCAATGTTTACTGCGGAGGCAGTTGCTCTGTTTTTTTCACTAAACAAAAAAAAAAAAGACACATTCTTAATCCTCTCTGACTCGCTTTCCCTGACGAAGGTGGTCGGAGAGGCAAAATAGAAATACAATTATTTACATATTAAAAAAAAATTCATGAACTACAAAAAATGATAAGAAAATTGCTCTTTGCTGGATCCCCAGCCATATTAAAATTGAGGGAAATGAAATGGCTGATGAGCTCGCCAAAATCGGAACCTACTCAGGTGCAGATACCTGCATCAGATGCAAGTTCATAAGAGAAAGCAGGAAAGCACGACAGAATAACCTTACAAACTACACCGTATACAAGCACACGCAGATCACTTGGCGGGAGCGTCTCAGGCTAGAAGACAATACTCGATAGAGTCCGACTAGGACATTCTCATCTTACCCATGCCTTCCTATTGAGAGTGTCATACCTGTAACTGTTAATTAGCCATAAGTCACATTCTGGTTGACTGTCCGCCTTTTCACCGGGAAAGAAACCTGCACCTGGTTTCCAAACCATTAAAAAGCATAATTACTTATGTTACTCCTCAGCAAATACTGAGGTTTCTAAAGGGCATTGGTCTGTATAGTAAAATTTAATTGGGATCGTCCTACACATGGATCTTTTATGTTTGCACATACACTCCGCTTTTAACCCCTACGTGACGGAAGTATTTTCAATCGCCATGACGGGTCTTATTCTGGTCAGCCACGACGGAGGCATTTTAGGAAATTAGGTGGTGCTAGTTGAACTTTCCTGGAAAGTGTCATGATTATACAACTGTGTGATACACCAATGGTAAGCTAATTACATAAAAAAAAAAAGGAAAAATAGAACAAAAATTCCTTTGGATTCAGTGCCTCTTTTGTCACGAAAAATCGGGCGTATGGCGTACGTAACCTCTATAATGCAAAATTTTTATGCTTTTACCATTCAGAGAGATAAAGGAGTCACAGTAGCTACAAGCATAATGTATGAACTGTCTTACTCCTAGGACATATTTGGCAAAATAAAGCCCTTGCTGTGGTGACGTGCCGTAAAAACTCACTCACTCACTCTACACCACTATCTATATATTTGTTGGGTGTTTCATACTGTTCATTAAATCGTCTCTGCTGACCTCTGAATATTCAATTTAATGAATAAAATTAAAGCACGATGCCGGTACGCTAATAATACAGTGCAGGCCTAACATAAGAGAACATAGTTGTCTTGTAGTACTGGTAGAGCCGATAAACCATGCTCTCTCTGAGTGGCAAGGTGATTTGGTGCTGATGCTCGTACATGTCGGGGGTTCTAATCCATGAAGCGCAACCATTTTGCTGTCATATATCCAAAGCATATTTCCACCCACTGCTGAAAAATACCTAAAGATTCCTGCTCTACAGTGTATCATGAGCTACCATCTTAAATGTCCATTCACTCTGTAATGTTGAGCGGTGAGTTATTAGATTATTAGCTGTAACCAAAGGCCCACAATATCCTGAGTTTTATGACGTTATCCCAAGTTCGATAGTGAGTTTTCCCTTAGGTGACTTGAAAACATTTCACTACTTTGCGCAGAGTTTTATTGTACTGAACTAACCCCCAACATTTTTGTATTCGTGTCATGTGCTGCTTACTTTATGTAAGAAAACACGTTTCAAACTAGATTAAAACCGGGAAGTAACGTTTCTATAGCCAAGAGCTTTGTGGGCCGATTCATTATCCGTTCCAATGAATTAGAGCATTAGCCCACCTTGGCTCATTCTAGATCTAGATTTAAGTCAAATCGTTTATAAACGTTTCTTAAATTACAATGAGATAAGAATGTTAAACTGAAAGCCTTGTGACAGCAGGATAGAACACAAAAGCTACGCGAAATCATGCTGCACACACTTAATAGATTTTTAGCTAAATGTTTGTTGGGCTTAGGAGAATTTATTGGAATTGATAAGCAGGCGACAGAGCGCTGGATACCGATTTTTGAACGCAAAATCCTCGTAAGTTTTGACAGTTTCGAATAGGAGCCTTCCTTCTTGTTACAGCAGTTATAGCAGTAGTATGGTTTGGCTAGACATACCTTTCATGTTCTGAATAATGCAAGACATCAACATTAACCAACGAAGCCAATTGCCAGATTTAAGGCGCCCCCCCCCCTTTTTGCCAGAAGCGACCCCCTTTAAAAGCTTTGCAAAATTATGCACCATAGGCGAGTCTTTGACTCTTTGTATGACAACCATAAGGGAGTGAGGAGCCGCTCACCTAAGCTGGGGCCAGGGCCCCCTTGCAACCTAAATCTGGCACCCACTAGGCCTACTTGTACATCTAGTGCATCCATGTAGTGCAGAGAAGTTAAACGCTTCAATTATCATTATTAGAAGCATTTCTAACCCTAAGCACCAAATTATACAAAAAGAACTTCCTAATATAGCTTTCAACAAGTACCGTATTTGACAAAGGTTGGATCTTCAAGTATCGATTAACTATCGTTGATTGCCCAAACAGACATTCTAATAGGTTTACCAAAGAGGTCTTTTGGGAACAAACCACTGGAAGGGGTTCTAGAATCAAAACATTCATAGGCCTTATACATTTTTATTGATTACCATTACAACAGTTTGAACAAAATTTGAAAGAAGTATTCATTATAAATGCAACAAAATCATAAGCCTACGTTCAATTTCAGGGTGGCGATGTAGGTCTATCGTTGACATGGGCTACAGATTCTCATGGAGTCATGGTATTGGAGACAGAGACCCTTGTCCGCGAGCTCTCCAACACTGACTCAGTCCAGGGAGTTTTAGATGAGATGCAAAGGCTCACTGGCTTCTTGGAACACAGGCCGATGTGTTTCAGTAGTTTGCCTCCAGGTTTCGATCAGTTAGACACGTCTAGCCAAAACTCTCGGACAGACATAAACACGTCTAGAAATGTGTACGACCATGACTGTCAATCTAGACTTGACGAATGCCCAACTCGGGTTACTTCCTTAACGCAAATAACTGATGATGACGATCATCATCATGATGATGATAATGGTGATGATGATGATGATTATGATGATGATGATAATGCTGATAATCAAATACCCTACGCGCATCGAGGAAAACACAATTGTGTGTTGCAAAGAAAGAATCTTGAGTCATATACAATTTTTGCTAGGCGTTCGAAACCTTACCGTTTTTGCGATGACATGGATTTGGTTAGATCAAGATTCAATGAAAATTTCACCATCTGTTACCAACCGATAGATGCCACAGAGCAAAATTTCTGTAATTTTCGTAAAAACACGGATCCTCTATCTTACCTGAATCTTTTCATTGACAATCAAGTAGGTATGTTTCACAAAAATTTGTCAACGAACCTATTACTAGATTCATGTGCTTTCGAGATAATCAGAGCTAATTCACACAACAGTCAAGGCATTGGGACCGATACGCAAACGTTATCATCAAATTTTCAGGCACACTTGGAATCCAATGTGGACCCTTGTTTCCAAGATTCAGATCGAATAGATCAATCAATGAAACCAGAATATGCGACAAATATCCACGAGTCTGGGGGACAAACCAGAGACATTAAAAATATTTGTTCCCATTTAAAATCTATATTGCATGGCACTCTCGTCGTCATCATAAAATTGTTACTCTGTAAGTTTTTCCTGCCCTGGAAGCCGCAGGACAAGAAAAAACTAACCCCACAAAGCGCTGCTGCTGTTGAGGCTTTCCTGACGAAACATACTGCAAGAAACCCATTGTACATGACGGCATCAAGAACCTCAAAAGTAAATAAATGACAGTGTCTTGAAACTTACATGTGTTCTGTATATTTCATTATAAACTTCCTTGCGAGCGATACCATTATCTTATCTCCTTAATCGTCATTCACACTACCTTCACTGTTATCATAATAATCAATACAATCAGATAACTCTCCGTATCATCATCATCATCATCATCATCATCATCATCATCATCATCATCATCATCATCATCATCATCATCATCATCATCATTATCATCAT
Source organism: Elysia chlorotica (assembly GCA_003991915.1). NCBI lineage: Eukaryota > Metazoa > Mollusca > Gastropoda > Plakobranchidae > Elysia > Elysia chlorotica. The sequence continues at coordinate 344,595 of RQTK01000317.1, forward strand.
CATCATCATCATCATCATCATCATCATCATCATCATCATCATCATCATCGTCATCATCATCGTCATCATTATCATCATCATATCATCGTAATTTTAAAAGTACTTTCTATGTAACACAGTCTTACAGTTTCTTTGTTATTATTATAGGATCAAAATTTAAAAACGAACGCAGATGAGGAGATACAGTTTTTGCAAGGAAAGGAAGCCTTCGACTACTATAAAATGTTGTCAACAGTGAGTACATGTAACATGTTATAACGTTGAATGGGACAGTCAAAATAACAAAAGAAGAGATGAGGTGGTTGAAAAGACAGAAGCAACTTAAGTTTTCCTTTTATAGTTCACTATATGGTATACACAGGCACAATAGTTGATAATAATAATTTGAACTATTTGAATTTAAACCTCAGTGAAAAAGAAAAGTAAAATTGATATGAACTCTCCCATTTTCTTAAACATCAGTAGCGGCTGATAGATAGAAATTACTACATGTTCACACTACTCTCTTTATTTGAATCTTCCTCTCTTCCTCTCTTTGTCATTCTTTTTTTTTTCAACCATCTTTTATATTACACATTGATGAATAAAGGACTCTCGAGCATTTTGTCCCCCCCCCCCTTAAAAAAACCCAACAAAACAAACTGCTTATCCCCAGACTGAGACTTTGATGAATATACAGCAGATGAAATCTGACGAACGCTATTTGAAGAAGTTATATACTAGGAGGAAGAGACTGGTGGAGGAACTCGTTGAGGCAGCAAAAGGTACGTTTCCTTAGCGACATTCCGCCAGACAATGATTGTATTATAGGTTGGTCTAGAAATGGCAATAACAAAGGTCTTCTTGGACAATTAAACAAAATTATATAATCGTTTATCACTGAAAGGCATGTTCAAATTTTGCATCCTTTGAAACAAAATTAATAGAAAAAAAAAAAAAAGAAAAAAAAAGAACAAGAAAAAAGTGTAAAACAAAAAACAATGGCACACGCGCACCACAGAAAAATAATTATATTACCGAAATACCGTGAGATTTCACCAAAGAAAAAGGGAATGAAGTCGTTCAATATCGAAGAAAGTTTTAGGATGCATTATTTTACTTTTATCGACAGTATAATTTTAGACACATTCCATGATCAAGGTTAAAGAAAAGCATATAAAAATATGAATCTTCTGAGTCCAATTAACATTTTTAAAAATATAACCAAGCACGTTTCCATTGCTAGACACAAATACATGGCTCGTATCTGTGATCTGCTATCTCCGAACAGAAAAGAGTTGAAGGTTGTTCAGATCAAAGCAAATTTTTTACACCGTTTGAGGAGTTTTATATCAGTTTATTTTCTATCTTTTACAAACCAGACTTTTACAAAGCCCCTACAGACGAGAAACGTTTAAAGTGGAAACATTTGAAAAGAAATATTGAGGAAACAACACCTGTTTTCTCAGAAGCGAGAAAATATTTAAGTGTGGTGGGGGATAAGATACCATTCTTTACACTTGCTCTTATGTTGGTGGGTTATCTAATAGTACATGTCTCTTACCATAATCTTTTATCCCATCCTCATCTTCCTCGTTCTCCTTCTCATCCTCGGCTTAGCCCTCTTCCTCTCCATTTTCGTCCTCGTCCTCCTCATCACTATCATTGCTATCATCATCCCCCTCAGCATCAGTATAATCCCCCTGACCATTCCCATTTATATTATTTATACAAGTTAGTCTTATAATCATCCAGACTTTTTGAATGCTTAAGGTGTATGGCTTTTATTGCAAAACTGAAGTGTAATATTAACTTTTTCGTCTAGATACTGCTTATATCTTTAGTAAATATACGATTATCAAACCACTTACGATCTCGTTCTTTAATTGTTCACTACTTGCCTGTCAAGTGCCAGGCAGCTTTACTGATAATTGTCTGCTCGATACTGGGCCTGGAGACCGGCATCCAAAGCTACAAGAAGACAGAGGTGAACATTCCTACCCTCCTGGGATCAGAGGCATTCACCGTGGTGAGAGAGCCCAACCCGTGGATTGGTCCGTCCGAGAGATTCTTCTGGGGTTAGTGAAAAGAATGACATCAATTTGATTAGCCTAAGTTTTTGTTTGGCCAATGATAAGATGGGCTTATCAATCGGATGTTTTGAACTAAATCGAAGTTTTAAATTTTTTTTTTTTAATTGGAATAATAACAAATCGCGTGCGCCCCCCCCCCCTCTCCTCGGACATAGTTTTTTCGGACTTGGAAACCCTATCTTTAGATCATTAGCGCCAATCTGAAATTTGTCAGGCGAACCGACATGGTGTCATAATTGATATCTCTTGCAAGATTATGTCCTCTGAGGGCTTTATACGCCTGGATTCACCATTACATTTATCTTTAAGATGGATAAGGCTAGATACTTTTAGAAGCGCGAGAGACATCGATGATTGATGCAAGATAAATTGCACATCTTTAAGTTCTATCAGTGCCGAATATTGGTGGTAGGGGGCCCGGGGCCCAGCTGAAGTGAGGGGCCCCTCTCTTCCTTAAAGGAATATCTTATGATGATTTTTTTATCTGTTTTTTTTCCAAAACGTTCTAGATCTCGTTGTGTAAACCAGTAGATCTCGTTGTGTAAACCAGTGGTTTATCTGTACTATTTGAATAAAACATTACATTTTTAAAAACTATAATATGGAGCCAAAAACAAAATCGAAAGTGCAGAGTTCGCTAGCTGTTAGTACTCAAAGGTTGTAGTAATTACGTCACGTGCCTTTTTGAATAGTGGCCAGGCACTTTAATGGTTTTCCTTAAGTTATGTCATTGATGATGGCAGGATAATGAATGGCGGGAAACATCTCATGCTCATAAAAGACAGGTGAACGAGTCGTTCTTGTTATTATTCTTAATGGACGGTTATTTTTTGGGTCGGTGTCAGTATAATGTGACCGGCTGAGACAGAGGTCATGGTATCCACGCCCTGTCACGAGTGTGGTGATTTTTAGTACTGTCACACAGGAGTAAAACTGTATCAGTCTGTCACATTATTCTTTCACGGACTCGACCAGAAGTGTTTGAGATTGTCCGATTGGGGACCGGACCAGGGACTTTCTGCTTGCGCTCTACCACTAGGCCACCTTGACGGTGATACTTCCTTTGTTTGTTGATTTAAAAAAAGACATGCCTTGTCACGCCTGATTTTTATTTAAAAAAAATGCTGTAGTAAGTGTTATTTAAACACAGTCTCCTTTCGGGGTTAAAAAATCAGTTGCAGCTGCCGCAGTGACTCTTTGCATGGGGGGTAACTCTGGATCGTTAGCTGCAGCACAGCACACCCGCGAGTCAAAAGAGGCTACGAGCGACCAGAACCAACAACAGGAGATAGGATGCTGTGAAATGGCAAGCCACTTCAACAGAGCGGGGTCAACCACTTTCGCCGACTGCATTAAAATGACCACAGGTGATACTATGGGTTCATTAGAAATGTATTTATTGAAGGTTCAATAAAATTATGACGTTTGGTCAAATAATGCATAGTTTTGCAAGGAGAATCTTGTCGTTTATGTGAGTGAAAGACCTTCAATGTACCGATGGGTGACAATGCATTCTCTATCTTGTGGACTAGATTCTAGACTTTTAGTCTCATTCAGTACGGATCTATATTTCAGAATTCACACAATGATATCTTCCTGAAGCATGTGGTCTTGACATTCATCTTTATGAGACGAGACCGTTTATCCATTTATAGCTCTTAATACATGTGTCCAAATCAACATTTTTGATAATTCTAGTTTGAGTATGTGCGAGGCTATGACGCTTTCCGTTAAAAAAAATCTTTTACTTCTTCCACCTTATTTTGTCTTTCTCAACTTCAAACCAAGAAACAAGTTACACATACGTCATAAAAGTATGACCTCTTCGTTGCAAAGTAAATACACATAACAATTTTCCAGTTATAATAATGTAGCTGACCAGATACTTAAAATTGTAATAATTATGAAACCAGAAAGCGCCTTGATAATTATGGACAAATATATAGGCCTAATTATCCAGTTGAGTTATTTGCCAGTCCACCATAAGAGGTGAGATCAGGTAAAAGTATAGTAGATGTAGGCTATAGATCTAATTATATGAAACATAAATCGTCTTGGGTCACAATCAAATGTTATGTTTGCTAAGTATTTACAACTTTTTGCAGGTTTAGGGCAATGGAGGGGCGGAGTCCTGTGTAGCCAAAGGACCGCCCCTAACAACCAAGTCGCCCACGTGATCAAACCGTGCTGTGAGGCGAGAACCGGAACTTGCCGGATGCTTTCCCATGAACATTGTGTGCTCATCAAGGGCGTTTTCCACATCGCGCTGGATCACTGCGGCCAAGTACGGTTCTTTATGCAAAAAAGGCTTAAATATCGTACCGTTTAACCTTTTCCATTCTTTATAATTATAATCTGGTTAGTGAATACAGTAAATGCACTATTCAGACAGAACTAGTTGTAAAAAATTAGATGCCATGTAAACTTCTCGGTATCGATTCTTTTGCAATAATCACTTATTTTGTTACCTTCAGTATTAAAGCAATGCTTCTGCACTGTCAACACAACTAAATTAGGATGAAGTCAAAGCTTGGTGCTCGACAAAATCCGTAATGATCAAGGCATTAACCACTATATACCGGTGCCGTGCTATTTTTAACGCCGTGTATATAATAGCCACATTATAGCCCCTAAAGAGGTTATCGAAACATTTACGAAACTCATCAATTAGATTTTCTGAAATGGAAGACATTATTCTATTAAAGAAGAAAGCTATTTTGAAAGAAGTAAGAAGAAAAAAAAAAACGAAACAAACAAATAAAACAACAACAACAACAACAACAACAACAATAACAACAACAACAACAAACAACAAAACAACAACAACAACAACAACAACAACAACAACAACAACAAAAAACAACAAAAAACAAAACAACAACAACAACAACAACAACAACAACAACAACAACAACAACAACAACATCAGCAGCAACAAAAAGCAAACATAGCAAGAAGTAAAAAATCTTTACACTGATGATTATAATTTAGTTGATTAAAATTACAATAAAAAGTAGATCACCAGTCCTGTCTTTCTGGTTACTCACGTATCACAATATGTTCCACAAACACCCCATATCCTAAGACCAACTGTTTGCATGCTCTATGCCGCCTGAAAAAGAACGACATGACTGCCATTCTTCCAAAAGACAACCGATACCTGAAATTGACCTGGCTAGATTGGTTCAAGTGGGTTTTCCAGTCAGAAAAAGACAGAAAGCGAATGCTTGTCGCTGCCAATTCATCGGACGATGCCAGCTCCAACTTTGAGGCGCCCTACCAGTGGTGGCGACTGCTCACCGCTCTCCCCCTCACCTTCGGCTTGCTGCACCTGCTGCTGGTGGTGCTCCTGCAGGTGGCGATCATGCTGCCCGTAGAGATGTACGCTGGCTGGCACCGCGCCATGCTCATCTATGTCTGCAGTGCACTGGCAGGAGAAATGGTTGGTCAATCGAATTGAAATTTGTTGTGGTTGCTATCTTTGCTGTTGTTGTTGTTGTTGTTGTTGTTGTTGTTGTTGTTGTTGTTGTTGTTGTTGTTGTTGTCCCTGCTATTATAACATTAAATAATCCGATCAGGGTCTAAAGAAAGCATTAATCAATAACGTTGAGAGCATCTTACGTGTTCACAGTAAAGTCTCTACCCTGAGTTTTAAAACATTTAAAACATGTTTTAAACATGCTTTTAGCTCTGGAATGTTCGTAAACATCTGCCTCTCAATTTGTATCATACGTCGTTACGTATTTTTTTGTTTTCAAAATGTTGTAAACATCTTACTTTCAAGAGTTTCTACCCTTAAACGTGACCGGATGAGACAGGAGTGATGGTATCCGTGCCCTGTCTCATGTGTGGCATCACATAAAACGGTCAGACGTCAGTCTTGGGGCCCGTCCACAATATATTCTATATAGTGCTGATGTTGGAAGTAAAACCACTCAACTACAACTACCCCTTAGAATAATGATATTCCTCTCAACAGTTTCTACCCCTAAATTCTCCCAACCTTCAAACATCTCCCTCTAACCAGATGGCGTGCTCAGTGGAACCGTCGCGGCCACACGTCGGCAGCACGGGCGGGGCTGCAGGCTTTATCAGCGTGGCGCTCCTGGAGCTTGGTCAGGCGTGGTCCTTCCTCCCACACCCCTGGCGGGACGCTGCCGGCCTAGCTGGCGTGACGCTCTTCTTCCTGCTTCTGGGGACCCTGCACCTGGTCAGCCTCGCCTCCGTCCTAGCAGGCCTGGTTGTCGGCGCCAGCGTGGGCCTCATGGTGGTTCCCTACATCACCTTCGGGCACCGTCTCCGTGCTGTCCTGGTCGGGTTAGCGCTCTTCTTAGCGGCTGAGATGGTCATCCATTTCTGTTACACGTCTGCGCTGTCACCTATGTCGCACTTGCAAAGCGGTTTACTCAACAGGCTTCGTAGGACGATTGGAAACTGGGAGTGCGTGCCGTATAGCGAGCAGATGTGTCTTACATACACTCGTACTTGACTCCAAATTCATTTAAATGCGTTTAATTTTGAAAGCGCAAACACACCTATTGGTTTTGTTGGTTTCAGTAAAGAGATATGACTACACTTGAACTGAAATAAGATTCTCCTTGATGTTTCTATTATCCATCACCACCACCACAACCACCACCCTGATCATCGCTGGCCTATGTTGGCGTAAAATGAAATCTGTAATTTCTGAACCTACTTAGGTGAATTTAAATTTCAATTTAGTTTTGATTACTTACTTATCTCTACTGATGTACATGTAATAGAGAAACATGGTATGCATAAAGCTCGGTTTAATGTGACTGGCTGAGACAGGAGTCATGGTATCCCCGCCCTGCCTCCTGTGTGGCAGCACATACAATTGTCAGACGTATAGCCTATAATTATAGTGCTGGCGTTGGACGTAAAACCAACTGAACTACAACTACAAAATGTATGCACAAAGCTGAGGCTTCCCGGAAATAACAGGCAGGGTCACCGAAACAAGCAAACATGTTTGTATTTAGAGTCAAACTGAGCTATATCATTAAACTATTAGGTACAATTGACACCATTTCCATTGTTAAGCTAGAAGGCTAATAGTCTGAACCAGAAATACCCTTTGAGTGTCACTCTGATTTAACTATGCTAATAATTAAAAAAAAAGATGTCTACAACCCCTATTATGCACCAGTGTATCATGTTGGTCACTTGGCCTCAGCCTACATAAGGAGGTCTCGATATGAGCTTTCAAGGTAAAAATGGAATAATGGGAGAATATGATTTTACGTTACGCATTGTACCAAGTGGGCATGGAAATTAGAATGAAGCAACATTCACCTTAAAAATAAATGACGAGAATATAATGATTTCTTGGACGTAATAAAAGGGACGAAAAAGAAAGAAGAAAGGAAAAAGTATTGCAATTTTGTTGAGGAGCTCAATACCACCGAGTAACTCGACTATGCTATGGGAATAATCAAAACAGAATCTAGTTGAATTTGAGAAACTTGACTCGGTATCTAGTATCCACCTCTGTTACAAGCCGGACTGGGGCGGACTGTGAGCTCAAATCGTTCACCCATTAAGGTGGTTTCAGTGCAATAAGCAAACAAACGAACTCAAACTAATTAGGGACAACTCGTTTTACATTGACATAGAAGAAAAATTGGATAAGTCTTTCAATGCTTATTAAACAATTTTAGAGATAGGCTTAGATCTCCAGAAATGCAAATGTTTGCCTTGACTATGCATCGACAATGGGTAATTACAGTTCTTTTCCAATTCCTTTAAGTGCCTGGGCCGACTAAGGCCTTGAAATTTTACGCCGATTAGGCATAATAACAATTTAAATTCTTTATTTTGTATCTTGACAGGCATTTCGATTTAAAATCTTGGTGTTTGGGGAAGACAAAAATGTTAAATTTTTTACGTTTAGGCCAAGCACCCAACAATCTATAACCCTGAACACCACGCAACAACAACAACAACAACAACAACAACAACAACAACAACAACAGCAACAACAACAACACCAACAACAACAACAACAACAACAACAACAACAACAACAACAACAAAAAAACACTCGCTCTGCAGAGTCTAGACAGAACACGCGAACCAAAGAGAGCCCCAAGCAAAGTCTCCTTAAGTACAGACCTAGTCACCGAATTGACTTACCTGAGCACAATTCTGTTTAATAAAAATACTACTGATCTATTTCTTTATATTTCTTATTATAGTTAGGACAGACTGATACTCAGACAGTTTTTTTTCCCCAGCCAACACAGCCCACAACACAAAAATGCAAACTGTGCTAACTGGGCCAAAACTTTTAAAATTAACATAAGCTTAGTTCAATGTGGGTCCAAGTTCAAAATTAAGTGCAAAATAGATGTTTGTCTACTTCGGTGAATTGGCCTGCTAGTTTTGGAAGACTCGGCCTCAAGCAAGCCTGATACATGTACCGTGACGTGATGTGCTAAAAATAGTAACTTAGTCACTTGACAGGATGAGCAACCGAGAGGGTTGGGTTGGGGGTTGGGTTGGTTTTAACGTCCAACAGCAGCACTATATAGGCTATATTGTGGACGGGACCCAAGACGGACGTCTGACAATTTTATGTGCTGCCACACACGAGACAGGGCGAGGATACCATAACTCCTGTCTCAGCCGGTCACATTATACTGACACCGACCCAACCAGTGACGAATTCACGGAATTGCAAAACTTTAGGTGCACCGGCAGTTTCTTTTTTGAGCAAACATGTTTCATTTTGCACTTGTTTTTCAACGATATTGTTCAGTACTACCCCCCCCCCCCTTTTCCCCCCTTATTTTCCATACCATGATAAGATAAATATTTAATCCGATACTATAGATAAACACCATGGCAATGTCTGCATTGGCATTAGTAGTAATGAAAGATAAATAAAATAATTATAAATCTTTGGTCTAATTTAAATGTGGCACTACATTTTTAATATGCAGCATGACTTGGCACGTTTGTAATTTATGCGAGGCTTCCAAAAAGCAGGCCAAGTCACCGAAGTAGACAAAGATTTGAATTTAGAGTCCAAGTGAATACACCATTGAAAAAGCAGAAACAGTTAGATCATTTCTCAATGTTGCAGTGTGGGCTAAGTAGGCTGCAAAATAAATTAATCTTTGAGTATCAATCTGAACTAACTTTCGTAGTGGTTTATTAGAGATACATCACTGTTACACTTATACTCTAAAATAAAAATAAACAACAGCAACAACAAAGAAAAGAAAAACACACTCACACACAAAAGATCCCCACCACCACCAACATCGCCAACAAACAACAAACACTGCTAGAAGAAGAACATCATCAAGTCAACAAGACATTGAAAAAAAAAACAACAAAAAAAAACCCACTCCTTCTGCAGGGTGTAGACAGAACACACGAACCAAAGAGATCCCCAAGCAAGACCTCCGCAAGTACAGACCCAGTCACCGAATTGACTTACGTTAGAACATTAATTTTTCTATTTAATAAAAATACTACTGATCTACTTCTTAATAATTCTTATAATAGTTGGACAGACCGATACTCAGACAGTATATTTTGTTCAGCCTACACAACAAAAATGTAAACTTTTCTAACTCGGCCGAAACGTTTAGTTCAATGTGGGCCTAAGTACTGCTTCGTGACTTGGTCTGCTATCCTTGGAAGGCCAAGTCACCGAAATGATCGGGGTTAACCGAGGCCTCCGCAAGTACAGGCAACGTCACCGAATTGATTTACGCGAGTACATTTCTGAATAAAAAGAACACAGCTGATCTATTTCTATCGAATTTATTATAAAAGTTAGGACAGACCGTATTTTTTTGTTCAGCCCACCCAGCCCACACTACAAAAATGTAAACTGTTCTAACTGGGCCGAAACGTTTAAAAATATAGTTCAATTTGGGTCTATGTCAAGGCTTCCTTTAGAACAGGCCAAGTCACCGAAATGACTATAGTGAACACATTTTAGTGTAATGAGAGTAACAGTGATCTATACCTTATAAATCATTGCCAACGTTAGTTCAGATGGATAGTCAGAGAGTATTTTTTGTTCAGCCTACTCAGCATACACTTCAACAATGAAAAATGATCTATCTTGTCCTACTATTTTAATGGTATAATTTACTTGGACTCTAAATGCAATTTGTTGTCTACTTCTGTGACTTTGCTTGCTATTTTTGGAAACCTAGGTCTAAGTACAAACATTTGTCTACTTCTGTGACTTGGCCTGCTATTTTTGGAAGCCGCGGGGTGAACACATTTCAGCGTAACAAGAGTAACAGTGCTATTATTATGTCTACTAAGCCATTGCCATAGTTTGTTCAGATTTATAGTAAGAGCGTAATTTTTTTTTGTTTAGCCTCCTCAGCCTACACTGCAACAAAGAGAAATGACCCAACGGTTTCTGCGATTTTAATGGTATAATTCATTTGGACTCTAAGTCTAAAGGCAATTTTGTTGTCTCCTTCGGTGAATTTGGCTGCTGCTTTTGAAAGCTTCGGCAAACATGTTTCATTTAGCACTTTTTTTCAATCACTGAATGCACGATTTTGTACAGTAATAGCCCCCCCCCCCTCTCCAATTTTCCATACCTTGAGAAGATAAATATTTTGTCCGATACCATGGATGAAGACCATAGCGTGTCTGCATTTGCATTCGTGGTTTTGATCGATAAATAAAATATAAATCTTTGGTCTAATTTAAAGGTGGCACCACGTTTTTAATACTTGGCACGTTTGTCATTATTTATCGTATTTGAAACACATCAATAACCAAAGAATAACAAAAACAAAACAAAACAAAAAACAACAACAAAGTAAAAAAATATATACACATACACACACACACACACATACACACACACACACACACACACACACACACAAGAACTCCACCACCACCACCGTCACCAACCAACAACAAAAGCTGGTAAAAAAAGAACATCTATTCATCAAGTCAACAAGGAAAAAAAAACAAAACACACACAAAAAAACACACAAAAAAAACACATACACCAACAAACTGACGAGTTAGTCATGTCTAGAGACTCAACCTAGCGAGACAGTCTCGCAACGACTAGCGTCACGTTGTACCGTAATGTGATACGCAGAATATCACTCCATCGACTTGCTGCAGCGTTAGAATAAAATAGAATGGACTGCATGCATTATGTATTAATGTTTTTAACGTTATAACATAATGCTTTATATAGGGAACGAAATAGCCTATGGAACAGACCGCTGCTTTATACAGGGAAGAAATAGTATGTGGAACAGACCGCTGCTTTACATTGGAAAAAATAGGATGTGGAACAGACCTCTGCTTAGGGAACCAAATAGCATGTGGGACAGACCTCTGCTTTATACAGGGGAGAAATAGTATGTGGAACAGACCACTGCTTTATACAGGGGAGAAATAGTATGTGGAACAGACCTCTGCTTTATATAGGGAACGTAATAGCATGTGGAACACACCTCTGCTTTATACAGGGAAGAAATAATATGTGGAACAGACCTCTGCTTTATATAGGGAACGAAATAGCATGTGGGACAAACCTCTGCTTAGGGAACCAAATAGCATGTGGGACAGACCTCTGCTTAGACCTCTGATTAGGGAACCAAATAGCATGTGGAACAGACCTCTGCTTTATATAGGGAACGAAATAGCATGTGGAACAGGACCTCTGCTTTATATAGGGAACGAAATAGCTTGTGGAACAGACCGCTGCTTTATATAGGGAAGAAATAGCATGTGGAACAGACCTCTGATTAGGGAACCAAATAGCATGTGGAACAGACCTCTGCTTTATATAGGGAACGAAATAGCATGTGGAACAGGACCGCTGCTTTATATAGGGAACGTAATAGATTGTGGAACAGACCTCTGCTTTATATAGGGAACGTAATAGATTGTGGAACATACCTCTGCTTTATATAGGGAAAAATAGCATGTGGAACAGACCTCTGCTTTATATAGGGAAGAAATAGCATGTGGGATAGAACGCTGCTTTATATAGGGAAAAAAATAGCGTGTGGAACAGACCTCTGATTAGGGAACCAAATAGCATGTGGAACAGACCTCTGATTAGGGAACCAAATAGCATGTGGAACAGACCTCTGATTAGGGAACCAAATAGCATGTGGAACAGACCTCTGCTTTATACAGGGAACCAAATAGCATGTGGAACAGACCTCTGCTTTATGTAGGGAACGAAATAGCATGTGGGACAGACCTTTGCTTGATATAGGGAACGAAATAGCATGTGGGATAGAACACTGTGGAATAGATCGCTCACTGCAAATTGGACATACTAAAAAAAAACACAAAAAGACAACAACAAGCAAAACAAAACAAAGCAATCCTTTCATCGCCTTTTTATAAAAGTGAAACTTAATTCTCTGAGCTTAACCTATGGATTAATAAATTACTTGTAAATAAGTGAGCTTAAATTAATGGAATCTTTTCTTCATCTCGCGAGGTTTTATAATGTTTATTATACTAGCTGGGGTGCCCGGCTTCGCTCAGGTTTTGGGACACTGTACTGAAATAAAATGTTTTTTAAAAGCTATACTTATAGAGGTAAAGCTTGGATTTTGGCACAGTGTGCGCAACTTAAATGGTAAAAGATAGTTGTAGATATGGAAGTTTAAAGCCAAAAAAGCTAAACAAATTAAAATGTGATACAAATGGGTGCACTGCTTAAAAGGACATAATATCAATAGTCTTGAAAACTCACGCTAGGATATTTACAGGATTTCTTCGTAGACAACAGTTCTTTTAGATACATTTGTACCGGTACCCCCTTTTTCGATTATAGTCGACGTAGGTCCATAATAATAGAATTGAAAGTGGGTTCGAATGTTTTTAAACCCCAAAAGATCCCCAAATAGATCTAGAATTCATAATTATAACCAGGGCAGAGCCCCGCACGTGAACATGTTGAACGGAAAGAATAAAAAAAATTATGTGTAGATCTATGAGTAGTAGAAGTCTAGATTTATTTGATATATTTGCTTTATCTTTTAAATCCATGTTTATCCCTTTTTCGATGATAGTCGAGGTAGATCCAGATAGAATTTAAACTGCGCTCGAATGTTTTAAAAGCCCGAAAGATCCCCATTCGATAGATCTGCCGCACCCATTTGAACCTAGCCCGCCTTCACTTACGATTAGCTGAGATCAAAAACAGCAATGACTGCTTGATCGACGAAATAATTTTAATTTCTAAAATCTAATTAATGCTTTATGTGTCATCGTGAAAAATAAACGAACCAGCCTAAAGCATTCAGAAAATTCCAAGGTACCAATATATCTAAATTTCAAGTTTGTACCTATGGCGGAGAAGACGATAATAATTTCACCAGCTCACAAATATATAATAAGATTGAGACGTTTAAAATCAATAAAAGTGTTTTTTCAGAATTCTTTTAGCTGCCAAAACGAGGCGGCCTGTCTAACTCTCTTAGACGAGGCTCTGTCTTGGTTTAACGTCCACTATATCTACGGAAAAGTCATATACGGCGACGGGACCCAAGAGCGGAGTACTCTAGACTTGATCAGTCACATTATACTGGCGTCGACCCAGCCAGTTCTAACAACGAAAGCGAATGATCTAACACTCCATGACTAATACCAATGTAGGTCTATATTAGGCCTAATTTTAATCAGCATTCTCTATGGGTAACGTGATATTACTTTTAATCATCATTCTCCGTGGGTAACGTGTTTGACAAGATACATTGTCTATGTTTAAACCTTTTTGATACAACCTGCTACAGTGTGAAACTAATGTGCACTTCCGTTCAGTTTTCACTGTGTTCATTAGCTTTAGTACCATAAATAACTGTTGCAATGTGATAGCAACGCCAATGAGTGTCAAATAACGTAATAAATCGACGCAACTGAATCGTATTTCCATGGAACAGGTGTGTCCGAAAACAGTTTATTGATTTTAAATGTTTTGAAGAAGTCCACAACGGATATTTACATTATTTCATCATTTTGATGCTTTATAATTTTCAGCACTTAAGAAGGAAATGCCGTCAATATTAAGGATATTCATTATATCTGTCAATACAATCAGACTCGTATATTGCACACACTAGCCTTTTTAAAAAGAATTAGTGCAATTGTAAAAGGTGTGGTTCTGATGAGAGAACAAGATATTCAGGCCAAAGACCCTGAGATCAATAGTGTTTGTTGAAATGGCTTTGCCATGGAGAGGTGGGATGGAAAAATAGAGAGAGACACAAAATAATAACGGACTGAGAAAGAGGGAGAGTAATAGATACAGAAAGAGGAGTCAAAGAGCAAGAGCGAGCGAGCGAGAGAGAGAGAGAGAGAGAGAGAGAGAGAGAGCGAGCGAGCGAGAGAGAGAGAGAGTGAGAGAGAGAGAGAGAGACAGAGAGAGAGAGAGAGAGAATGAAGAAGGGGAAAAAAAGGGGGGGGGGAGGCATCGAGCAATGCCGTAGACCTAACAAGTTTTCCCGCGATTATTCTGTGTGAGCATAAGTGTGCATTAAAAGCATATACTTAGTTTTTGTTGTTTTTTAAATTATTATTTTGGTGAATACATTAGCTTTTTTCCAAACCGCCATAATAATTATTTTTAATCTCACTATGAATATAACGGTACACTTTACTAGGCCTTATTGCATAGTTAAGGTTTGAAAAAGAAGTTTCATTTTATTTTTTATTCTTTTCGTGGGGAAGACCAATAAACCATGAAGTTTTTGTTACAAATACGTGACAATATCAACTGTAGTTCGGAAAAAATGTGTATCTGTTACCTGTTCTGGATGGCTAATTTCACGACAGTTTTTTTTTTTTTTTTTTAATGAATCTTCATAAAAGTGCATGGGGAGCTAGCTACATTTCACCGTATCTCGATTTAGATATTTCTCGTTTGACCCAAACCACCCCGCCTTGTTACAAGGTAAGCAATACTTTATAATGTATTCTAGTTAAAAAAAACTGTTTTTGTCAGAACTTTGTGCGTCAATCTCGTTATCTCGGTGACCCCATACCTGGACTTAGCTTAGCCTCATTTCTACCCGAACTCAGTCACCATAAAATTCCCCCCGACATACTGAATCACCCAGCAGTAAGTTTGCTAGGACTCTGGTGACAGGTCGCCTGAATGAACGCACGCAAGTATAAGTGTAAAGCGAGAGCAGAGAGCATAAAAATAGCACTAGCTAGACCTAGTAAGGAGAGTGTGTCACAGTGTGATGTAAGCTTATGGTTTTAAGAGGAAAAACGACTCAAATGAAATGAGGCATGACGGTCATGATCTGCTACTCTGAAAACCGCGGGTGCTTCTAGCTGAAGATTTTGCTTGATGAAGATCTATTAAAATTGATCTATCATTTTGACGAGAAACACTACTGTAGCTAGCAAAACTGTATTGTTGTGCGATGCTTGTATGCGTGTGTAGGCTTTAGAGGTAGGCCTACAGGTAGATCTAGATCTAGGGCCTAGATCTATACTACTGATGCGTAAAACTGGCAAAATAAATCTTCTTGACTAAAATTTATGGCGATCAGTTAATGTTGTGATTTAGCTTTTTAATTAATTCAAACTTTGCTAATACTTCTTTTATTTCTCATGTAGATTCTATAGATCTACCCGCATTTCATAATAAAAGCAGATTTTAACTTTCAACTGAAAGTAGGCCTAAGACCAGAGCCAGACTGACGCTGGTGGTTGGGGTGGGGCTGTCGCTATTGTATGAAACCCTATTGTGATTTTTAGCGTCGGCATGATTGCGCAAATAAATACAAGAGGGTTTTTCTCTATTTAAGAATCCCCACTCCAGATACAGCACCACCCCAGCCAGGCAGCCACTAGCGGCAGTCTAGTTCTGGACTAACACAGTGGTTCGTTCTAGCTTATCTCGATTTCTATCGGATTCTAGTCTAATTTCTGCTTTATACAAAATCTAGATCTATATCTAATGTGTTCCAGTGTCTCATAGTGTATAACAGATTTTCAGACAGCGCATCATACCTAGGGCAGTTTATTTTTTAATTTTTATACATTTGTGCTGCATTTATAAGAATATAAAGATCCTAAAACTACACTGTATATTTACTTTATAATCTCTATCCGTCAAGATCTTCGTTATTGCTCGATGTGCTAAGTTCTTTCACAAAGACGACCTGCTGATTGTAGTTCCTACTAATTCTTGAAACACCATGATTCTCTGTGGAAGGGGATGCCTTGTTCCGACCTTAACCATTATAATAGTGTGCTTCATATTGGGTAAGTGAAGATATTTTATCATGTAATTAATCTATCAGATTAAACAGTAGGTATGCCGAGAAGATGCTTATTTCTTTATCTGCCTGGTCGTAATAAGAGAGAGAGAGAGAGAGAGAGAGAGAGAGAGAGAGAGAGAGAGAGAGAGAGAGAGAGAGTGTTACTGATCTTGAGATGGCGCAGAACAATAATGACGATTCGCAGAAAGCGCGACCATCTCGAGATGAGAGCGTCATCTATGATTCATTTCCGAAACGAAATTTAATGCGCCATCTGATGATCACTTGGAAGCACACACAAACAAACAAATTTTATTTTATAAAGTTAACAAATATAGCTCCGCAGAAATTATTATCATAATTGAAAAAAACCAAAAAAAAAAAAACCAGGAGGACACATGTGTCATTTGTCCAATGGTTTGACTGCATATCGGTCTTGGCATCGATCTATTGTCAATCATTATTTAAAATAAAAAAAGAACCAGGAACACACAAGTGTCACTTGTCCGATGTTTCGACTGCATAATAATAGCTCTTAGACCTAATCTTACTCTACACCATTTAATTTGATTTTCAGTTCAATTTGTGGTTACTAAAAGATTGCGTTTGATTCAAATAGGAGATTAAAGACCTCAAAGCCATTGAGCTTATTTTTCTGCCCCCAAACACCACAAGCATTATACAACCATGTGATCAGGGGATTATAAAAAACTTCAAGCAGATGTACAGAAAGCTTGTAGTGAAACAGTACATTCTGCACGTGGAGCAACAGGTAGAGAGTTCGGAGAATAAAACTGACTTCAGCATCTCCGTACTTGATGCCACGTATCACGCCAAAGCTGCATGGGGCATGGTCACTAAGACCACCATTGCAAATTGCTTTCGCCACGCTGGCTTTGTTGCAAGAGACGGGCCCCCCACGATCCCTGAGATCGAAAACGACATGCCTCCTACCGAGGAATTTGACAATCTCTTCCAAAGACTGAGGGATCTTGTCCCTGTGGACATTACTGCCGCAGCCTATGTCGCAGTTGATGACATGGTTGTCACATCTAGTGTTTTAAGCACAGATGATATTGTGGCATCAGAAGAGGAAGAAGAAGAAGAAGAAGAAGACGAAGAAGAAGAGGAGGAGGAGGAGGAGGAAGAAGACGCTTTCGATACCCGAGCTGTTAACCAAATCATTTTTTCATGATCAGGATTCAGGCCAATGTTGTGCCTGACAATGACTTCGGCAAATAGGAGTGATCATCTAAAGAGAGGGCCCCCCCAAAAATGAAATTTATGTCTCTAAATTAAAATTTTTACCTTAGTAGTAAGTAACTAACTTGAAGGGTTTTTTTTTTTTTATTTTTTATCTAAAGCCTCCAAAGCAGCTTGATTTGCTGCTCGAAGCTAATCGAATGTTGTCATGAAAATACTTGCACTAAGTTTAACTACCCCTGTGGTTCCCGAAGAAACCCACACAGAGACAGATGACACTAGTTGAGATTTCAACCTCGGACTTTCTAGTAGCCAGGCGAGAGCTATGCCTCCCACGATCGTTCAAAATATTTTAAATCCCATTTCGAACTCTCTTAACTGGTGGGGTCGGTCTCAGTATAATGTGACTGGCTGAGACAGGAGCACAGGTCTCCCCGCCCTGTCTCGTGTGTTGCGGCACTAAAAGTCTCAGACGTCAGTCTTGGGGCCCAATATAACCCGTATAGTGCTGACGTCGGTTGTTAAAGCAACTCAACTAAACAGCAAGGCCATATGTAACTCACGCAGCATTTTGTTAATTGTATTTTGTATGTAGGTATACGAGGCTTCCCAGATGGGTCCCCAGTAAGCACCTGTCTGACGCGCTACCCAATACACGGCAACGTCCCGGCACAGACTAGTCAGGGTCCTTTTGTTATCACGTTAGATCCACCCACTGGTTATCAAGGAGGCGATGTCATCAAAGGTATTGTTTATCAAGGCATTTTACCGCTTTGACTGCTTTTAACATCATCATCATCATCATCATCATCATCATCATCATCATCATCATCATCATCATCATCATCATCATCATCATCATCATCATCATCATCATCATCATCGTCGTCATCGTCGTTGTTGTTGTTATTGTTGTTGTTTGTTTGCTTGTTATCACTTTCTCGATTTCCCATAATTAAAATAACTATTTAAATGATCATTGTTTCTGACATACAACAGGTTTCTTCTATGACACGGGCTCATTGTTGACAGTATTTGTGTGTTTAAAAAAAATTTTTTTTAAAGGATATATAATAATCAGTAGCGTCGTGGAGAGTACAGTTACGTCAATGGTGATTTGTTCGTTTTAATCATTATTATTTTTCTTTCCGTTGAAAAATGTGTGATGCAGGTCTATGCCACTTTGGTCACTTTGTGAATTTTTATGTTGTCCTTCTTATGCCCAAGCTTTTTCTAACAAGCATCTAGATCTACAAAACGCGATTTCTATTAACAAAATAATGCTTCTTTTCTTCACATTACAGTGTACATCTAAAGCAAATTCCTTTCTTTCGTATAAAAGGTCATACTTACTATGTGTCTCTCCCATTTGTAATGTTTACAATATAGTGCTATCTTTACTTTTCACTAAGTAATTATTAATATCATTTATTCAAGAGTTTTAAAATTGAATGTTATGTATTAAGAGGTATTCTGCTAATTTTATAGAACTTTAAGATACGCTCTGTTTGAATCGTTCTGCTTTATTTATCTTTACTTTTTCTTAACTCTATCTGGCTCTCGCTCTCTCTTTGGCTTCCTTTCTTTCTCTCACCCCACCCCCCTCTCTCTCCTCTCACCATGTGTCCCTCTCTGTGTCTCTGGGTCTCTTTCCATGTGAATTCACGATTATCAGACAACTCATTTCCTCGGCAGTGAAAATCTCTTCCAGCGATGGAAGTCAGTTCTCAGGCTTTCAAATCGCTGCCTATCGCGAGTCATGTCCAGCCCAGATAGTAGGAGAGTTCACAAAAAGTTTGAACCAGGGCAAATCAAAAATTTTCTCTTGTCCAGGCGGCGTCAAGGTACATTTTTAGATTTTTTTATGTCCTTTTGCCTACTAATTGAATATCAAAAGAGTTTATGATGGTAGTCAATTCAATAGCAATGTGCTGGAGGTAAGCGAGAAAGAGAGAGAGAGAGAGAGAGAGAGAGAGAGAGAGAGAGAGAGAGAGAGAGAGAGAGACAGAGAGAGAGAGAGAGAGAGAGAGAGAGAGAGAGAGAGAGAGAGAGAGAGAGAGAGAGAGAGAGGAAGAGAAAGATAGTCAGAGACAGAGAGAGGGACAGAGGCAGAGACAGAGAAAGAGAGATATAAATAGATAGATGGTGAGAGAGGGAGGGAATGAGGGAGCGGGAAAGGAAAAAAAAACAAAGACAGAAAGACAAAGAGTGAGAGAATAGAAGAGAGAGATAGATGGAGGGAGGGGGGAGAAAGATAGAGAGGGAGAAAGAGAGAGACAGATAAGGATGGAGGTGGGGAGAGGGAGAGGGTTAAAAAAGAAAGAGAAAGAGAGAGAGAGAGAGAGAGAGAGAGAGAGAGAGAGAGAGAGAGAGAGAGAGAGAGAGAGAGAGAGAGAACAAGAGAGAGAGAGAGAGAGAGAGAGAGAGAGAGAGAGAGAGAGAGAGAAAGAGAGAAAAGAGAGACAGGAAAGGATACAGACGTAACATTAAAGATGCATATAGAGAGAGAGAGAGAAAGAGAGAGACAGGAAAGGGGGGGGAGACATTATGTAAATTAAAGTTTTTTCTCCTCAACTGTATTTTCTTCTCCAGAACATGATTACACATAGCGATGACGATCATGTCTCAAGTATCGAATTTGAGTGGACTGCCCCCTCCAACTCTCTAGGAAACATAATATTCGCGTAAGCATGCATTAAAAAATATTAACCCTATAAAACATCTTAATAGTTCAATGACCATGACATTTTAGATGAAGTAGACTAAGAAGTTACTGGGATAAAGTAAAGATGTTCAAAATAACAGTCGCAAGACTTTAATGTTTGAGTAACGAGGCCAAGAAAAAGAAACAGTAAGGCAGCGGACGAGAGATTTTTAGAAAGATAATAAAAGAAACAAAATGGAGGATTGAAGTAAGAGAAGAAACGGAGGAAGCTCAGGCAAATCAAGTGAAGTGATTATTTCAGAAATTTTGAAGTCATTCTAGACGAAAAAGAATAGATAAGTTTTATTCTGGGCATCACTGAAAAAGACTCTCTCACAAAAAAATAGATGCATTTAAAATTACAGTTTTGTCAACGAACTTTTTTTTTGCAAAATTTGTTTTGAAGAGTGAAAACAAGAGATAAATCAAATGAATAAAGTGGACCAACAAGCATCAGAAGCAAAAAAAAAAAATGTGGAAAATATCTTTTTTTTAAGGACATGTTCTAAATAACAATAGAAAAAGATTAAACTTATTATACTTGCCTTAGATCCACTGTACTTCAACATTATGAGACTTTTTGGACGGATGTGACAGCCACCTTACCCTCCGCTGCAACAGTAACGGACACCTGCAGCTATCAGGTATGTTCAAATCATAATTATAAATAGCTATGTTTAGATGTTCCTGACTAAGTACATTGTATGAGTAGTTTTATTTATGCTTTTTAAATTGCAATTACCTGACTCAAATGGATGTTCAATAATGTGCCCTTCATTAAACATTTTCTTGGATTTAAAAATAGATTTAATAGCATTAATTTTACGATTATGCCAAGTCATCCATGGTGGTAAACTAACGGAACCCTTCAACGTTAACACTGGTGTCCGCCAAAGTTGTTTGCTCTCGCCATATTTCTTATGGTGGTTGACTGGTTATGCGAGAGACAACTACAGGCCGGGGGGCGGGTATCCAGTGGACCTTCATGAGGCATCTGGAGGATCTTGGCTTTGCAGAAAGACAACAAGACGCGCAAAAGAAACTATATCGTGTGTCAGAAGAGCCCAGGAAGACAGGGATCCAGATAAATATCGGAAAAAGTGAGGCCATACGAATCAATAACAGACAGACTGCAGCTGCATCACGGAAACATCAAAGAGATTGATACGTTTGTTTATCTTGGCTGTGTTGTAAGTAAAGACGGAGGAACATAGGAGAGCACCAGATGCCGAATCAATAAGGCCTGATACACTTTCAATACCCTAAGACCAATTTGGAGGTTTATAGCCTTGTTGGTACGAAACACGATCTGGATCTTCAATAACAACGTGAAGTCGGTCTTACTCTATGGGTCAGAAACAACAAGACAAACAGCCATGAACTGCAATCATTCACCAACAAATGCCTCAGAAATATCCTCAACGTTAGGTGGCCTGAAGTTATCCCGAACAAAGAACTGTTGGCAGAACTTTGAGAAGGAAGCAAACCCACATTGAGACGGAGATCAAACAGCACAATTGGGGCTGGTTATCACACACACTTCGAAAGCCTGTATCCAACATCACAAAGCAAGCCCTGGAGTGAAACCACCAAGGTAGACGCAAGTTCAGATGTCCGAGGCAGACTTGGCAGCGAAATACCGATGCTGAG
This sequence comes from Elysia chlorotica, assembly GCA_003991915.1. Lineage (NCBI taxonomy): Eukaryota > Metazoa > Mollusca > Gastropoda > Plakobranchidae > Elysia > Elysia chlorotica. The sequence goes on from RQTK01000317.1 coordinate 366,491, forward strand.
ATAAAAACTGCTGGAAGTACATGGGCCGAGCTGAAGAGGACTAGCCAGAACCAAGTTTGGTGGAGGAAATTTTCTGCCGCCCTCTGTTCCATAGCGAATCAAGAGGCTTAAACTAAACTAACGATTATGCCAGAATTTAACTTTGTTTGATCTTTTAGAACAAGACACAATATTTTGTTATCAATTTACTGTTTATTGTAATTTGTTGAAGAAAGAAAATTTGAATCGGGTTTTCTCATTAGAAACTAATGGTTTAAATGACATTTTAATATGAAAATAGTCTAACTAAAAGATAAGAAATTCACCCTCATGTAATCAAATAATATCTTATACTTTATATAACTTCTTAATAATCATACTAACCCTGGTCATGCTCTTAATCTTATATAATTTATTTTAGACAGTAACACCAACAAGTTCTGTAACAGCCATCGACTTTTCGTATTGCGACAACACCAAGGCCTGTTTCTTGTACCCAATAACATGCGAAGATTCTGACTGCACAGCAGCTGTAACTTTCGAATATAGAGAGGCAACCAAGGACTACAAAGTTGAGATGTATGCAAATCCAGGTCCGAGTGTCAACTATGTCGGTGTGGCTTTCTCTTCTGATGATGAAATGGTGAGAAAAAAAATTAAATGAATATTGGATCTTTACTATCCTAGTTCCCGATTGAATTTAAAAAAACCCTGCTTTGTTTAGCATAAACATGTGAAAAAGGAAAGGTTGTCCTGCAAATTGTCTGGTGCCTAAATTTTGTCTTATCTGACCTAGAATTGCTTTAAAATTGCCTTAAACATTGCTTTAAAACTCAACCGTAATATTAAGATTTAGAAACAGGGATTTTTTAGAATTTGAAATCAGGTTGATTCCGTAAGCTACATACAAAGATTTAAAATATTTCCAAAGTGGTGCCAACTAATAATTGATATGAACAAAAATATCTGTCACTTGGTCCTATGATATGATTGTTATCTACTCTTTGAAAAATTAAAAGGGCCATAAAAATGTGTTGGTAGTATGACTGTTCTGTTTTAATGTACAGGAATCAATTCACACATCATTGCTAAGCATAAAAAGCAACCATTCGCTCTTTTACTCACTTTAAAGTGATAAAAGCATATAAAAGAAAATTGAGGTTTAACAGAGGAGCCCAAACATATTTTTGTGTGTGTATATCAATTACCCTAATTTATAGAGGGCCCTAGCAGATTAGGAGATGAAAGTCACACACACACGCAACGCACGAACACACACACACACACACACAGACACACACAGGCACACATATGGTGGAAGGAAAATTACCATGTAAAACTGATAGAACAAGTTGCAATGAAAGAAATCACTTATTTATGTAACAGATCATAGCACATCTAATAAAGCATGACGTGTGCTTCATACCAAGGGTTATAACCCATACAATGACAAATATTTTGACTTGAATACATGAGCTATTTCCAGTTCATTACAGGCACACCATTATGAAAGGATAAGTAGCATCACTAGACAACCAAACAAAAACCAATAAGTAACATGAGATATAATAATGGAAACAATGCGTGGAAATATGTAAGATAAAAGTGGGAGTAATTGAGAACCAATGGGAGAATATGCCCAAGAACGCTTTGAAAAAAGTGAAAACAACCTTTAAAACCTTTTGTCATCAACAAAAGAACCCCCTCCCCAAAAAACAAAACAAAAACAAAACAACAACAACAACAACAACAACAACAACAACAACAACAACAACAACAACAACAACAACAACAACAACAAAACAACAAAACCCAACCAAATTGACAGGAAACGAAAACTGTTGAACCCTTATGAACTTCAATCTTATTTCGGAAACATTTTTTTACTTTTAGTTTTACAGACTTTTCTATGGTCAAATGGCCTTGTTACTTTTCTACATTTTTTCTGCTTTACAGGGAGATGACGAGACTTTTGTTTGCACTACAAATGAGTTAAGTCTCCAATATGGCTACAATCCAGGAAAGGAGAATGAAAAGTTAAGATATGTAAGTTCAACTTGACTGAAACGGTGTAGAATATAAAGCTTTTTTTCATTTTAACTTACATGACGAATGTCAGATCAAATAGTGTAATCTAATCTAAAAACCTATTAAAAGTGTCTTTAACAAATTTGTAAATCGACCAGAGGCAATAAAAGATAAATATTTAATCATATGATACCAATACCATCATTAGTAAAAAAAAATGTTGTGATTAGCATGTGACAGTCTTGAAGCAATGCAATAATGTTTCTTATAAAATGTTATTTATTTTTTCTACATTTCACTGTTTGTTCAATCCCCGCTAATAACCTTTTATGCTCTTTTACTTCTAGACTGACTTGTTTACTGAAGCAGAAATTAGGAATGAGGATGGGAGCGTCCATTGTCGGTTTGTGATGAAGGAAGATTATTCTTTAGAAACGATTGACCCCAACACTGCTACCAGTGACACACCAACAACCATAACTAAGAGTTTTAGCAAAAGCAGTGGATGGCGCATACAGCTAGCTTGGGGTCAAGTAATTGAAGGTAACTGAATGTTCAACAAATCAAACAGGAAAAATAGTTATACGTAATATCTATGAATGTAATTTGACTGTCATTATTTTGTTATTATTTGCATCATATTTAATAATCACCATGATTTTTTTCATAATATAATTATAGAGAAAAAAATTAAAGCACAGATTTAATTATGTTTTCTTCCCCAGATCTGTTTTAAAAAAATCACTTTCTCCGAATACTGTTACTTTTGTAACTTTAACTATATGGTATTTTTAATAACAAAACATAAAAAAATGATTCATTAAGTTTGGAAATAAAAAAAAGATTTTTTTCATAACATAATTATAGTGAACAAAATTAAAACACAGATTTAATTCTGTTTTATTCCCCAGATCTGTTTAAAAAAAAATCATTTTCTCCTAATACTGTGAATTTTGTAACTGTAACTAAAATATGGCCTTTTTAATAACAGAACATAAAAATCATCCATAAAGTTTGGAAATAAAAAGCAATTTATGAAGAATGGAAAGCAGTATTGATAAACTGAATAAAAGCTATGATTTTCGTTAAGTTTTCACAAACAAATCTCTAAAAATTATTCCATTAAAATTTTTGTAATATTTTTTAAATGACTCAATAATTATGTCATCGGCAAGTTTACTCATGGATTAAATTTATTTCAATATAACTATAACCACAGAATTAAAAAATTGAAAGCACCTTAAGAGTTTTCAATATGACTGTTTCAGGCTCAGACGTTATACTCATGCATAAAGACATGCCTCCCACAACTTTTTCCAGCGTGGTGATCAAAGAACCTGGCATATACAGAGGAACTGCATATCCTGTTCTTATAAAACTGCATGGTATTCCAGATAATAGAATTATATTCTCACTGCTAACTAAGAAAATTTTTACTAAAAATATGCAAAATTAATGCACAGAGCTATAAACAACTATATCTTCACGTTATTATGATTTTTAATTACCACATTTAAACTAATTTGTTGTTCTTATAAAACAGGACAATAATCTTATATTCTCCGACTGAAAATAATACAATTAATCCTAAAACTATTTTTTCATTTTGTTCCACATTTAAACTAATTTGTTAAGTAAACTTTATTACAGAGACAATCTGATCTTTTTCTCAGAGTGAGAAATAATTACAAGTTCCTAAATTGCATTTTTTTTATTTTGTTGCGGAGAAAATTTAAGAGTTTCTTTCTTTACATTTCAACTTTGACAACACAATAATCTTTTTAAGTTTTTGAGAAATCACCTTAGCATGATGATGATGATGATGATGATGATGATGATGATGATGATGATGATGATGATGATGATGATGAAATAAAAATAATAATAATTTGTGGTGCTACCTTAAGATTAAGCACCTAATATGTCTCCAACTGTCACAAACAATTGTTGGATCACCATGCAATTTCAACCCGAGGCTGCCGGAGAAATAGCCACTTTCTTATACAAATTTAATTTGCAAAACTATTGTAGTCAATCAGCAACAAGTAATGAAATAATTTATTCAATGGAAAGCAACCTTTTTTACTATGCAAATCACTCTTCATCAACTTAAGCTAGACCAATATCTACTTAGATATAGATATTCTTCCAAGATCTTGCACCTATATGAGTTTCTTAAAAGGATCACCTAACTGAAGGGGATGAATTCATTTTCCAGAGAAAATGTAGCATTGATATATTTCTATTCAACTTCAGAATTGTTTTCAGTTAGCTATGCCTACACTACAACAATGCTAACTATCCTAGATGAGTCAAACTTTTTTTTACATCTAATGATTCATGTTTGTATACTATTTTTAGGGTACTTTTTGAAATGACATTTATAAAAGATCACGAATAATAGGGAGTGTTCTACGTAAAGCAAAGATAATCCATGATAGAGCTGACATTATGCTATTTACCAAATTTGTGAAATTGGTGTCTTTGCATGTTGTAAATGGAAGCTGAATTTTCTTGCTTCTTTAACCAGCTACATTTATGATGGTGGCCTGGATTTTATTAAGCGGGCTAGTGACTGTTATTGCTCGACATTACAGAGAATTTATGCCAAAGAAGCGTCTGTTTGGCACTAAGGTCTGGTTCCAGGTAGGGTTATCATCAAGTTGACTAAAAAGAAGTTTAAGGTTGTGAAACAGTTTTCTCAAACCTTTTTTAAAATAAGCAAAGATAATTGGGAACATTTTTCTCCATACTAAATATAATCTGCCAAATACAGAAGAACCGCATATCAGGTTCTTGTAAACCTTCATGCTAATTGATATCATATTCTAAGGAATAACACTGAAAATCATCAAGAATAGAACCGGCAAAACTAAATTTCCAAAAAATGATGCAAGTCTTAACTAACAAGTGCATTTTCATGCATACCTGTATTTGTGCATCAATCTTTAGTTAGCTGGTTATGGTTTATAAAAAAAAGACAGCACCAAAGCCATGTTATGTTTTTGTCCACGAAAACATAAAAGAATAAGAAACTTAAAAATACTGTCAACCTTGGTCTATATTCCAAGATGCACAGAGGTCTTGCTGTCCTTGTTGCCATCCTGACAGTCCTTGCTGTGATAATGATTTTTGCTGCCCGAGGAATGATTACGAAGGTAAGTGAGCTTCATGGTGTCTGCAACTTTTTAGAAACAATTGTTATAAATGTCTTGTTGTAACAATTCTGTGTTGAGTTATTTATTAATTTTCATACGTTTATGACTTTTTTTTGTAAACCAGTATTGTGTAATTCATCTAAGATTTTCATAGTTTGCTAGTTACTTAAAAAAAAAAGTTTTTAACTACCTCAACCTAGTATTATAGATTTTTTCCAAGCTGAAGTTTGAGAAATCCAAATTAAAGTGTAGAGCTTACCACTGATTTGTTTTGCGATCATTATTACATCATCCAACTAAAATAGTTTACATTTTGTTGTTGTTTCTAGAGACCATACACAATTAAAACAAGTCTCTGTTTTTGCAAACTATGTTTTAAATCCATTATAGATTTATAGAAAAAAAGACAGAAGAGGCTTTTGATGTAAGAGACTGTATTTCAAATAACTATTAAATAATAGAAAAAAAGCAACTTGTATGCCGGACATCGTCTGAAACCAGTTCTCCGTTTTCTTAGGCAGCAGCTCCACATGCTGTTTGTGGACTCATCGTTGTAGTTTTCTTGATCCTTCAAATCATCGCTGGCATACTACGCCCTGACCTCAGTGACAAAAGGAGAATCATCTTTAACTGGGGCCATAGAATTCTTGGCAATCTCACACATCTCCTTGCTGGTGAGTTAATGAACTTTTAATTTGATGGATGTTGTGATTTTTATCAATTGAAATGCAAAACTTCATTGGCTCCTAAAATGTAGTCATTATTAATAAGTATATTGGAATGTTTTTCCTTCATATTGTCTTGCCTTGTTTTCTGTGCCAATGTATTGTGGGGTAGGCTAATGGACAAGCTGTAGTAAATGCTAGAGTGCTAATCCTCAATGAAGTCAATCCAAGAATAGGCAAGAATATTTTTCATGACTTGTCCCCTATTGCTTGATGCAAGTCAGTATGATGTGATCAGCTGAAGGGGAAGTCATGGTATCCGTTCTGTCTATGTGTGGCAGCATGTGAAATTGTCAGATGTTTGTCTTGAGTTCCGTCAGCAATATAGCCTAGTTGATGATGAAGGACCTTACGAAACCAAAAAACTAAAACTAAGAATATTTTTTTCTTCAAATAGTCACGATTTAATAGTTTCTTTCAAAGAGCAGTTCTCTAGTTTTACTGATGCAGAAAAAGAATTAAGGAAAATAATTGTCGTGTTTTGCAAGGTCTCCACTTTCCAATGGTCTGTCCATTGTTTTTGGCACTATTGATCTATATGTCAATGCTGCAATATCTTCAAGAAGGTAATATCTGTTTGAGTGTCTGAATTATTACTTTGATTGTTTTACTTTTTTTGCTCTATATATTGTCTCCCCAGCTATCACCATGTTTTTGGCCTTTAAAATCGACTATGTTACTGAATCTATGCGTGACTTTGGCTATACAACACTTGGGGTATGGTTTGGTGTGCAGATTCTGTGGCTAATTGCCTTTGAGGTTGCCAGCTGCTTCCGTGAGTTCGATCAAATTTTTATGAGCAATAAAATAGTATTTAATCTATACACATGTAACTTTTTAAATGTTTTTTTTCCAGATGCTTGGTGTTGTAATTATTATTA